>OY757189.1:83646246-83808746 GCA_963583895.1 Melanophora roralis
CATGAGGCTTTAGCAATCTCCGTTACGTGAGCTTTGTCTTCATTTTTAAAAAATATGAACTGAGGATGCCGTTAGCTTATTTACCTTAACAGACAGTAATTTTTTTTAAGATGTAATGGAGCTTTAGGAGATGTTTCTCCAAGAGCATGGAGAAAGCAAAAATACATCCAATCGATGAACACAATTTTATCGCCTAAAAATTGAGTGCTTACAGTTGGCTTTGAACTATTTTGTGTCATTGATCTTTTAAGCTGTAGTGGTAGTTTTTCCTCATTGCCACAGGGGTTAGACATCTTGGTACAGATTTCGTGCGGATTTTCATTTTTTTCGACTGAAGCTAGCCAAACATGATACTAAGCAGACTAATTGATCATCTGCCATATATATCGAAGAGAAAAGAAAAAGGTTTAACGCAAACCCAATATAATAAAGGCTTTGTAGTTAAAAAAGATTACATATCAACCAGTGCATCATTTTAGTAAAACCTATATTGGCTAGAAAATTAAAACTAAAAAAAATTCTGTTAAATTTGGCAACAGTACCCAAAGGGCGTTGTTTAAACCTTAGCTAACCCCCGGGCAAGCAAACTTATTGCAAAGATATGAAAAATTAGTCCGTTTGCACTAATGCAAGGAGATTGAGGGTAAAACTTTAACAAAGAACTTGCCTATTGCAATGGAAATCTGGTAATCGAAACTCCAATTGTGCTGCGGATTTAGAGAAAACGTTTTGCCAACTGGTTGGCGATAGAAAGATCTCGTGAGAATGCAACCCGTAACAAATCATGTATGTTCACTCTCTAAACTAAGTGTGGTCAAAGCATCAGTGCACCGGCTTATGAACAAAAAAGGCCGCAGAAGCAGATGAAAGAACTGTGGAGGTGCATTAGACTGGAGGAAATATACTGAACAGCTGCAAACATCAGATAGTCTGCACCATTTGGGAGTATGAAAGTATGTTCAATGATTAAAACATTTTTTATTCATATTTTATTTATTTATATTTTATAAAACTGATTGTTCTTACTATCGCGAAATAAGTCTATAGCAATACTATTATTATGGCTTTAGACCAAACACAGCACCCCGCGGCCAAATCTTTACACTTCGCTTAGTCTCAAAAAAGGCCTCTTTTCACCGCCTTTGACACGCTGATAGGGAGAGAAAACGATGTGACAAAAATAGGTTTGAAGGTGAAAAAGAACAAAGCCAAACCAATGATTGTAACTAAGCGGCAAACACCGCAACGGGGGAAGGATAACATTGTGGTGGCCGTCACTTCTAACGTCGAGGGGAAAGGGAAACGCATTCAATATAAACAATGACGCCAGCATTTGAATCAGGGGTTGTCAAAATTCTCATTTAATGAAATGCGTCTGTATTGGATAAGAGAAGATTGCCCAGCAAACAAAAAACTAAGCACTGCAAATGTGATGAATTTTACTTTTTAAAGCAAAATGGAAATGAACTTAAAAAAAGTTATTAAAATTAAATAAAAAATATGCCTCAGTTATTACAGAATTAGACAATTTTTTTTCACACATATTCCATTGGGCGAGTTCAATTTACAGTTAAAACTTAAAAAATTAAGTGTATTTAGGTATTATAAATTAAGTTTTCCAAATTCAAGATTTTGTAACAATTTCTTATTAACAAAATATGTTTTAAATTTGAAGAAGTTAATTTATTTCTCTGCTTGGAACAAATAAATTTTAAGTCGGAAAAAATTTGTTCGCAGCAATATGTAGAGGGAAAAAGGGATAACAACTTCAAAGCATTTCTTTTTAACTCTGGAAAATCGAAATCATTTAGATTTTTCCAAAATTCTATTCCCATTTTTTTTGGAGCTTGGACTTCGGTTCGAAGAAATATAATGTTTTCTTTGTTTTAAATGTTTGGTAACATAAAATGCATTGCATGTTACCAAAAGCATTTTTAATGACAAAACAAAAATTTTTGTCTTCCATTATACTATTTTGTTTGCTGGTTTATTTTGAAATTAAATCAAAGCTGAAAAAACAACAAAGCTGAAAAAAAAAAACAGTAAGCATCCGCCCACTCGTTAACACTCAATTAACGACTGAAATCAAACTGAAATAAAAGAGAACAAGCGTCGGTGTGAGTTTGTTTTTATTGTTTTTGTAGCACAATTGTGCACTAAAAATGAATTTTTGACAACCTCTGATTTAAATCAGGTAAAAGATGAATTTGGAAAGTAGAAGCTCTCTCTCTTCCTCATCTCTCTCTTTCTATCTCTCTTTTCCTTATTTCTCTCTTCCTTATCTCTCTCCCTTTTGTTTCTCTCTATCTCTCTCTAACTAATTTAACATTGTAAAACCCCCCTTATTTGTCCTTCTTTTATATGATGCTAAGGTATGGGTACTTGCTAAAGCTGATAAAGGATTACTTAGTGTTTTGAAGAGAAAAGAACTTTACAAAATCTATGGCCAGATATGGGTTAAAGGAGTGTTTAATCCTTGAAACAAGAGGGAGGATCAAAAAGCCAATGTATCAAGTATCAAGTACCGAAGTATCGAAGTACCAAGTAGATGAAGACGTGTTAGTCCTTGATCAAATAAAATTAGGATTAAAAATTAAATGCGTTAAAAGTATGTGCTAAGGAGGTTAAGATAAACTAGCAAATTATGTATATACTCGTAAGTAAGAAAGAGAGTATTAGCAGCGGCTGAGTCCATTAAATTTGCCACACAACATGGGCTTGTCGTCTGCAGGTAATTGAGTCGAGATTTAATTCTTTAAAAAATTATAAGAAGTGATTGGTGGCTAAAGATTTATTGTGAAACATATAAAATAACACACATATATACATTCACACATACATATCGGCAAAACAAATAACCATCAGCTTACCTTCGCTGGAGTTAGACAGTTAAAATCAAATTTCTATCTTGGTAAAAATGAATCTACCTTTTTGTTATTTTTAATTAAATTTGATATTTATTCTTAAATAAAATCACGATTTATAAGCACTTAATCTTAACTACCACTTAAGCCAGGAGTGTGAAATAAGTCACTGAATCGATTTTATCTAACTGCTAAATTTTGTTTCAACAGTCATTCCTTTCTCTACTTGATTCATTTCAATTTTTTCAAGAATTTGATATTTTTATTTCTTTCTTTATTAATATTTAAAATTTAAGTGTCTAACCTTTACAAAATTATGCTTCTGTCATATTAAATAAAATTAATTTTATATAATTTTTTTTATTATTTAATATGTTAGAATTTAGATTTATGTACTTGATTACGGCAAAAGTTAAAAAATTTTATGTCATTGCGTCACTTTTTATGTTTTCCTCTTTATTTTATGTACTCTTAGGCTTTTTTACTGTTTTTTTATATTTATTTTTATATCCAAAGTTGATTGACATTTTAATTGTTTGTTATGTCAGTAAAATTGTTAGTTTTAATTAGGGGATTTGTATATTTAATCGTGCTTAAGATGAGATTAAGATAAAATTAAAACTCTTAATACAAGAACTGTTTGAACAACATTTAAAATTTTTATAACTAAAACCAGTTTTTATAAATTATTAATAAAAAATATAAAATTTTATATTTTAAAAATATTAAAAATAATGTTATTAGAAAACATTAAATCAAGTAATTATTTTATATTTTATTTCCAATATTAAATAAATTAATTATATCTGCTGCCTTCCGCATATAAATTTTCAACATTAAATTTATTTTAATTACATTTTTATTAATTTGTTAGTAGAATTTTCAATTAAAACTAACACAATGTTTTTTTAAAATGAAAGCCACAACATCAAGGTGTGAAGTGGAAAAATTGT
Organism: Melanophora roralis; assembly: GCA_963583895.1. Lineage (NCBI taxonomy): Eukaryota > Metazoa > Arthropoda > Insecta > Diptera > Rhinophoridae > Melanophora > Melanophora roralis. Next base: position 83,650,064 of record OY757189.1, read on the forward strand.
ATTTAACACACCCACTTGTCCTCTTAACAAATATGTTTTAATTATGGCGCCAAATGAAAATACTTAATTCTAGAAATGCTTGTAAATCCACAAACAATGTATTTTTTTTTTCAAATTAAAAGCATGAAAAAACTAATATTATAAAATAAGTTTTAATGCAGTTACAATAGTTGGGCAGAAAACATGAATTAATTTTTGAAACAGGTAAACCATCAGTAGATGTTATAACCATTTGACACCCAATAAACAGGCTTAACTGCAGTTAAAAATAGCAAAAAGTATATAATATTTGTATTTTAAAGTAAACAAAAATTTGATTTTTTGTTTTTGGTATTTTAGATTTTAGTTATTTTATAGAAAAAATGTACCGCAAAACATGTTTTAGGTTTTATGTTTCATTATATTTTGATATGGATGACTTTAGATTTCGAATGCGCAGGATGTTCAAAACTGCAACAATATATGACGCTTTTATTGTTTAAAAACATTCTTGCAGGCAAAACTACACATAAGAAAGTATATGATAACTTGTCTAAAAATTCAAAACAGGAAGCTTCATACCAAAGTCCAAAAATGCGCTTCACTTGGCATCGCTGGTGCCATGAGAAGTACACTTTAACCGGCAGTAGATATCATTCTCCACAAGTGTTGAATACTGGGTGATGGGAGTAAGAAGTTTGTTTAGGTTAGGCGAGCCAGGGTTGGAAATTTTTTTTGAATGCTGGATATTATAGAAAAATTGGTTTTGAGGTTCTTAGTTTAGTCCAGGGACTAAGATCAATTTTAAGAGACCTTATCAGTGAAAGGGATAGTTAGTTGCTATCCGATAGTCTGTATGAGAGGCCTGCAGTTTTTACTAAAGGGTCCTAGATGTATGCAGACTCCAGAGATAGGCTTCCTATATCATGAAAGATAAAATCAAAATGTCCTAAAGAGTAGTTGATGTTTTAGGGCAACAGATTTTAAAGTGGAATTTTTAACCAATGATAGTATTGACAGTCAGGCGGCTTTAAGGGCCTTAAAGGCGAATTACGGGGCTCTTTGTAGGATTGTGGATACTTTCAACATTAGGCTTTGTTGAGTTCCGGGATATTCGGACGTAATTGGCAACTAAATTGCCGACGAGCTCCCCCGTAGTGGCTCGGAGCTAGATCTGACAAATAAAGAGGAAGCTGTGAGACAACCAATGTCATTTAAATGGGAAGCTTAAGAAATGGATGCTTGACATGCAAATCTTTAGTGGAGGAGCAGAAGTGATTGTAAAATGGCTAGACTGTTACCGGGGCTGACGTCATGGACCTAAGGGCCACAAATAGGGTCATAACTTGGCACAGTCCAGTTAGAGATATGACGAACAAATGGCATAGCGGCATTCCAGACTATTTTAGCATGAGGAGGAAAGGAAAACGTTAAAGCATGTTGTCTACCACCGCTAAGGGTTGCAGAACCAAAGGGTAAAAGATCCCACGAAAAACTAAGGATGTTTCACAGAACCAACCCCAAAATGCATTTGATTCATCATGGGAATCAGGATGCTAGCAGAAAGACAACATAGGGGGATCCCTCGCATTGGTTTTTAAATTTATTTGGTATTTGTTTCTCTTACCGCTTCTTTTCCTCTTTACTTAATGTCTCATTTTTACCTTTTTCTTAATTTTTCAAGAATGCACCCAGGAGGTCTCCGATTGTTAATGTACGAGAAGGTTTAACTCCTTTCGACACCCTTTGCAACCTAACCTAACCTTTAGTCCAGTGCAAGTAGAAAAAATTCAAACATAAATGGCGTTTACTAATCACACGTTGATCTGGGCAACAAAGGTAAATTTGTTATTAACTGAATGTCGCAGGAGATAATGGGTAGAAGGGTTTGTTTGCATGCATAAAGGGGCGGCAACTTGAATGAAAAATTCGAACAAACCGTCTAAGACAAAGAAAAAAATTAAATAGAAATGATGTCGCATTGTTTTATTTTTTACTTAACGCGTTATTTTGAAAGAAAAAATACCATTTTAAAACACTTTGCATGTTAAGGATACAAGACAAAGTGGCAAAAAAGCTTAGAAAACAGAAGTCTAAGGTTAAAATGGGTTTCAATAGATTTAAATCAGAAATTTCAAATATACATATTTTTAAAATAAACTATATACTTTCTTTTTATTGTTTAACACGTAAACCAATTAAGAAAATACGTGAGGAAATATTTTATGCGGTTAAATTTATCTGTTTAGTTAAGACAAGCTAGAAATTACCGACTTATTTCAGATTTTGACTTTTTATTTACATATAAAAAATGCAAAATGAACTAAGTATAAAACTTTAAACTAGCAATTTTGTCAATCCATGATTCAGAAAGCAATAAAAAATTAGTTTTGATTCATATAACTGGTTTTATTGTAAGCTTAATTTTAAATCACAAAAATTTAATAATTAATAAATAACTAAAAAAAAGATAAAATCAAATTAGCATTTAAATGCTATTTATTTTAACAAAACAGACATTTAATCATATGATTTTTTTCTTAGTTTAAATACAAATTCATGTTTTTTTTTTACTAAAAACTTTAAACAAACACAATACTTCTTTTGTTAGTTATGAAATTAATTTTAAGCCTTTTTTAAGGTACCACTTTGTCAATTCTACACATAAATTAGTAAGCAAAAGGTACGCATGCAAAGTGTCTTAGGTTTTGCGATTTTTGTGACCATTATCACATAAATCTTTTATTTGTAAAGAAGTCGAATATGGTTTTGCAAAGCGGTGCCATAACCATATGCAAATTTTATAAACAAAATAAGTAGTTTGTGTTTTATGAGCTATCAAAATAAGAGTGTTAAATCACACTTTTAAAATTAGAAAAGTGAATAATAGGAATATTAAAAACGAAGTTTATATTTAAGAGAAAAGAGCATAAAATATAATAGACTACATTTGAATTTGTTTCCTGTTATAAAGGATTGGAAATAAATACGGGACAGCACTGCGTATGATTAATATTGATTTTTGATAAACTAATTTGTAAATGAATTCATTTTCTTATGTTTAAGCTATAATGCGTTAGCAAATATATTTTAAACGCCAAAAAACTTTTTTAAACATACCGACCCACACAGACTAAATAATAAACGAAAATAAATTAAAATAAAATAAAATAAAATAAAATAACATAAAATAAAATAAAATAAAATAAAATAAAATAAAATAAAATAAAATAAAATAAAATAAAATAAAATAAAATAAAATAAAATAAAATAAAATAAAATAAAATAAAATAAAATAAAATAAAATAAAATAAATAAAATAAAATAAAATAAAATAAAATAAAATAAAATAAAATAAAATAAAATAAAATAAAATAAAATAAAATAAAATAAAATAAAATAAAATAAAATAAAATAAAATAAAATAAAATAAAATAAAATAAAATAAAATAAAATAAAATAAAATAAAATAAAATAAAATAAAATAAAATAAAATAAAATAAAATAAAATAAAATAAAATAAAATAAAATAAAATAAAATAAAATAAAATAAAATAAAATAAAATAAAATAAAATAAAATAATATAAAATAAAATAAAATAAAATAAAATAAAATAAAATAAAATAAATTAAAATAAAATAAAATAAAATAAAATAAAATAAAATTAAATAAAATAAAATAAAATGAAATAAAATAAAATAAAATAAAATAAAATAAAATAAAATAAAATAAAATAAAATAAAATAAAATAAAATAAAATAAAATAAAATAAAATAAAATAAAATAAAATAAAATAAAATAAAATAAAATAAAATAAAATAAAATAAAATAAAATAAAATAAAATAAAATAATATAAAATAAAATAAAATAAAATAAAATAAAATAAAATAAAATAAAATAAAATAAAATAAAATAAAATAAAATAAAATAAAATAAAATAAAATAAAATAAAATAAAATAAAATAAAATAAAATAAAATAAAATAAAATAAAATAAAATAAAATTAAATAAAATAAAATAAAATAAAATAAAATAAAATAAAATAAAATAAAATAAAATAAAATGAAATAAAATAAAATAAAATAAAATAAAATAAAATAAAATCAAATAAAATGAAATTAAATAAAATAAAATAAAATAAAATAAAATAAAATAAAATAAAATAAAATAAAATAAAATAAAATAAAATAAAATAAAATAAAATAAAATAAAATAAAATAAAATAAAATAAAATAAAATAAAATAAAATAAAATAAAATAAAATAAATAAAATAAAATAAAATAAAATAAAATAAAATAAAATAAAATAAAATAAAATAAAATAAAATAAAATAAAATAAAATAAAATAAAATAAAATAAAATAAAATAAAATAAAATAAAATAAAATAAAATAAAATAAAATAAAATAAAATAAAATAAAATAAAATAAAATAAAATAAAATAAAATAAAATAAAATAAAATAAAATAAAATAAAATAAAATAAAATAAAATAAAATAAAATAAAATAAAATAAAATAAAATAAAATAAAATAATATAAAATAAAATAAAATAAAATAAAATAAAATAAAATAAAATAAAATAAAATTAAATAAAATAAAATAAAATAAAATAAAATAAAATAAAATAAAATAAAATTAAATAAAATAAAATAAAATAAAATAAAATAAAATAAAATAAAATGAAATTAAATAAAATAAAATAAAATAAAATAAAATAAAATAAAATAAAATAAAATAAAATAAAATAAAATAAAATAAAATAAAATAAAATAAAATAAAATAAAATAAAATAAAATGAAATTAAATAAAATAAAATAAAATAAAATAAAATAAAATAAAATAAAATAAAATAAAATAAAATAAAATAAAATAAAATAAAATAAAATAAAATAAAATAAAATAAAATAAAATAAAATAAAATAAAATAAATAAAATAAAATAAAATAAAATAAAATAAAATAAAATAAAATAAAATAAAATAAAATAAAATAAAATAAAATAAAATAAAATTAAATAAAATAAAATAAAATAAAATAAAATAAAATAAAATAAAATTAAATAAAATAAAATAAAATAAAATAAAATAAAATAAAATAAAATGAAATTAAATAAAATAAAATAAAATAAAATAAAATAAAATAAAATAAAATAAAATAAAATAAAATAAAATAAAATAAAATAAAATAAAATAAAATAAAATAAAATAAAATAAAATAAAATAAAATAAAATAAAATAAAATAAAATAAAATAAAATAAAATAAAATAAATAAAATAAAATAAAATAAAATAAAATAAAATAAAATAAAATAAAATAAAATAAAATAAAATAAAATAAAATAAAATAAAATAAAATAAAATAAAATAAAATAAAATAAAATAAAATAAAATAAAATAAAATAAAATAAAATAAAATAAAATAAAATAAAATAAAATAAAATAAAATAAAATAAAATAAAATAAAATAAAATAAAATAAAATAAAATAAAATAAAATAAAATAAAATAAAATAAAATAAAATAAAATAAAATAAAATAAAATAAAATAAAATAAAATAAAATAAAATAAAATAAAATAAAATAAAATAAAATAAAATAAAATAAAATAAAATAAAATAAAATAAAATAAAATAAAATAAAATAAAATAAAATAAAATAAAATAAAATAAAATAAAATAAAATAAAATAAAATAAAATAAAATAAAATAAAATAAAATAAAATAAAATAAAATAAAATAAAATAAAATAAAATAAAATAAAATAAAATAAAATAAAATAAAATAAAATAAAATAAAATAAAATAAAATAAAATAAAATAAAATAAAATAAAATAAAATAAAATAAAATAAAATAAAATAAAATAAAATAAAATAAAATAAAATAAAATAAAATAAAATAAAATAAAATAAAATAAAATAAAATAAAATAAAATAAAATAAAATAAAATAAAATAAAATAAAATAAAATAAAATAAAATAAAATAAAATAAAATAAAATAAAATAAAATAAAATAAAATAAAATAAAATAAAATAAAATAAAATAAAATAAAATAAAATAAAATAAAATGAAATAAAATAAAATAAAATAAAATAAAATAAAATAAAATAAAATAAAATAAAATAAAATAAAATGAAATTAAATAAAATAAAATAAAATAAAATAAAATAAAATAAAATAAAATAAAATAAAATAAAATAAAATAAAATAAAATAAAATAAAATAAAATAAAATAAAATAAATAAAATAAAATAAAATAAAATAAAATAAAATAAAATAAAATAAAATAAAATAAAATAAAATAAAATAAAATAAAATAAAATAAAATAAAATAAAATAAAATAAAATAAAATAAAATAAAATAAAATAAAATAAAATAAAATAAAATAAAATAAAATAAAATAAAATAAAATAAAATAAAATAAAATAAAATAATATAAAATAAAATAAAATAATATAAAATAAAATAAAATAAAATAAAATAAAATAAAATAAAATAAAATAAAATAAAATAAAATAAAATAAAATAAAATAAAATAAAATAAAATAAAATAAAATAAAATAAAATAAAATAAAATAAAATAAAATAAAATAAAATAAAATAAAATAAAATAAAATAAAATAAAATAAAATAAAATAAAATAAAATAAAATAAAATAAAATAAAATAAAATAAATAAAATAAAATAAAATAAAATAAAATAAAATAAAATAAAATAAAATAAAATAAAATAAAATAAAATAAAATAAAATAAAATAAAATAAAATAAAATAAAATAAAATAAAATAAAATAAAATAAAATAAAATACAATAAAATAAAATAAAATAAAATAAAATAAAATAAAATAAAATAAAATAAAATAAAATAAAATAAAATAAAATAAAATAAAATAAAATAAAATAAAATAAAATAAAATAAAATAAAATAAAATAAAATAAAATAAAATAAAATAAAATAAAATAAAATAAAATAAAATAAAATAAAATAAAATAAAATGAAATAAAATAAAATAAAATAAAATAAAATAAAATAAAATAAAATAAAATAAAATAAAATAAAATAAAATGAAATTAAATAAAATAAAATAAAATAAAATAAAATAAAATAAAATAAAATAAAATAAAATAAAATAAAATAAAATAAAATAAAATAAAATAAAATAAAATAAAATAAAATAAAATAAATAAAATAAAATAAAATAAAATAAAATAAAATAAAATAAAATAAAATAAAATAAAATAAAATAAAATAAAATAAAATAAAATAAAATAAAATAAAATAAAATAAAATAAAATAAAATAAAATAAAATAAAATAAAATAAAATAAAATAAAATAAAATAAAATAAAATAATATAAAATAAAATAAAATAATATAAAATAAAATAAAATAAAATAAAATAAAATAAAATAAAATAAAATAAAATAAAATAAAATAAAATAAAATAAAATAAAATAAAATAAAATAAAATAAAATAAAATTAAATAAAATAAAATAAAATAAAATAAAATAAAATAAAATGAAATAAAATAAAATAAAATAAAATAAAATAAAATAAAATAAAATAAAATGAAATTAAATAAAATAAAATTAAATTAACTAAAATGGACTCAATTTAAAGGCATTTTTATAATAAATATGTTAACTCCAACTATTACAATCAATCCAAAAGTTTGAAATTTTTATGATTATTTAAAGCTTCAACTCCCACTGTACGGTAGCAAATATTTATTTTAAGCAAACCCATAAATTTGATATCATCAGCTTTAGTTTGCTAAAATATTTAAATGTGCGATTAGAAATCTATTTCCTTTTCTTTAATTACTCATTGAATATTACACTTATCTTAAAAATATTTTATACTTGAAACCCTTATCGACTCACAAATTCAATTTGTTTATTTATCTCAAAGCGACATTCCAATTTGCCTTAAGTGTTTGTTTGCTTTAAAGTGTTTGAGTTTTTCTAATTGAGGTTTGTTTTATTTCTCAAATATTTGCGGACTTCAAATGGATTTTTTATGTAAGTGATTCGTTTGCTAGTTTCAATTTTTTCTACTATTTCATTAACATTTTTATGTATGTAGATTTTTTAAATAGTTGTTATTTTCTCTAAAAGGTACTTTTATATTTGCATTTTGCTTAACAAATATTTATTTATTTACTCAGCTGAATATTTAAATGCATAATTGACAAATGTGTCGACAAGATAGTGGGAAAATAGTAAATATTTTTTTTTTTATTTTAAATTGTAAAATAAATTAGCATTTCATTAAATGGCTTTGTTCTGGACTTTTGTTTGTAATAATTCATAGACAATTGTTGTAACATTGGAAAAAAAACCTTCACCGAGGCAATAAATGAGTAAAATTTTATTAAAATTTATTGTAGTAATATTCAAATACAATTGTGTTTTATTCAAATCTTTGATTAAAAAACGCTGAGAGTTTCTTTAGCTTGGAAATGTTGATTTAGAGTCTGGAAAAACATGCACATTTATGCGCTTCTTGAAGTTAAACAAAAAACTAAAAGGCGTAGGTTAACCGAAAATTTTCTATAAGCGTCTGCCATAAGGGTAAGCCTTAAGCAAATCATATCTAGTAAGCCATCGAACTCAGACAAAAAAAATGTTCCTTGGATTCGATGTCCTTTTTGCACGCCCTACAACCGCTGGTCTTTGCAACCTCAATCCATGGAGGTGTATTCGTAGGTTCTAATCCCTGTTCGTACATTACTAACCCCTCATAAGAGAGGTGTCTTAAATTTAGGAGTTTTCAAAGCTTTAACAAGTCTCCTTAAAAGTATTTGCCAACTATTTCAATGTTTCACTATGCCTTTGAGCAATTTCTGATCACAACTTTAACTCCGCCTTTATCGCAAAAAAAGACCTTGAAATCCTCGGGTCAATTTCTTGCAGCTTTAAGCTGACTAAGCTGTTAAAGTCTAGGACCCTAATAATATGGACTTGCTTATTTTTTTTGGAGTTACAGTCCTGTTGGACTCTACGTGACATAAAAAAGAGCAAAAATGTTATAGTTACTCAAGCTTTGCTTGTACAACTGTGTTGTGGTGCGGGGAGCGAAAAAATATTTTAGTTTACAGGTTTTCCATAAAGAGGCTTAATATCTGCCGCTTTTTTTGGTTTTAATTATTTGTACCAGTTGACTTTGAATTCTTAGCATCACATCTGTGTTTGTTTTGCTGCTCTTGTGCTTTGTTTATAAAACAAAATATTTAATAAATATTTATAAAACCAAATATCCCACGTCTTTTATGAAAAATAAATTAAATTTCGAACGTGTGTCCACGATTTGAAAAATTAAAATAAAAAACATTATAAAACTGTTTCATAATTAAGACGATAACAAAAAATTATTAAAGCCACTACAGACTGAAAAAAAGGAAAATGTTATTGTTTTGACATGAGATACACGTGGGTGGAAATTGTACAAGAATTGTTGTAATGTTCATTAATTTTTTAAAAAATAATATTTTTTCATGCTAATAAAAAGCGTATTTTTTAAGAGTTGCTAATAATATTTATAACTAAAATTGTAAGCACCTGAAATTGCTACATCTTCTGGTTTTTTAATATTTTTTTATTGAGTTTTTGCCTCAATAAATATTCAATTTTTAAACTACATAATTAATATTTATGTAGACAGTGCTAGACTAAAATTTTAAACCTCAACTTAAGTATACAACAATTCCAATGGTTTCATCTTAGGGTAAAAGCATCCCTCCCCTTTAAACGGATCATTTTAAGATCAGTATTAACATTACAAAAAGCAGCTAAGAGGTGGCAACCACAATAAATATTTTCTTTTCTTTTAAAAACTATTGTTATCCCTAAAGCCGCTTGATCACTTAAGCAAATAAAAACTTTCGCTTCCAAAATGCCATTGTATACCATCTTAAAACAAATCTAAAATTTCGCTACCGTTTTTGCCGCAAGCTTTTTGTAATTTTAGATAAAAAACCCAAAGAAGTACCAACAGAATTTTCTAACACTAGATAATTGGTTATAATGTCGTCATAAATATTTTTAGCATATTGTAAACTATAAAAACAAAGTGTTTTCTATTAGAGTAATGAAAAAAAAGATAAAACTATAAGAAATGAATAACAACCGTTTAAAATAAAAACTTAATGGTCAACTACTATCGAGCAATAAATGCGACTATTAAATTGTGAGCTTCTGTTAAAGTGTTTTAAGTGTTTTGTGAGAATTAAGTTTTAAGCGCAACCAAATTTAATATTTTTTTTTTATTATTTTATAGCTTTTTATTGTTGAGCCAAAGCAAATTAATTAAATACATTTAAATAAATTTTATTATCATTTAATGTTTTCAAACATCTAAATGGGTTTTATGTTTTTCTATAAATTTTTATGGCAAAACATTTTGCGTAAAAAAAATTTTTTACACAAAAACTTATTTATCTTAATGATATTTAATAAATGAAACTTAAAAATCTAGACTAAATAATTAAATTTAAATGATGTTAAAGCCTTTTTAATAAGTACTACACTCAAAAGGATTCATGCAACGTATGAATGAATTCGTTCGTACATTGTACGAAATATTTTGTTATTTCGCACCACGAAATTCTTGCGTAGGATATATATAAACGAAACTCCTTCGTATACTTTACGCAATATTTTTAATATTTTATAAAATTATTTCCAAGTTTACGAATGATTAAGCTAACGTAAAGTTTTCATTATTTTCGTTATATTTCTAAAATTTTGTTATAAAGTTTTTTTGTAAGATCTACGAAAATAAAATTTACAAAAGAATTTTTTCCTTTCGTATAATAAAAAATTTTAGCCTATTGTTTTTTTGTAATATGTTTGAAAGTTTCGTATTTTCTATGAAAAAAATGACGAATGTTTTTTTCGTATATTGTTGCACTGATTTTTTTTTCAGTGTAGTATTGTGATGAAGTTCTACACTACGCGTTTTTGAAAATGTTTGTAATTTCTAAAAATTCCTAAAAATAAAAGTCAGGCACTCTCACCAATTAAATTTATGGACTCAGGATTAAATCCGTTGTCCATTAAGGCATGTCCGCCTGTCCATTTGTGTGCTTATTTATTCTTTGGTAAAAGCACAAGTTGTATTTTAAACATATTTTGAACAAACTTAGCGCAGACATTTTTTTGCTTTATAAACCAAACCTATTGCAAGTAGTGACAAAATCGTTAGAGAAACCCAAAAAATTTTGCATAATTAAAGGAGCTTTTGTATTAAAATCCTACTCCTACTACCTGAGAAAATTTAGCGAAAAGGGGGGTAAAAATGAGCCTAATATGAAACTTGCCGAAAGTTAATACATATATGATTACACAGAAAAAATTATTAAAATTATTTATTTGTTAATTAACGCATTAACGCAATTTGTGTTTTCATTAAAAAATTTAATTGCCAAAATTATTTATTTAATTGTATTTGCAAATTAAATGCGAACATTAATGTTAATTTACAAAGTCTTAAAAGAAACAAATAAGAATTTCGTAGCTTAACACTTTTGTACACTCCTTTTTGTTAGTATGCAGTACCTTAAGTAAATAAAAGTTGATATTATGATAAAAAAGAAGTTTTAACTTTATATAAAACTTATATTCTCTGTGGTCTAGTGGTAGAGTCTTAGCCTGGCAATTAGAAGGAGAAGGTGCCGAGTTTGATGCTAAATTGGGTCGAAATTTTTTTTTAATTTGTTTTGTTATTTTTTTAATCTTTTTTATTTTCTTCGTTTCAGTTCGGTTTTATGGTTTTGTTGTTTGCTTGGCCGCTGCTTAGGCTCTTTCAATTGTGTTCCTTTGCGTTCCTTGGTTTGAGTCGTAATGAGGATTGTAATGTCAACTATACTTAGTTGTACTTGTAAATTAAACATATTAAAATATAATGAAACCAAAATAAAAATAAGTAATTGTAAATAAATAAATAAATATAAATAAATAACACTTTTAAGTTAAGTTTATATCCGAAAAAAATCAATTAAATTTTTAATTGATAACATTTAACTTTTAATTGAAGGAAATTTTAATAAAAGAAATACTATTAAAATTTTAATTGTGTTAACAAAATCACTTAAGGTTGGAAATTGATATTACAAATGTTTTAATTAAAAATCATTAATATTTTTCTGTGTAACTTCTAAACATATTTCAAATAAATTTAAGTGGTCTGAAAAAATATTTTTATTTTTTTGGGTACTTTTTGATACTTGTTATAAGTTTTAAACCAAAAGAAAAAAATAATTCAAATTGCGTTTGGAAGAACTAATAATAATATATTTTAAGAGATAGGAAAAGGTGTAAAAAATATATTTTCGTACGTTTTATGTACTTTTTTTACTCCTTAATCAACTAATATAAAGGCCTCTACTTAGAAAAATTATTGCAGCTTTATTAAGGGCTTATTTGACAATTGATCCAGAGAAATATTACACACAAGAGGAAAAACTTTTTTTTTTGCATTTTTTTTTTTTTTTTTTTGAGATTATGAAATATAAAATTAAGGACTTTTTACCCAGATTAAGGTTAAAATGATTTTTTCACATTTTTTTAATTTTTATTGCAAATTTTAAGATAATGACTTTAGAAACATAAAATTATTATGTTTAATATTTTTCACTCAGATTGCTGTCGGAAATCAGAAAAGTGACATTTTTTTTCTTTTTGCGTTGTTTTCAAATATTGATTCAAGAAATATTAAATAAGAATCTGTTAACCAAATTAGAGGACAAAAAGTACTTTTTTACATTTCTCATAATTTTTTTACTTTAAGACTTTGGCTCTTGAAACATGAGAGATAATAGTGTCTTTGGCTTTATATTGATATATGTTGAGAATGCAACCACGTTTACTTTATCTTCATTTAAAAATGTAATATTTTCCTTAAATTAAAATTTAAGCCCAGTTATGTTTTTATAGAACAAAAAAAATATATCTATACATATAAATAAAATTGTTTCTGGCATACACAATAGTGCAGTTTTAAATTTTCAGCATTGACACAAAAACACCTTAATGCCAAACGAATATGCCAATAAGTTTAAATAGGCCAAGGCCAAAGGTTTTATATTTGTACAAGCGGACAAAAATAAACAGACACGTCTCACTGTACGAGGTGCAATAAATACAAACAAAGTTTATACTTCAGGATTACAAAGTAAAAAATGTAAACAAAACAAGTTTAAAGTTAGTAAAACGTTTTAGTCGGTCTAGCCCGGCCATATTATACCCTACACTAAATTTGTATGGGGAAAGGCCAGAAAGTATTTGAGCCATTTATATCCCAAAAAAAATATTCCAAGAGGACATTTTTATAGGGGCTGTGATAAAAAATTAGCCGATCATCACATAAAAAATTTTCGTGTCAGTCCCAAAAAAACCTGTACTTAAATAACAAGAATACAAGGAAACCCAACCGGCGGACGGACATGCATAAATCGGCTCAGGAAGTGATTCTAAAACGACCTGTCTACTTGAAAGTGGATGTTAAGCCATTATTATTTTTATGCGTTAAAACGTCTACTCAAACGCATAGTACCACTACAAAGAAACGATAAACTTAAAACACCTTTTTTATAGATCATTTCACATTTACGCATTGATTATTAAATCTTGAAAAAATTTATCGCTTACTGGTGCCTGACTATATAGGTATCACAACTATGTAAGGTCGTGAAAGCATAAATCAAAAAAAAAAATGCAAAAATACTAAAATCATTTGTTGTGCATGAAAACAATAATTCAAATTAATGCGGGTGACTTTGAGTCTGTGTAGGAATATTAAAGAAAATGCTGGGCAAACTACACTACAGCCAAAAGCCAGTCACATTTGACTTAAAATATTTACTTGAAGCCTTTGTTGTAATTAATGACTGATACGATATAAGTGCTTTGTATTTGTTAGTTGTTATTGCCTTTTTTTTGCTGTTGTTGTAGATTTAGTTTTTATTTGTTTTATAACCCACACTTGACCATGTTTTGTCTTGGGTCTGTAAGTTTTAAGGCGGAGGAATTTTTAAAATGGAACAGAATGGAAGCATCAACAAGTAAATTAGTAAAAACATTTTAAATATTTAAAAAATTTTTTTAGTATAACAGTTACATAAATGCAAATATTTCTTAAGAAAAAAAAAAGTTATAAAAAAAAACTGTAAAAATTGCTTCACTTTCGTTGTGACAGCTGTGCGCGTTTATTATAATTTAAGCATTTCAAGATCGTAATTCTCAAGGAAACTCTGACTCTCAGGAATGGTATTTTTTTTTGACGTTAGGAGAATATACTTTCTGCTGGTAATGGCCACTAAAAGACTTCAACTGGTGTGATTAAAACATGTATGTTAGAGATCTGCATCAAGTCCTATTTCAAGCTAATTCAAGAACCGCATAATTTTCTAATTCTTGTGTTGTTATGCGGTTAAACTATTTAAGTGCTGTAATGTAGTGTAGCTGCCCCAGTTTCTTTGGTGCAATGTAGTGAAGTTAGGAATAAAGAGTGGTGTCATATACTATTGTTGACACAACTTATATACTGTCATGATGTGTGGTCGATAAAAAAAATTACTGTGATGATGTGTGGTCAATAACAACAAAACTGTGTGTATTTTACACAATATTGAATGGATACATAAACAAACATATATACAAGCAGGCAAATCAATATAAAATGCATACGTAATTACATTACATTACATACATACATTAAAAATCAACCCCCGTTTCTAAAACTAACACACTAGGAACATCCCGTCAACAGTAAAGTTTCGAGATGAATTGAAATTGAAGTGTGTGATCATGATGAATTGACGTGCCGTTGTTGTTTACTTAAGTGTGCTTAAGTGTAAATATTTTTTTCATTTCATTTAAGTTAAGTAAACAAAAGAAGTGGCGAACAATACAACGCAGCACCTATTGTTGTGTGTGCACACGTAAGGTATATGAAATGAATTGGAAATTCGAGATGATACCTTATTTAGTGTCGTCTTGAGCTTGCCTCTAATGTTTATCATCAGCTTTATAAAGGTATAGAGCTTTGAAATGGAACAAAATAAAGATAAAATTTTATATTGACTTGAAATTTACTTTATTCGAAAGAAAGCTTTCTTGAATATTAATTTATATATAACTTCTGGCATATCACCGCCATAAATGACTTGGACATTGCCTATTTTAGGGGTCTACTTTTCTATGACATGGGCAATGACAAAGCAAGTGTTGTCCTCTAGGTAGTCAATCGTTTCGAGTTTATTGATTGTGCTTAAATAGATATTTTTTTTTTTTTTCATATATTTATTATTGAATCTTCGCCTGTGGCGAACTAACAATAAGTGTTCAAATCTTAAAACTAGGTAGTTAATATAAGTCCAGCCAGTGCCAGACTAAAATTTAAGTTCTCATATTAATTATCAAGCTTCATATAAGCGCAATAGTATCCCTCCTTTTCAGGCAGGTGTGCCCACTATGTTGCAGGATGTTTCGGGCGAGCGGATTTGGGTGAGCTTCCAGCTTATTTAAATACTTGTCCACATAGTTCAGGATTTCGCATTTAACTAGTGGAACTTGTAGATCCTTGTGGATGTTGCTGTTTTTAACATACCAAGGAGCACCAGTTATCATTCTTAGGATTTTGTTTTGCCTGCGTTGAATTTTTTCTATGTTGGATGCGGAAGCAGTGCCCCATAATTGTATACCGCAGCACCAAATTGGTTTCAAAATAGATTTGTAGAGTAGAAGTTTACAATCAAGACGAAGCACAGAGTTTCTGCCAATTAGCCAATGGATTTGTGTAGCTTTAAGTTTCATTTTCGTCAACTTCGCATCTATATGAGGCTTCCATGTGAGGCGGCGGTCTAGGTGAATACCAAGATATTTTGTCTCGGTTGAATAGATATGACTTTTTATTTATTTTTTGTAACATTAAATATAAATTTAAAAATGAAAACATACTTTGCTTTTAAATTTTGGAAACGTTGCATAATTTTTTTATTATTGAAGATAAGGTTTTTGGTGAAACACACAAAGCCTAAGGCCATCCTTAGCCTTAAAACGTCGCGGAATTTGTTTGGTCTCTTTTAAAAACTTACACCGAAATCTTAGGAGTTGATATAAATTTATTTGATTTTTCTTATATTTTTTACGTAATTTTTTATGTAATTTCCTTCTTTTCAATTGCTTTCCAATAATTTGCCTTTAACCCTATTTAATGTAAAATATTTAAATTTAAAAACTCTAAATCATTTGTATTTAAAATCCATTTTAAATAATTTCAGATTGTAAGTACTTTAAAATATTTTAGAGCAACAAAAACTTGCCAAATATAAGAAAAATTTACTACTTGAAATTGACCGGCCAATGCACTTTTCTAATTTAGAAGCAAACACACACATACATACACCCTTACAATAACTTAAAATAATTTTTAAAAGAAAATCCATTTACTAAAATAAATAAAATTATTTTCTTTCTAAAGCAGAAAAAAATAAAATTACATAAATTGTTTTAATGCCCAAAAACATGAGTAAGTAACGCACAGGCACTTGAGCAAAATGAGTTCAAACGTAAATTAATGTTGCAAAACAAATTTCTTAAAATTTTTTATTCAAAAAATTTTCACTTTAAAAATTACCTAATTAAATAGTTTTTTTTTAAGAAAAACTTAATAAGCAAAACTATATAAATAAAATGTACCAGCGATTTTATTTTAGCTGAATTTTGTTTTAGTAAAAAGGTGCACCTGCCACATCTGGCACTATTTTTGATTTGCAGACAATAAAAATATTTGTTGTTCTTGCTGTTGCTAATAACAATTAAAATAATATTTGTTTAGCAAATGCATGTTTAAATGAAAAAAAATTCAAAAAAAAATATTTAAAATAAATATTATTCCAAAATTTTGTAAAGTAATTTTGGAAAATAATGTTAAACCGAAAAAAAATTAAAAAAATAAAAAAAAATAATAAAATAAAAAATATTGATAAAACAGATCTTATATATAAATGTACAAATATATTTACATAAATTGCTTTTAAAAACTCTCACTGTAAAATCATTAATTTTTCAAATCATGCAAAAAAAATGCAGTTCTTAAAATCTGCCCTAAAAGTTAGTATTTACGTTATAATATTTTTAAAATACAATTAGATAAGTTTTTTCTAAGAGAAACTAATTTATCATCAAAATTTTTATGTCTTAAACATCTTTAATTTGATTTTTAAAAATAAATTTATTATTGACCACAAATATATGTGAGAAACACTTTTTTTGAACAGAACCAGAAATAATTTTTTTTAATTTTTGAAAAATGTTTCTAATTTAGACAGACATAAATGTCGTGTTGTATATTAAAATATATAAATTTTGATGTTTTGTTTCGCCATCTCTACCTCTCTCTTACTCTCTCATCCTCCTTAAACTATTAAAACTCGCGTGTTAACATTTCATTAATCTTGAGAAACTCGAATAGCATTGTTTTTGTAATTTTGAAATGTTTTCTTTGATGCTCAGATGCTTAAATGGGATTTAATGGATTTAAGGGGGAAAGGTTAGTTTTTTTTGTTAGAACGTGTGCGTATAAAATTAATTTATTATGGTCCAAAACACAGTGTTAAGGTAAGTGTTTAGTTTAAGAAATCTTATAAACAATTTAATAAAATAATTTTAGAATGTTCTTTCTTATTGTTTCTTATTGCCATGTAGCCCAAAGAGGCTGATTTAAAAATAAAAATTTTGTTTAAAATTTTTTTTAGCGAAACTTTTCTTTTCTCGCAAATAACTGAGGGCAAGCAGAACAAAACATTTTTTTTTTAATATTTGTAACATATTTTTTGTTGCATTATTTGGCTTAAAATTAAAAAAAAAAAAACTTTTTTGCATAATATTTCTTCCTTTCTAATAGAAAAATTGAAGTCCTTTAATTTTACAAATTGTAAAATTTTTTTTTACTTTTCACTGTCTAAGGCATTTTCAATAGGGAAGAAATTCGTTATATATTCTGGAATTGTTGGAAAAAAGTTATCTTTAATTTTCCAGCATTCGGAAATGATCAAAAAGGCATGTTTTGTTTTGCGAATCCCCAATCATCCTCAACAATATTGCTTTTATAAATTTTTAAAAATCAAAAAGAGTATCCCAAAATAATTTGTAGATTATGTACAGCAACACAACTAAGTAGTTGTTGTTGCCTTTGGTTGTGGCATTCCCCTTTCTTTTTTTAAACTGCGCTTGGATAAATATGCCGGCAGAATCACAGGGACCAGATAGTCCAAGGAACCTTGATGCGGAACCACTAGAATAACCTGGCCAAAGATAGTTCCGAGACGTTTCACCTATCCCCTTGATCTGGACAAACGGAGGCTGAGAGCCACCGTGGTTGTAATTAACGGACACTGTCAATTTGTCTCCCATGCTAATAGACTTGTGCTTCCTTAAGACGACTTAGATAGAAGCTGTCAAACTGAAGAGGAGGACAAATTTATTCAGCCCTTCTTTTTCCGTCCAGCACTTGACCCTATTCTAATGAAGCACTTTCTCACCAACAGACTGGATAGCCTTTTGAACGGGGCTAACATGGGCTTCATAAGTCTGTCATCCTTTATTTAGAAAAATGCATGGTTCAAAGGCAGAAACCAATATAGAGCGGCTATTGCCAGGCATTTGCATTGACAACTGTCTTTATCTCTCGAAATTTCCTAACTTAATCTAAGTTTTTTTAATATTCTTTACCTTTATCTGTCTCTTTTCCCCGGGTATTACAAAGGGACCAAATAAACGAACCCAGGTGGGTTGCACCTACTATTTTACCACTTCCGAAGGTGCCTGTTCTACTAGATTTGACCCTACCTACGTAGCATTCCTGAAAAAGACACCGGGTGAATTGTTTTGTAAGATTTGAGGAAAATTTAAGGAGTAGGGCAAGCAGAAATTTGTTTCAGGCTATAGGCTGCTAAATCCATATTGCACGAAAGTTAAAGCATTAATCAGTTAAACGAAAGATTGAAGTCGTTTACCGGTAGTATCACTGATTACTGCAATATCCGATCATTATTGTAAAATTGGTAACTTAGTACAGTTCACCGTAGTTGCTTGTGCAAACACATGAATAGGGTTGGAACCTTGGCAGCTTCTTAAGTAATGTTAGACTGAGATGAAAGGGACGAAACTCAAATAAATACCTAAAGTCTCACAATCATAAATTTTGGAAAGCGGTCAGCTTGTTCTGAACTCCCAGGCAATTGAGAAGAATTTAAAGGAAAAATTCTACAGAAATTTGGGAATGCGCAAGAATTTAATCAATATTTCCTATTTTATGTCTCAAGACAAATGCATGCCCTGTATAACATCAGATGTAAATTTTTGGGCTCTGTTTTCGTGCAAAAGCTGAGCAGTTACATAGGTAATGCTCTATTAGTTCGATATTCTTCCTGCATGCCCTGTAGTCTTTGTTTTCCACAACATGCTTACAAGCTCACACTATTGCTTAATTTATGTTTCTCCAGTTCCAAAAAAAAAACTAGATTTTGTGGTTGTTTAAACCTTGGCCTATCTGTGGCAGATTCTTAGAGGACCATTTACCGACATTTCTTTAAAGTCCACACTTTGATATGGTAGGATATGAACGGGGCCTGATATGCCTTAATACTATTAAGTACCTGGCATTTCTTGACAATTTTTCATTATACCTTTCTCTTTTCATCCATACTTTCAATGCCTCTAAAATACTAATTTTTCTGCTCTTTCCTACTGCAGGACAATTTATTGTTACTGAGGGCAGTGATGCTTAATTAAATACCTTTTAACAGTCATAAATTGTTCCAACAAAAGCAACAAAAGCATTTAATTTTTCAAAAAATAATAGATTTGTTAAATTTTTATATATAACTTACCTCCTTTAACTAAATTTTCAACACTTATCGCAGCTAAAGTTAGTATCAGCAACATCAAGTTGATATACAGATTCTGTTGGCAATGTTTTATTGGCGGCATGTTTGTTGTGTTTTTGTTGTTGTTGTTGATCAATATCACTTAATAAACAAATTAAACTCTAATTTCTAAATGGGATTTTAATAAATAGTCAATCTCAGCAATGAATAAACAAATTAAATATTTTTTGTTTCTGTTTTTTTTTTTTTTAAATTTTTTTTAAAGTATTTAAAATATGTTTAGAGAAATTTATTAAAATGACCTTGTTTGTTAAACAGATTCTCATTTAAATTTCAGCACATTTTTTTTATATTTTAAATCATCTGTCAAATATTCACTTTTGTATTTTCTGAAAAGCAATTAAACGGCTGATAAAAGTTTTTTAATAGAGGACAAACAATATCATATACATTAAATGCTTTTTTTTTTTGTTTTGAAAATTTTTTAATTTAAAATTTTAATTTATATTTGTGGAAAAAAAAATCAATCACGCTTTCGCACTAGACAAAATGATTAATGTGAGTTGAACGAATGAGATGCCTGCAAATAAATAAGAAAACAAATTATTGATTAATTGTTTTGTTATAATTTATTCAACATATTAATTGTATGCAAATTAAGTAAGTAATTAATTAATGCAAAATTTAAGGGAAAGATTTAAAGTGATTGTGTTTTTGAAAAATCAAAAAAAGGCTGCGGGTGCTGGGGTCGGGCAAGGGGTTTATATTATAATAAAAAAAATTTTTGTTCCTGTATTAAAGTGTTAAGTGATTTTAGCAAAAATATACAATAAGATTTATTTTATTTTTAATAAAATCATAACTGATAATAGCGCAGCTTTTTAAACCCGTTTTTAAAAGCCATTCAAATTAATTCTATTTTAGTCGAATATATTTGTTTAGATTTTTTAGGCAACAAAACCCCAAGCAACTATTCGCTTGAAAAAACGTTTTCGTTTAGAGATGAAATTCCTATTCACTTTCAGACGTATATCTGTGGGCTTGCATTAGACTAGAATTGAACCCTTTACTTTAAAAGAGTAGTTTTAAATAAAAATTTAAAGTAATAAATTCTGCAATTCAGTTCAGCTCGTATAACAAAATAGATATTAAGGATGGAGTTTCCAGGCTACTTGGTATATATTAAACAAACTATCAGCAAAAAATATTTTTAAATTTCTCAGCACGTTTACACTCTTTACATAAAGTTTTGATTTAAAAATTTTTTTTTTCGGCTAACTATGACCCCTCGTTAATCAAACAATTGCGCCCAGCCAAGCCAACCTGCTGCACTAGTTTAACAAAACTTATTGAAAGCTAAAAGAAAAATCCTCAAATATATACTTAAGCTTAAGCTAATCACATCCAGACACAGCAGAAAAAAAACTAAAAATGATTTCAATTAAAAAAAAATTTCAAATTTGCACAAATCACCAAAATTACTACATCAAATACCTTAATTGTAAAAATTGAAAAAAGGATTTTTTATATCCAATTAAACATTTTTAAAATTTTAGTTACTGAAATGATAAAAGTCAAAGCTCTCTCCAAACACGTCAATAAAAAGTTTAGAGAAAAAGTAATAACAATAAAATTTTTTGGCTCGAATGGGTTTCGAACCTGGGCTGCTTGTGTGCTGTGCGAACGCTCTTATAACTCCGTCAAGCCAACGTATAAAAGTACATAGTATCTGGTGGCAAATTTATATTTTTAAGCCCATTATTTTAAAAAGTAATAAACAGTGCGGAGGGAGGGTGACGCCGTTTGGAATAACAGATTGTGCGGATTTGTTAGTCACGATGTCCCAGTGGTCAAGTGAGCATTGCGCGTTCGCTGTGGAGACATTTTTTTAGAAAAATGATTTTTGCGTAATTGCTCGTCAACAATTTTGTTCCGAGTGTAAATTTAATTCGTTCGTTGGTGCAGAGATTCCGTTAAACTGCTTTGGAAATTGATGTCACACGGCCAGGTCCCACACTTAAAAAATTATTACAGTAACTGACTGAAAGTTATTTAGGAAGTAATCCGTAAAGTTGTTTTTAAATGAAAAAACAGTTATATTTCAATATAATATTTGTTTTTAACTGGTTTGAAGGGTTATTCAAAGCCTCAAATAAACAAAAATACTGATTTTCCGTTGCAGTTAATTTTGTCAGTTATTTTTTAAATATATTTAAGTTTGTTATTTCTTTTCTGATACTTTGTGTTTAGCTGTAAATAACAGAAAATCTAGTTAATTTTAGACGAATATGTAAGTTATTTTTTTGATGGCTGAATTTGAATGAAATATTTTGTTGATTTTAATAAATATCTAGTTGGAGGGTTTTTAAATGAATATCCAGTTATTTTTAATACCATTTCCAGTAGATTTTACTTTAATACTTTTTTGAGTGCAGTCGATCTTCAAGATCTCCCGCAAAGTTTGAACTGGTTGAGAGCAGTTTAAGTAAAAATCCGCAGCCTCACTAGCTTTCTAAGAGATATTGTTCATGAAAATAAAAAAAAATAATATTAAGTTCCATTCTCTTAAAATTCAGATTGTTTAATAACTGAAAGAAGGTGTATTCCGTTTTTTGGAGCGACAAGGCTCCTTTTCACTTAAACTACAACTTCAATAAGAAAAACTGCCGTTGCATGCCCCAGGGCAACTGTTTGGTGTGCCTTATCCTCGCAAGAGATAATTGGGTCATTCTTTTTTTAATTTTTGGGGCCTGGTGGCGAATGTCAACGGGAAAATTATCGATGCATAATTACGGAATTTTTTTTGCCAAACCTGTGACCTCATCCATTGTACCCTTTACAGGGTGACTGCACACACAGCCAGAGCTTCAATGAATTTTACAGGAACCTTATTCAACAAGCTTAATCTAGGTTCAACAAAAGATAAAAAGAAGAAAGAATGAAAGGAAAAAAAAGTAAAAGAAAGAAAAAAATAAAAAAATATTGACCCAGTCTAGCATCGAACCTGCCACCACTTGATTTAGCTTAGAGCCTTACCGCTAGACCAACGAGTCATGTCATTTTCGTTGGCGCGTTTTTGTTTTTTTGTTTTTAACACTTCTACGCAAATGTGTTTTTTTTAATAATTTATAAAGAAGCATCATTGTTGGCACTTAATTTTAAAACACAATTAAGTCGTCAATTAAGACAATTAATTTTTTTAATCAAAATCATCGAATTTTTTAAATAATACGTTAATTTAAAAATATGCGGATAATTTTTGTTGTGTAAAGCGAAAATATCATTTATACAATTTATACAATTCTGCGGTATAAGAATTTAATTCAATTCGAAACGAAATTACCAAATTCTATATAGAATACCTATATTAAAAGCATTGAAAGCTCGATCGATCGATCGAATGCGACGATTTGGCCCCTGCTTTATTAAAAACAAACTTTATTCAAAATTCTATTTTTTTTGTAAAAACCAATAAGAATACAATTTGAAAAAATAACCTTTATTAACGTTCTTCTTAATTTGTTTAATAAATTCTTTTGCATGTTGGTAAATATACAAGAACCAGTTTTGTTAATTAAAATGTATTTTTATTTAATGTAGAATTTTTTTTCCAACTGGCATTAAAAATCACACTTTACGACACAATAATGTATATGCAGAATATTTTGAATTAATTATTTAAAGGTTTAAACGTGTTTTTTTTTCTTTAAATGTCACAATAAATTTGTTCTTGGTTTGTAGGTTAAAGCTCTTGCTGTTATTTAAATTCAGAATCTGTTAAGACAAATGTTAGGCGAAGTGACGTTTACTTATAACTGGCTTATAATCGTATATAAAACGGTGTTTAGAATATTTTTATGTAACAAAAATCAAATATATATATTTAAATTTAGTACTGAATTTGCATAAAATTTATTAAATGATTTAAAAAAATTTTTATTCACGTTTATTTTTAAATTTTAAAAGGTGAGACAAGGAGTGAGTCATCAGTGAAGTCATTCAGTTAAGAAAAATTAAAATAACAATTTTAAAGATTTGATAACTAAATTTTTTGTGTTTAATAAAATTTTTAAGAAAAATTTAAATTATAATGTGACTTGCACTGAATTGCTGAACAAAAATTTTTGTTGTAAATTTTATTTCTTGAATATTTTTTTTGAAAGGACTTTATTATTTTCTCAAAAAAAGGTTAAACTGACCTTCTATTTAAGCGGTATTCATAAAACTTTAAAACTAAGTTTTAAAAATTATAAGAACCCTCCTAAACATTAAGTCCGCTTTACTCGACCAACAAATTCTAACTTTCATCAACTGTAAAAAATTAAGGCAGGCTGGCCCCGAAATATTTTAGATAAATTATCAACTCAACATGGCCTTTCAAACTTAAAGAGTCGCTGTTATGTTGCAAAAATTCTACAAGAATTACTTAAGAATTATTTTATAAAAATGAGGAATTTAATACAAGAACTTGAGCTTAAATAAAATTATTTTTTAGAATTGCCCCTAATACAGGGTGTCTGGTGCAAATTTTTATTTTTAAAAACAAATATTTCAAAAAGTAAAAAGCATTGCAGAGGGAGGGTAGTTCCGTTGGAATTATCGATTGTGCGGATTTGTTGGTCACGAAGTCGCAATGGTGGAGTGAGCATCACGCGTTTGCTGTGGAGTAATTTTTTAAGAGTAATGATTCTTGCGAAACTGGCCATCGAAAATTTGGTTCAAGGTTCGGTATTCGGTGAATACGTGATGGGCTGAGCGTAAATTTAATTCGTTTGTGGGAGCAGAGATTCCGCGCAACTGCTTCAGCTATTATTGTCCCACGGCTATGGTCTTGTCGAACTTTAAGTGCTCCAGAAAATTTTAAACTGGTTGAAAGCCATTTACCTGAAAACTCCCGACTTTCAATACAGAAAAAAACAGCCTGTCTGGGACTTTCCAGAGCAATTGTTTGCGAAATTTAAAAAAAGATCTGAAGTTTTATCCTTTTGAAACTCAAATCGCTTAAGAACTGAAAAAAAGGCTTTGATTTGCGCAAAAACTTTTGTGAAACGATGCTGGAGCATTTTCGCACTGTTCATCCAATTTTTTTGTAGCGACGAGGCTCATTTTCACTTAAACGGCCACGCCAACAAGCAAAGCTGCCATGACTGATCTTCAAAAGCAACCCTCGATTGAAACATCAAAAACCATTGCATTGCCCCAGGGTAACTGTTTGTTGTGCCTTATCCACGCATGAGATAAGTGGACCATTTTTTCGAAAATTCTCGAGGCCAGGCTACGAATGTCAATGGTAAAAATTATAGACGCATGATTACGGAATTGTTTTTATCAAATCCGCGAGCTCATCCATTATAATCTTCACATACATAGTGTCAACAGCAGACACAGCAAGAGCTTCAATATATTTGCTTCGGGAAAATTTCCACCAAAAAACTGAACAGTCGATTTTGACACATCCAGTGGCCACTGAGGTCACCTGGTCTGACTCGAATGTATTTTTTCATGGAGTTACCTCAAAAAGAGGGTTTATAAAGACGATTTCAATCTCTTGTGGCTTTAAAGGAAAATATTCATTGAGAAATTTTTTTAATTAAACCAAGTTTAATGAAGCATGTGTCGCAGAACACAAGGCTTCGCTTTGAGCTGTGTGTTCAACTCGACGGAAGACATTTTTAAAAAATAAAATCCGCATTTTTATTATATCATTCAATGTTCTAAATAAAACTTTGTGGCAATTACTTCATTTTTTATTCACTTTTGAAAATATAAATCTGCTACCAGATACCCTGTAAAAAAAAAGATCGCGAACAACTGCAACAGAAATTTTATACAACTAAGATCAGCTGGCCAAAAATTAATTTTAAAAATGCTATTTACTTTACATTATGTTCTAAAAATGCTAAAAGACGGTCTTGTTAATAATCAATTAAAAAAAAAAAAGAAATCTAATGAACAAACTTGAGTTTAAAATAATAAATGTTTTTTTTTAAATTTTTCCCTTTAAAAAAAACATTGCAAACCACTGCAACAAAAATTCCTTAACTAAAGTGCAACAAATTTCAATAAAAATTAAATTTTTACTGCAACTTTATTCATTCTAGAATGCAAAAACTGGCTCCAACCATATCCATGCTATGGTCTAATTAAATATGTATGTTAGTGTGTCAGTGAAATTACAATGACAATGGCAACCAGCAAGTGCATGGAATGTAAAGAATAAATAATAAAAATAAGGAAACGAAGTGGTCATTTAAAAACCCATAAATTTTTACAGCAATAAAATTTTAAAAACAAACAAATATAAAAACTGGGTTGTTCTTTAACATTGTATTCTGTGCATATTTCTCTTAATTAATAATATTGAATCTGATTTCCTTTAGTAAGTAAAACAACTTTTATGTGGACACAATGTTGTGCATCGCATTTGATAGGAACGTATGTGCATGTCTGCACATATGCAAGGAAATTAAAAGAGAAGAGAAGAATTCCTCATTAAGTATTTCAGTATCAAAACAATTTATGTCATTTTTGTTGGTTGGGCGGTTATTAAAATTATTTTTTTTTTTTTGTGTTTTTTTAAACATACTGTGGGTAAAAAAACATGTATAAACGCCTTATGGAAATTATGATGTTATTGTTATGGTAGCCTTGTGGGAGTGGTAAAGCCCAAATGGGATATAAAAACCCCTATTACAAACAAACTTTTATTTCTTTAGTTTAATTGTACAGGGTGCCTGGCGGCAGATTTTATATTTTCAAACTTATATAGAAAACGTAATAGTTTACACATTGAACAATTATGTGGAAATGTGGATTAAATTTTTAAAGGGCATTTGATCCTGATGTCTTTAGTCGAGTTAAACACATCATTAAAAACGGAGCCTTGTGATTTGCGCCACACAGTGCAGTAAGCTTGGTTCAGTTGAGCTGCGGACAAATCGTTGCAATCGACTTAAATTAAAATTTAAAAAAGTTTTGACAAATCGATCAATCGAATAAAATTTCGATTGTTTGATTAATTTCGAATCGAATCCTTTGAGGCCACAAAGCCTGCCATTATAACATCAATTTCTGAGGAATCCATGGAAGTTAGATCGGGTGACCGCGGGGGCCATGGGATGTCCGCAGTTTGACTGATTTAATAAAACAGGCAGCCGTTGAAGGAAAGGATACAGCTCACTTGGGTTCGCTAATTCCGTGTTTTTGTGTTACCTGGAGAGGCAGATAGAATAGGTTGAGACGGAAGGAAAGAAGAAATTTAGAGAAGGATAAAAAATAAAGAACAGAAGAATTAAGCAGACGTACCAGGGTTTTTGGTGGGACTCGAGCCCACAACCACAGACTGGTAGACTCGTGCACTTACTACTGACCTACCAGGGCACTCAATTCGACTGATTAGTTTTTGAGGAAAATTCTACTATAGCAAATTCATCGAAGCTCTGGCTGTGTGTGCAGTCGCCATATCCTGTTAAAACTACGTATGTGAGGAGTACAATGGATGAACTCGCAGGTTTGGAAAGAAGAATTCCGTAATCATGCATCGATAATTTTCATCGTTGACATTCATAGCCTGGTCTCGAGAGTTTTCGAAAAAATGGTCCAATTAGCTCATGCGTGGATAAGGCACAAAAAAAGTTATCCTGGGGCAATACAATGTGTTTTGATAATTTATTTGAAGATTGTGAGTTCTTGGAGGTCAGTGACGATAGCTTTGCTTGTTAACGTGGCCTTTAAAGTGAAAATAAGCCTAGTAGTTCCAAGAAATGTGATGTACAGTGCAAAAACGCTCCAAAATCGGTTTACAAAAATTTTTGCCGTGGGACAAAATGGGATAATATAAGCACAAGAGAGTAAATTTGAAGAAGATTTATACCAAGTAATGCTTTCAATATTTTAACTTGGCAACGCCTAGACCAATCTTGGTCCGTCCTTTATCGCAACTGTGACAAGTGACCTTCTTGTGATGCCACCTTACCTTAATAGTGAAGAAGGTATTGAGCTTAAAGGTGCTGTGCGTTCCCCTACAAGAACGACAAAATTTGGAGCATCTGGTAAGTAACTTGCTCTTGTAAAGACTTCCTTACCATTAAAACAACCAATAAGCGACAGCGGTTACAAAATACTATCGAGGTTGTTGTGTGAAAAATTAAAGTCAAAAGTCGGCGAGACAATTGTGTCGTTTCAATGCAGGGTTAAACCTGGCATATCCACCATTAACCCGATATACATATTTTGAAAAGACCAAAGAGAAGCAGATCAACGCGTGTCATTTTTTTTTTTGACTACAAGCCCGCTTTTGACAGTCCCATAGGCTTAAAGATGTTTCAAGCTAAGCCGGAGCTTGTTATTCCTGCGTAACAATTATGGCCATATAGGATGACCTCTTCTCAAAAAAGGTTATAGAAGACGCAAATGTGAAAAGAACCAGAACACTACTTCTAAGCAAAGGAGCAGGTGTTACTTTGTTACGCCGACGATATCGACATCATGTGCCGAAAATTGCGAGCAGTAACTAACACTTCTGAAAAATAAAAAAAACCTCTGGAAATCTTCAAAAACTCCATAATTTTCGTATATCAATTCACAATTATGGCAAAAATACCCGCTTGAAAACGCTATATAATATATGACACATAAACTACGGTATCATATATACCAGCACTAGCTTCAAGGTATACATACAGCTTTTAATGTCAAACTATGTTGCCTTTTTCACTAGCCGGTTATCATAAGTCGTTTAACGTCAGAACCATGCTCTCTTATTGTTGAAGTTAACTTTAAAAAAATCTATTAGCGTAACTCAAGCGCAATTGATCTATTTTCAGTTCAACATAGCCAGCACAATGACCAAGAAGGTGGTGTAACCTTTGATATTTTTGAAGCGAAAGCAATACTCAAGCTATTCACGTCCATCTTAATTGACAATTTTGTCTGATATACAAGCCTACTGTGTCACCAAAACAAGCAAGTAGCTGCAATTTTGAGCATTATCGACAACAATATTGATTGAAGTTTGGCTCGTGTTGCCGAAGCTTATCAAGGAATGTACTTACCAATCGATTTATTTCAAAATTGCTGGATATCCAGGACTAGTTGTTTTCCCTGATCTTTTGATTGCTCTTGATAGCGCTTTGTAAAATAATTAGATTATTTCGACGACAAAAAAAATTTTAAAGCATTGTAGGCCAATACTTAGATCTTAAATCAGGTCATATTTGTTGAAGGAAATAGTAAAAAATTAAATTTAGGAAATCGACTATGTAGCTCGTTGCTACGACAAACATGTGTTGAAAATTACACTTAAAAATAAATTGCATAAATTTATCTGCCAGAATGTTAAAAGTGTTGATAAATGGTTTAAGAGCTACACCACTAGATGGCGCTAGTATATGTAGGAAAAAAGAAAAAGCTTTGATTTTGTTGGTTTTAAATGGAGAAAAACTTCGTGCCGACTCACCACGGCAAATAGGCCAGTGGGGCTTAACGGCTGATGTTTACAACCAAATACAAAGCTAACAACCGAGCAAACCGTACGGTTAATGAAAACAGTAGCTGTTTTCGACAATGCTTTCTACCCGGCTGGTATCGGTAAAAACTAGCTTTTTGATAAAAAAAAATTGTTCTAAATTTAGCGCAAATAAAGTGAAAAATAAAAAAAATTAAACTTTTACATTTGCAAAAATTAGGAATTTAGTGGGGATCGAACTTGAGCTTAAAAACAAATACAATACTCCCTTATTTATTTATTTATTTTTTTAATTTTATTCTCTTTTTCACGCCGCAAATACTGCACACGCTGCTTAAGAGTTTTAGAAATATTGTGTCCAGCTTTCAGGCGTACCTTAATATGCATTTTATGCTCCATTAATTATTTCCAGAGGAAACCGCATTAAACGACTTAAATTAAATTGTAAAAATGCACATGTTTTCGAATTTAAAAATATTTTATTTGAATATTTCAAAAAAATAAAATTTATTGAAGATTACCTACAACAGCTCTTAAGATAATTTGCAACACTTGTGTATTTTTTTTTTTCTTAAATAAATCTAAAGTTATTGCAAACTAATTTTTCCATCTTTTTATCTCGTTTTAAATTTTCTCAATTTGAATAAAGATATTTGTTTTCTTTAGTTTTCTTATTTTGGATTTAACTTTAAATTTATTGTCTTAGGTCAGTTGAGTTCATTGTAGCTCTATTTCTAATTTATTTATTTATTATTTTTAAAAGAAATAAATTTGTTTTATTTTTTATATTTTCCAGCAACGAAGTATGTGTACACAGTTGCTGTTATTGAAAGTTAAAGTGTTGCAGCAGCTGCGGCTGCCGCTGCCGTTTCTGTTCTATTTAATCCATTGATTTTAAATTGGAATGTAAATATTAAGGCGTGGATTTTTTGCCAAAAACACAGCATGTGTTTAATTGAGTAGCATAGAAGTTCTGTTTTCTTATATATTTTGATATTGAAAATAATCCATAATTTATGGTCGTGTGAAGGAAATAGTTAGCAAAGAGAAAATGTTGTGAAATGCAAAAATATTTTAAATTCTTGTTTGGCTTCCTTTTTATTTTATAATAGCCGACTAGTTATTTTTGAACTCTAAAATGAGAAGTAGGTGTAACACTTTTGTCTCGACTTTAGTTAAACAGATAAGAAATTCAAGTTTTTTACCTCAACTATGTTAAGGTAAAATGCCTCGGTTTGACTGACTGTTGTTTTAATTTTGTGTTTCTTTCCAATTTTTTAGGAAGAAATTTTACAACCCTCAGCATGCTGCTTAAATACGAAGGCGTCATTCTGGATCCTAAAATGCCCTAAAGGCCAAACATGAAGACAAGTGTGATGTACTTGTGTAAACTCGCAATTGGGAAAACCTTGGTTGTCAGTCCCCGACACGTCAGTTGGCTTAAAAGGGCGATGATAGAAGCAAATCTCTTCCACAATTTGACAGTTTTGTGGAAGAATATGTGCTTGGCTGGAAATCATCTACTTATTAAAAATATTACAGGCAAGAGGGCAATTCTAAAAACTAGTCTAAGAAGATTTGCTCATTTCGTTTTCGGCAGAGCTCTAGTGAAGCTGGCGCTGACGTCTGTCATGAAAAGACATGAAGTGGGATAATAAAGACGTAGTATATGCGGAACATAAACTATATTAGGACCGTAGATCTTTTACCAAATTTAATTGATTACTTTACACCGTTCTTCCGCAGAAATATGACGTCAATTTTTTTAAGAGTTTTGGAACCTGTCTATGTCTCAAAAAAAGTGTCCCAAATAGTTTTTATTTTAAAAACATTATCTGCACAAAGCTTTCAAGATATTTAAGATTAAAGGGCAGACAAACATTTTTTCTCCGGATCTCCTGATCTGGAAATATATACGAACCGGCCTTAGAAGAAAACTGATGTTGATAGAGGTCTAGTAAGTACACAAACAGAAGTTTCGACTATGTCAGGACTCATTGGTAAAAAAATGCCATTCTGCCCTTTGAGTTTTTGTGCCCTACTTAAAGTGTACTGCATGGTTAGCTTTCAACAGTTAAATGACTACTATACTACAGTGTATTTGGCAGATATATTCGGATCTCCACCAAATCAGAGCCGCCATTAACTCCTTTGTTTTCTGCGAAAAACAGAGACCTTTAAGTAGAGCACAGTGCCTTCTTACCTTATTTTGATAGGTTGCAGCGACACGGGCTATTTTAAAACTGGTGCAATGGTGAAAGATAGTAGGACTTAAAATAAGAGACAGATTGCGCCTAACCGTGGCATTCCTATTCTTTCCTGAACAACTTTATGTGCATGTGTTTACTGGTATAGTAGCTGGTACGGGATAGTTTAAAAATCGAGATGTGAAGTAACTAAGATAAAGTATTTAAAGCTAGATCGAAGGTATTTAAGATATCTTCCTGGTCTAAACAAACGGAGATTGAGAGACATTGGGGAACGGAACTGCTTTTAAACCATTTGAGCAGGACCTATCAAGACGTTAAAGTTGTTTGGGGTATCTTTTGTCCAGCACAAAACTAAGTCCGGATTAAACACTTTAGTTGTAGCTGGCTGCCGGATGTGGCTGGCATTCTGCATTTGTGAAAGCGGCGAGTTCGCAAGCAGGCCCCAGGGAAGGGCGACATTTCCCAACCATCCCAATTGGCCTTTTACTTCGACTATTAAATTTTGTTACCTTCTACGCCCTCTCTTTCTCTCACTCTCTCTCTCACTCACTCTCTCTTTCTGTCTGTCTCTTTCTTTCTTTTTAATAATTATAACAAAGAGACCCAAGCAATGATCCAGGAATGATATCTACTCAATCAAGCCATAGGCAACCTATACTATTACATTTGCAAGGGTATTTGTACTTTTCAGTATCTCAACAAACAATAGTACAACCAGCCTTTTTGAGCACTCGAGCAAGGATTATTGTATTTTCCAGTTGCCACCAACGTGTGTGCACACGTACCTAATTTAAAGCAAACATAACGGCGCGACGCCAGGCGTTTGCCTATAGCGGCCTAATCCAACGTTTCTGCAAGTAATACGAGCATACATTACCATTTCATTTATTTAAATGTTGTAGGTCTCAAAACCATATCAAAAATAAGTTATTAAATAACAGCCTATTTTTAGCTTTATTGTTATTGAAAGCTAAACAGAATAATTTAAAAACAGTTTCTTTGTTTATTTCAAAAAAACTCAAAGGAAAATATTGACTTAAAATTATAAATTTTTTCGTTTTAAATTTTCTAAGAAGTTAAATTTAGAAACATTAAACTACAACAGCTGGCGGTTTATTGAAACCTGTCGCCTTTCGTTCTTGAAAACACCTAAATAAACATGTGAAATAAGGTTTTTTTAGTTTATTTTTAAGCCTCAAGTATGTTAGTGATAAAACTTTTTTGCGTTCTTAAGTTAATTGAATTTAGAAAATTTGACAAAATTAGGTCAATTATAAAAAAATGAGCTGAAGGCAATTTTTTTTTTGGTTAAAAATTTAACCAACTTTACCTGAAGTATGTTTTTTTTGCCATAAAAAAATATTTTTAAACCATTATTTTATTTATAGAAACACTTTTAAATTTTATTTATAGTTTTTTTATTGATTTATTAGCATTTTTTTCGTTTTAATTAATCAATTTTTGTTATCTGCTTTCGGGGTTTCTCTTTGATATAAACTATTTCTTATAAAATTTTTTGATTAACTGAAAGGCTTATGTTACTTTTGCAAATATATTTAATTATAAGTGATAAAATTCAAATAATATTATGAAATAGTATATGAAAAGAACATTGAACATTAATGTTCAATAACATTTAAAAAAAGTGTAAATCTAATTAACACATTTATTTTCTTGCCAAATTCTTTAAAATAATTGACAAATCAAGCATAAAAATTTTTAATAAAATTCTCTACGTTTAATAAACATTAAGCATTTATTTGAAAAATATTATTTTAAAACATTATGCAGCAAATACTTGAAGCAATATTTAACAATTTAATCTAATAATTAAAGTCAAAACAAATTATTTGCAAATTTAATTAAACAGTCAGACCAGCCAAGCGTATGATCAATATGAATTCAAGTTTTGCCTTAGAAAAATAATTTAAGGAGTTCAAAAACTAAATAAAGAACAAAAATGTTTAAGGAAACTGTAGAAATAATACTTTTAAATACTCAATTCGTAAGGAAAAAATAGGTTCTTTTGGATTAGTATCCGATAATTTGTTAATCGCTCATATTGAAATTCATTTAGTCATAAAATGACGCCAAAATGTTTGAAAAATTTGTTATTAAGTTTTAACAAAATCATTTTCAATCATTTTGCTTCAATTGGCTTAGGCCTTAAAATATAGTTTAATTTTTTAATTCAAAATAAAGACAAAATAAACAAATAATTTTTTGAGATATTTGCGAAATTATTTTATTAATGATAATTTAGACTCGTTTAAAATGGGTTTGGATAATAGTTGCAAGCTGTTCATTTTCCTGCACCGGCAATTGTAGATGTATGAGATACAATGTATTTGTTTACTTTTACAGTCACTGCTGCCCCATTTGCTGTAATATGCACCCTTTCTTATTTATGTTGACGATGTTTGACTCCAATTTATATTTAACGGTTCCTTTTGAGCATGCCCACTGCAATCTAGTCTTTGTCCATTGTTGTTATTTACTCAAGCAGCAGAAATCTTTAGAAATACCTTTTACCAGTCGCAAGGTCATTGTCTTATATCACGGCTTATTAGCTTGACAACTTTTAAGAAGGCTAACTGACATTGATAAAATTTTATCTTCCTCGTCTGTCCTGACCCCGTTCGGCCCTGTTGGGAAAGTAAACAGCTTAATTAGGACCGCAGTCCCTCCTAGCCTTAGTGGAGGGAAGAATCGTTCTTTGGTCTGCCTCACCCTCTTTGGTTTTATTGTGGCAATAGATTCAATCTGTAGTGAGCAAGTATTCTTATGTGAGTTGCCACATGACTCAGTAGAGATCCTTTTTGATGTTGTACTGTGGAGACATTGGTAACCCGGTGAGATAAAGTAGCCCATTGAAACCGGTGGTTATAATTAGCATGTTTTTTAAAAGAATGAATACGGTTTGTGCCACACTTTTGATGAATCCGATGTTGCCTGCTCCAGTCTATCGAGAATATATTTTATATCTTAAGATATGGAATTAAGGCCAAGTTATGCGGAATTATTCCTGCGTGGTTCAGGCTTTTTTGAAACCTTTTTTTCTCATTTTCCCTAACACCAATTAATTGAGGTAAAAGACCTAGTGACTCAGCTTTCATAATATCAGTTGGCTTAAGAAGACGTTGATAGAGTCGATTCTCTTCTTTCATGCTATAGTCAAGTAAAAGGCTATGGTCTCTACCACCAATCGTCTGCTTCTTGAAAGGCCTATGCAGAGCCTGGCGATCCTGATAACAGGTGCAATAGTTACAACTCTAACTAGATCACTTTTGACCCTACTCAACTGGCTCCCAGCGGATTACCTAGAAAAAGAGGCTGGCGCTAAGCACCACAATTAGACTGCATGCTGGGGAAAAAGGAAACACAGGAACCGATTCCCTTTTATTCATGCTATAGTCAAGTATAAGGCTATTGTGTCTACCCTATTCGTCTGCTTATTGAAAGGACGCTGCGGAACCTGGCGATCCTGTTAGCAAGCGCAATAGTTACAACTCCAACTAGATCACTATTGACCCTACTTAACTGGCTCCCAGCGGATCACCTAGAAACGGAGCTGGCGCTAAGCACCACAACAAGACACGCTGTGGAAAAAAGAAAACACAGGGCATTTGGCCACAGAATAATTATCGCGATTGTCGACTTTCCCCCGAAAATTCTCTTTTGTTACTTCAGGGGGAGGGGCGAATGAAATCATCTCCTCGTGACCGGACGGTCTGCAGATATATACTGATGGGCCGAAGGGGAAACCTGGTGTTAGTGGAGGTATATTCATTGCACAAACAGAGGTCCGGATCTCTTTCAGTTTTCCGGATGAATGCAGTGTATTGCAAACCAAACTTTCGGCGATAAGCAAAGCGGCTAGCTGGATACGGTGCTGCAAGTTATTCGGCAGAAATATTGAAATCATTACCGATAACCGTGCCACCATCAGGTCTATTACTGATATATACTCTACATCATAACTAGTCCATGAATGCCGGGCATTCTCGAACTGGATAGATATTCATTTTATCATCATCCTGGCGTGGGTAAATGGACACGGGACCAATGCGGTCAACTGTGTTGCCGATTAACTTGTTCAGTATGGTGAAAAATTTTATGATAAGGCAAGCGGCCACTTCTGTGGTACTGTTATCTCTTGCTATAAGTTCGGCGTAGATGAATATTCCAGAATAATTGCAGAGGCTGGATAATCCAATGGGTCTAATTATGGAGCCACTCGAATAACCTGGCCGAATATAAATCCGAAACGTTTCAAGTCTTTTATTGATCTGGATAAAAGAATGATAAGGGAAACTATGGCAGCAGATTGGGATTGAATTTCAACGACTTTAGTATAAGTTATCGGTATGCAGAGGATGCCTTTGTCAGTCACTGGATGACAACATTGGCCTAACCGGTCTATCATAATTTGTCAGGAATAGTGGTTGGTTCGAAGACAGAGTCCATTACGGGGCAACTATTTTCAGTCATATAAATTATTTCTCTATATCTACCTCAATGTTCTTACTCAAACTAATCAAATTTTATTAAATGTCTTTTTCTATTTCTATTTTTTTCCTAGGTATCACAAATGGACCGAAGAAATGGACCCAGATGGGATTCACCTCATTCTTTCATCCTATCTGCAGCCGCCTGTTCTAAATTACCTAAACTAGCAAAATCGATTCCAACGATATATTTTGAGTTAAAAAATATTTTTTTTTATCTTCAGAACATTGTAGTTCGTAATTTTTAATCCGTTAAATAAAGTCGATTGTGGGCAGCTCCCTAAAATATCAAGGAAAGTGCACAAACTTTAGCAAGTAATTTCTACAGACAAATTAACTTAACAGAATTTTTTAACGTAATTTGTTTCCTTAAAAAATCGCTTAAAGAAACGAAATAATATTTTATGCCCCTGGTTTTCAACCACCTGTGTCCTTGTAATTGGATCCTCTTGGTTCACTTTTCTTTAAATATAACTATAACATGGTATAATTAATACATAAATGATCCTATACAAGATTAATTTATAAAACAACATAAAACTTTTCAAACAAATATTTAAAATCGATTTGCGTCTAATGCTTACATACTGAAACAATGAAAACTT
This sequence comes from Melanophora roralis, assembly GCA_963583895.1. NCBI lineage: Eukaryota > Metazoa > Arthropoda > Insecta > Diptera > Rhinophoridae > Melanophora > Melanophora roralis. Next base: position 83,686,723 of record OY757189.1, read on the forward strand.
TTAATATGCATAAGACAACTGTATAACAGTTAAATCAATTAAATCTGGTAATTCAATTATATTTCAGTTTTACAAATTTAATTTTTTATCAGCTGTTATTGCCCTTTTAAAATTGTTTGCCTGTCAGCTTGTCTCTCTTTCTCTCTCCTTACCTGCGGTTGACTTTATCATTTACTTTATTTAAGATCTTAATTGTATATGTTTACCGTAACATTACGGTCAGAACTGTTTGGCTTTGAACGGGTTTTTGAATTTTTTTCAACTGTGGTTTATGTGGTTTTTTGTTTATATTCTTTCATATTTATTTGGTTTTCTCTGACTTTTTTGTAAATTGTCACGTTTGTGTAGTCATAATTTTAAAACTTGGCTTTAACCACTATTATAACTTTATTTTTTGACTTGAAAATGCAGTATAAACAAACTGCTAGACTTTGTACTCACGACTATTAAATTAAGGTAGTTATATTAAATTGCGAAAAACATATTTTCCCAGATTGAAAATAGATGCCATATTAGTGCAACAATTAGTGGTAATTTAATTGAATGAAAATAGCGTCAATTCATTTTATACTCGAGCTTGAAGGGAATTTTTTTCTTTACATTCGTTTGTAAAATATCCCATTTATCATAAACGAAAAAACAATTATTTTGAAAATATATGGAAACTTATTGGAAAATTACAAAATTAGTTAAGCTGTAGTACGACTCAAAAAAGATTTTGTGAACTGAACTAGTGCTGCTGTTGTAACCGATGGAACTTGTATAGAATTTTTAATGAAATATTTGGAAATAAAATAGATTTGATCAGGTTATTTAAAGTGATGAAGCCTAGCACCGTCTTCCATACATCTACAGTCGTAGGACTCCTGTATAATTGCTACTCTCTTCAAAGCGCTATATTCGGCTGAGCTGAGTTTTATTTACCCTTCACATTGGCATTTCGTTACCACTGAACTTTTTATTTTTTATCCATTTTTTATATTTGTGAAATATCTACAGTTTTTTAATCGGGGTCGGTGTAATATTTAAATCATCTTAGGGTGACCACGGCGAAGCTGTAGAGGTTTTTACCCTAATTTTTGTAAATTTTTACCTTAACCCCTTAGGGCATGAAGAAAGGGGTAGTAAGTGTGTTCAAGAATCATGTTTGGGAGGGAAAACTAATGGAGGTCTGTAATTGATTCTATTACTCTAAGAGCGACTCCGGAAAAGTTTTAGGGGTATATACCTTATATTTATTATTTAGTATGGCAACCCTGTTAGGGGCCGGAAATAGGGAGTAAGTATGTTTCACAAAAATGCTTGGGAGGAAAAATTAACTCGACTCGGTCTTACATTTAACCTTTGTGGAAGTACCCCGAAGGCTGTACAGAGGATTTATTTCAATTTCCCCAACTTTGTATGGAAGTCCCCCTAAATAATGGTGGTAGAGGGTAAGTATGTTTGGGAGCACCCTTAGGCAATGGAGATTGCGGGTAGATAAGTTCTGGAAATATATTTGGGAGTGGAGACTAATGAGGGTCGGTCGTACACCTAATTCCTTTAAGGTCAACTCTGGGGAAATTAAGTGAGTTTTTACCAAATTTGTATGGCAACCCCCTTAGGTGATGCAAATAGGGGGTAAGTATGCTATAGTAATATATTTGAAAGGAAAAAATTAATAGGAGGTCATTGATACATTATATTCGTCTAAGGGCGACTCTGGGAAGCTGTAGGTATTTTTACCCAATTTTTTTTATTTTGTATGGCAACCCTGCTGAAAGCTGCAAAGAGGAGGTAAGTATGTTTCACAAAAATATTTAGAAAAAAATTTATTGGTGACGGTCTTTTATTTGACTTTTGTAGAAGCACCCTGAAAGCTGTTGGAGCAATTTAAGAAATTAAAAAAAAATTGAACTTTGTATGGCAACCCTTCTAGCCGGCGGAGTTAGGATGTAAGTATATATTACGAATATGTTTTTCGGGAAAACTAATGGTTGTCAATCTTACATTGCACTCGTGTAGGGGCAACTCCGGGCCACTGGTAGAGGTTTCTATGTATCACGATCAGTTATCGAGCGATTGAGCTTAATTTCAATGCCGATTTGCTTGCAGATATTTCTAATTGCTTGGTACCACATATAGGTCTATGCAATATCGGGGGGTAAGATTATCACTGAAAATAATTTCTTAAAAACATTTTTTTTCAAAGGAATTTAATTAGTTAGACGATCTCGGCCATATTTGCCATATTTTACTCTTGTAAACTTTAAACCAGTTTAATGGACAGTTTGTTGAAATTCACCTTAACTCATAACTAATGAAACTATCAAAGCTTACTGCCTGTTAAGCCGTTTGCTTATTTTCTAGGAGAAACCCCGAAGATATTTCGGTTTGGTATTCAAGGTCAAAAGGCAAATATACCACTATTAAAGCTGCAAAAAAAAAAATCTATTACGTACAGACAAAGGTTTTTACATTTGAATTATCTACATATGAACTTGTAATGTTAAAGGCGCGAGAACTATTTTAATTTACTTATTCCTATTAACCAGATAATTTATTTAAAGTGTAATTATTTTAGTTATTATTAGAATTTATTACTTCAAATCGTTTAACATATACAAGAAAAAAAAATTATTTAATTTATAAAGTTGTTTCTTTATCTAAATTACCCAAAAGAATTTGTTATCAAGCACAAAAACTTGCCTTAAATTCTAAACATTTAATAACATTTGATGATGTTATACATATACAAATGTATAAAATATAATAATTAATGTATGTATGTATATGTAAGCGGGTAATAAAAATAAAAATTTTATCGTTTATTTGCAATCAAATTTCAATAAATCGATTAATTAACATTTTATAAAATGCTGCTACAAATGAACCATGAAAATGCTACAAATGTGGGGTGGTTGGTTGTGCGCTGGTAAGAATTTAATTTAAAACTAGAAAATTAAAAAAGAATCAGAATACGTAGATATATAGCATCTAGTTAAAAGAAACAATGAAAAATAATTAATTAAATGTGTTTTACATTAAATTGTTTAGAAATTATATCGCTTTCAAAAAGCAATAAAAAAGGGGTTAAATAGGACAGTGGGGGTACTTAATAGAATAATAGAAGCAGACGGCAATAGGGCAAGTAATACAAAAAATTATGTGTGACGTAAATAGAATGAAGTGAAATTTTCAATCATCAATAAAAATGTGCGGCAATAACAACAATTTGTTAATAACTACAAGTAGTAAATAAAAAAAAAGATTTTTTTTCAATTTAAACTTAAGGTATGAATTATTTTGTAAAAATTGTAAAAAGATGTTAAGTTTTGTAAATAAATTGAATAAACGTGAGCATTAAATTGTTTGTATCAACACAGGTAATAAGACCGGTATTTTCTAAGCGATGTTATAAAAAGTCATTTAAGCAAAGTAGTTATTGCTAAAGATTACTATGAGCAGTGTTGCCAGAAGAAAAGTAAAATCCGTACATATAGGTATTGTTATACCCTACACAAAAGGGAAAAGGGAAGATATATGTATATAACTTTGTCATTTAATTTTAATCTTTTAATATTCATCTGAAACCCAATTAAGTATATATTTTTTTGGTCACTATTGATATAGAAGCCGATTTAGCGAAGTCCGTCTGTCTGTTAGTATGCGCGCCTGTCCGTGTTGTGGCTAAAATCAACTTTTTGAATCCCCCAGATGTTGCATAGACCTTAAGAAGGTATCAAAGGTATCTGTGAGCGAATTGCTATTGAAATCCAGAAATATTACTGACCGAGATAAAGGCGAAAAACCAAGACTACCTCTGTTTATTTCTCAAAATTTGTACATAACCTCTACAACTGCCCCAAATATACCCATACACGTACGCAATATAAGATCAACTCCCATTAGCTTTTTAGTTTTACACACAGTTTGGTGAAATATACTTACACTCTATCTTCGTCCCCTAGCAGGGTTGCCATACAAAGTTAATTTTTTTAAAGTTGCTCCCACAGCTCCCAAAGTGCTCATATGTAGAACCGCCCCAATAAATTTTTTCTCGCAAACATTTTTTGGAACATTATTTTTCCTATCTCAAGCCCCTGGCAGGGTTGCCATACAAAATTAAAAAAAAGGGGTATAAACCCCTACAACTTCCCGAAATCACCCCCACATGACTCATTGATAAAGGGATTAAGAACTTTAAACTCCTTATTAAAGTCCGTATGAGGTATAACACAGTTCGAAGGTATGTTAAATGGCAGGGCTTGTACCCCCAAAACCTAAAAACTTAAGAAATTAGCTGTTTCTTCCTTTCTGGGTACTTTTATCAACCCCATTTTAGCATTAACGTTTTTTTTGATTGTTGTTTACATCGCTGTGGTAAACAAAAATGGTATAATTTTTGTGAGGTTTTTTGATATGTAAAAAAAATTTTTTTCGATTTTTAAAAGTACGCAAAAAAGGTGTCATTCGAAATCCAAAAAAGTACCAAAAAGGAGTTTATATATTTTTAAAATTTTTCGAATGCAGCTTTGACTCTTTTCTATTTTTGTTAGTTAAGATATTTTAAAAAGGACCTGAAAAGGTTCATAAATATAATTTTTAGTCTTTTTCTTCTTTGGGGTTGGTCCCAAGTTTCAAAACAGTACTGGACAATTTTTCTTTTATTTCTTGAGTAGCGCTTTAAAATTCTAAAATTCGTTTGTATCATGTACAGTTAAGAAAGCAGTTAGTTGTTAATTTTTTACCCTTTTTACCCTTTTAGTTCTCTTAAGGTACGAGTTTCGAAAAATTTATTTATAGTGAATCTATAAATCGGGAAAACTATTCACATCCCAAGACTCTAGCTTTACGCTTGTAAAACAGTTAGTCAGTAAAGTTACTCTTTTGTTTATATTAATTGCTTTTGTTCACATCCTATGTAAATATGGCAAAAGAAACTTAATAAGTCCTGAATTTTTGCAGTCGGCAATTCAAAGGCAAAAAGGAAAATTACTGTTAAACAATTTCATACTTGACCTTAAGTGCCCCTTTTGACATCAAAAGGGAACTAATTGAACTAAGTTTCCATAACAAAAGTTCTGTTGTTGAAAACATTTTTGATTAAACTTGAGAAAATTATTTCTTAAGAAAAAACATGTTTTTTTATCATCAACAATAATCCATTACTAATAATTGATTATTTCAAGCTCTTATTACTGCCAACTGCAAAAACAGACACTTCAACAAAACAGGCCTATCGATTATGGCAAATAATCATAAATCACCAGGACTCTTAAGCGGCTATGAGTAACAATAGCACCAGCCAAAACTTAATACAATATTAAAGAATTGAATTTAAATAAATGAAACTTAAACAAAATTGTCTACATTTATGCATTTCAATAACTCAACAATGATCTAGATGTCTGTTTGTCCGGCTGTCTTCTATATTTTGCCTTGAAGTCTTATAAAACGCATTAATAACGCCAAGAATATTGTGAGTTATGCAGACATAGACGAAGACATAAGATAACATGCAACAGCATTCTTAAATTGTGAATTGGATAGATGATGAAGGTTGGTTTATTGGTTGGTTTAACATATAAATAAATGATAAACAGTGGATGCGTATGGCATAAGGCTGGAGAGTAAGGATGATACTGCTGATGGCAGAAGATGATAAAAGGTGGCGGTGTTTTAGTGCTAATATGTTGCCACTAATATTTCAACATAAGAAATATGCAAACTTGGCTAAGAAGAGAACAGAACCAGAAAAAAATATGGTTTCTAGAGCAAAATAAAATAAAAAAAAAAAATCAAGCTTAAGCAAATGCCAATCATAATCATATCTATATGAACATTCAAAAGAAGTGCTGAATGACGTCTAAAGTGTTGCTGTTTGCAAAGCACGAAAATAAATGGCAAAAAAAAAAAACAAAACTAAGCCAAAAGTAGCTAAATACAGACATACAAACATCACTAAAAAAAACCTTGCAAAACTACAATTTGTATTATTTTTTTTTTCGATTTGTTCCCCCACAATACCATAATTGCCGACATCAAAATTCTCGCATAATAACATCAATCAAAAATGGAAAAATAATTTTTAAAGTTTCGTTAGTTTATTTTAAGAGTTCGAAAATGTTAAACAAAAGTATAAATTAAGCCAAAATTTAGTTTTTTATAATAAATTGAATAATTTATAGATATGACGTTAGATATTGTTTTCATTAAACTGCAGCAACACCTCAACACTCCTTTTAAATATAACAAATATAAGAAGTAATAAAAATTTGATAAATGCTCGATTTGATATTTGAGATAAAAGGTTAAAATGAAAAAAATTTTTCCTTTTCAACACCGAGGGTGGTAAGAAAAGTTTTTGGTTTAATTAAAAAAACTCAGTTATCATTTTTTAGTCCATCAAAGCATTTCCATCAATCTCTCCTGCTGTGTGTGGCCATGTATTCCTACGGTGAAAGTATTGACTTCATTGCTGTAAAATATTTTGTCAAACTTTGGAAAAAAAGAAGTATGTTATTATGGATATTAAGCCAGATAAAACTGGAAATGATGACCCTTTTATTTTCCATAATCTTTTTTCAAATGTCCTTTTGGAAAAAGGATTTTGAAATCTAGCTGCCTTAAATGTTATTCTATCTTTAAAGATTTTTCACATATTCCGTCCGTTCTGTAGCTTAAAATTGTTTTTTTTTTCATCACGAAAAGCTTTATTATAGACCTGTACACGAATGTTGAAATGTGAGTGACATGTAACTTTTGGACGCCAATTAATTGTGTTGTTGCTATGCATTATAGCTTTAATCTCCAGAGAGCTAAAACAAAGGCAAGTGAGTATGAATGGCTTTTGCTGCTGTTGCCTGTAAAGGCATATACAAAAAAAAAAAAAAATTATTCGCTTATATTTTCAATTAACACATCCATTAAAAAGGCAACCTTTTTTAATTAAAAAAATTAATTATCCCAATTAACTATTTAATTGTATTAAAAACTATATGCCAACAATGATTCTTATTTGAACTTTTAAAAAAATTATATTTTTTTTAAGAATATATTACATGAACATATCAATTTAAACTTTCAAAGACCAACAAACAGTTGGCTTAGTTGCAGAACCTCAGCCTGGCACTTAGACGCTGCAGGCTCAATGCTAGATTGGGTCAATAAATTTTCTTTATTTCTTTTGTTTAACTTTTTGGTTTCTGTTTTCCTTTATCATACTTTATTTGTTTTTATTTAGTTTTTTTTTTATTTATGCGTGTTGAATTAACTTTTTTTCAAATATAGGTCTGCTCTATATATCTATGCCCCTTAAGCTTCCAAAAAAGTATTAAAGAAGCTACTCTCAGTGCTAATAATGATCCTAAAGGGACTTAGAACCAAAACAGCATCATATTATTCAATTAAAGAAATGTGCAAAGCAATGGAGAATTAAATTAATGAACAAAAACTTAACTTAACTTAAAAAACTTAAAACGTTACTTTTACTTTACGCAAAGAAATACCTTGGCATTCACCAGGATCCTTGCCTCACATGAAAGTAACCTTTTAATTCAGAGTTGACACAAACGAAACTTAAAAGTGCACAAATTCATTAGCTTATTGCCTTTGCTTTGTCTCGGTTCTAAACTTCTGCCCGGAAAATCGATTTTTGAATCAAGAAATTTAAATGTGGTCAAAACAAGCCCAATATCAAACAATGAAAACTGAACAACTTAAACAAAATAAAGAATCAATCAACCAAAAGCAGTCACAGCTCGAAATATGTCAGAATAATTTATTTTTATTACAATTTCCAGATAAAACCTATAGCGAAGACGAAAATTGTATTTGAACTTTAATAACTTTATTAAAAGATGGGTTTTTTTGCAGTTCAACTCAATTTGGAGTTGGAGTTAGAGCCATGTTTTTAAAAGCATTAAAGAAAAATAATTTAGGAATTTACGACCAGTCTTGTACCGATGTACAAATTGTATTTTTGTATTAGTTTATAGTATTGTAAAAGTGTTGTGGTAATTTCCATTAAAAATCCGATACAATATTACATTTGATCAAGGTTGTATGCAACTTTAAAGATATCATTTCATGTGAATGCCTACATTTAAGGAAAAGAAGACAACAAATAATTTGTTTCGGAATACAAAAAAAAAATATGGAAAAAAAAACAACCTTTCAGGTAAGTTTATTAATATAAACATTTTGTTTTTTAATTTTCTTTTTGTAATTAATACTAAACACTTTTGCTTTTTTCTTCTTCTTTTTATATTTGGCAGTTATTGTAATTGTACGTTTTGATTTACAGAGATACAACCAATATGACAAAAAGTGGCTATTCACACGAAAATTTTTTCAAAAGAAATTTTTTAATTTTTAATTCACGATACAATATTCAAGGGTGATTGTCAATTTCCTAAATGAGTTTGAGTTATGACCATATTTGATTAAGTGTGTTTTGTGTACATGTTTATTAACACATATACTAGTTAATACTTTTGGGTCTTTCATTAGGTTAAAAAATCCTATTATTTCGTTTTATATAAATATTGTTTATTTTGTCCAATAATAGTTTCCATGAATTTTTGTCTATTTTTCAAAAAACTATTTTTTTATGGTTTCCACACAACACGAGCAACACAATGTTTTAAGTAAATATTCCGTATTGACAAAAAAGAAAAAAAGATCAATCAATTTAGAAAAATAAATAGCACAAAATAAATAAATAACCAAGAATTCTGTACAAAGAGGTTAAACTTTGATCATTTAGTTTTTTTTTTTTTAAATTTTTTCACACACAAAATTATATTTAAATTTTGGTTTGTATGTAAAGAAGGCAAACAAATTTCTATTTAACATAAAAATTTACAGGTCGTTTTCTGGTTAAATTTTGCAAAATGTTTTTCAAACTATTTTTTAATGTTTTTTTTTTTCAAGATTCGCCGAATGTATTTCGTTTTTATTTAGACATTAAAATCAACAAACTTCAAGGTTAAAATGCGTAAAAATTTGTATAAGCAAAGCAAAAAAAAAAAAAAAAAGTACATAAAAACAACTCTCATATACCGAAAGAGCTACAAAAAACTAACTAAAGTAAACACGGAGAATAAAAGAACCCAAAAATATTAATTTACCCAAAACTAAATAAAAACTGTCTGGAGTTTGGTGTTAATCATGTTTTTTTTAATGCCAGAAGAAACTAATCGCCAACAGTAAACAACCAGGTCCAGCTACACCCTTTCCTATAACATTAATAAACAACCAAAATTCCATCATTGGTTATAAAAATTGTATATTAGAAATACTTCGAATTATTATACATTTTTCTTGTTAAAAATTAAGAAAATTTATTTATAAAGGGGTTTTTTTTTGAAATGGTGTAGATTCCTACAGACAAAAAAATACCCCGTAAAATATATCTGTAACAAAATCGTTTACTGTAATTGATTTAAGAACTGATCAACTAGAACCCTTTAGAAATTGTTTTAAAGTGTCTTCTTCAGCTTTTGGAAAAAGAGTTTTGATTTTACAATTAAAACGATAAAATATAAGACTTCAGAGGATTTTTTAATAAAATAATCCCGAAAAATATATAATAAGCTTCTCTGCGTTTTTCATTTAATTTAATTAAATTAATACCAATTTTATAACTTATTGCCTAATTTTTGGATCGCTTACATACTTTGTAGGCGTTACTCCCTCGGGCCATTGATTGCGTAGCAAGATAATAATCCATCATTATCATTTAAAATTTTTATACCTTAAAGCTTTAAAAACAATTATTATAAACTATTTTAGTTGAAAACAAAACAAAAAAAAATTACAAATAATTTCTAAGAAATTTTGTTTAAATCTTTTTTAGTGTAAATTGTTCGGCCACTGTAAGAGTTTTTAAATGCCAATTGCTTTTTGGATTATAAAAGTAGTTGTTTTTATATTTGCATAACAAATAGAAGACTTAAAAAAAAATATATATCGTAGGCTAAAAAGCAAAGCCACTTTACAATAACTTTTTAATGTTACAAAGAAAACTTGAAGAAGAACGTCGAAAAAAAACCAGTTCACAAGTACTGCCTTCTTCTGTAAAATTTTGTAACATGTAGTTAATTAGTTTGTTTAGCTGACGATATTCTAAGAAGTTTTATTGTATTCTAATAAAAAAAATTTTTATTTATTTTTTTGGTACTTAATGATGGAAAACACACATACATGCACTCATGTAGCACAGTATTACAACTAAAATTTCCGCGATTAGTGTTTAAACAAAATGCTGAATAATAAGCTTTACCTTGGGGAACTTTTCGGTTTTTAGTTGAGTTTTGTAAAGCAAATACAAACAAACAAAAAATAATAATATACGTAAATGTACACAAGTACAAATATTTTTTAAATTTTACGAAACATTAAATATGATGAAATATGTACATTAAGTTTCGTTGAATTTTATTTTATTTCTTTTATTATATTGTATTTTATTTTTTTATTTTATTTTTATATTTAATTTATTTTTATTATTATTTTATTTTATTTAATTTAATTTTTTTATTTTATTTTATTTTATTTTATTTTATTTTATTGTATTTTATTTTATTTTATTTTATTTTATTTTATTTTATTTTATTTTATTTTATTTTATTTTATTTTATTTTATTTTATTTTATTTTATTTTATTTTATTTTATTCTATTTTATTTTATTTTATTTTATTTTATTTTATTTTATTTTATTTTATTTTATTTTATTTTATTTTATTTTATTTTATTTTATTTTATTTTATTTTATTTTATTTTATTTTATTTTATTTTATTTTATTTTATTTTATTTTATTTCATTTCATTTCATTTTATTTTATTTTATTTTATTTTATTTTATTTTATTTTATTTTATTTTATTTTATTTTATTTTATTTTATTTTATTTTATTTTATTTTATTTTATTTTATTTTATTTTATTTTATTTTATTTTATTTTATTTTATTTTATTTTATTTTATTTTATTTTATGTTATTTTATTTCATTTCATTTTATTTTATTTTATTTTATTTCATTTTATTTTATTTTATTTTATTATATTTTATTTTATTTTATTTTATTTTATTTTATTTTATTTTATTTTATTTTATTTTATTTTATTTTATTTTATTTTATTTTATTTTATTTTATTTTATTTTATTTTATTTTATTTTATTTTATTTTATTTTATTTTATTTTATTTTATTTTATTTTATTTTATTTAATTTTATTTAATTTAATTTTATTTTTTAATTTATTTTATTTTACTTTAATTTATATAAAACTCTACATTTTTTTAATTAACTCATTATGCTATTTAAGACATGGTAAATGTTTAGTTTAACCTCTACCATAATTTGTGGGCTGCCTTATAAAAAAATTACTGTATGACTACATGACATATTAATTTGTTAGTAATAAATAAACACATTTAATCGCTCTCCTTAATGTGGCATTGACTGGGACAGCATTAAGCATTTGTGTAACACAAACCATTTCCAACGCTATTAGCTTCACTTGTTCTGTGGCCTCTGGCATCTGCTTTAAGATTCCCCTACATATAGACCACTTGCATTAAATTTTTGTTAAAAAACTATTAATAACCAAACACATTTAAAATATCTCCTATATTAAACAAAAGAATAACAAACAAAGAGAACGAATAAAAATATGTCAGGAATTTTTATTTTAAAAATTTCTTTGTTATAACTTACTCAAATAATAAAGTTTAATATCAAAAATAATTTCACAAATTAAGGTTAACCTAAATACAATTCAATCCCAAATTTTTTTATTCATTTGCCGTTGGAAAACAAAATGCAGCTGGCGCTTGTTTTACATTTATCGGAATTATTTGTTTAAAAAACTTACTGCCACATAATATGAATACCCATAATATTACTTTTATTTATGCAATTAATAATCCTTCAACCCAAACAGGTAGTAAGTAACACATATCAGAATATAAATGTCTAAATATCATAGCATGGCTCATTTGTGTAGCACAATAATTCCCTATAAGACCAAGTGTCCATTCTGTCTACTTGATACATAAATAAAAACTATTTTTTTATCTTCTTCTTCATATGCAAATTATGAGATTCTCCAAGTTAAAATAATGTTGTATTCATGCAGTATGTGATTTGCTTTGTTTTTTTTTCTTGCTTTTACAAACTAAACATGCATTATTAAGGAGCAGACATCGTTTATTATATGATAAAAAATATTTTACAATTTTTCATTCATGTGAGACATGACAAAACAGGTATAATTACGTATATGAATTGTATTAAAGGAAACTAAGATTTTTATTAAAAAAAAAACTAAAAAAAATTTGCATAATAAAAAGAGACTTAAAGGAGTTGATCTAAAGGATGCAATTTTAAATTGACAGGAAGTTATTGATTACTTCGTTTCTAGAGCAGATTTTTTTTTATTTTATTTTGTCATTTTTATAAGTAAGAAAAAAAAGTTCTATATAAAGTAGTATTTTTAATTCTTCTTTTAATGAAAACATGATATCAAGGTTATCTCCTTCGGGTTTTGTTGTTGCAATTGGGGCTATTAATTTTTTATTAAAACAGGTTGCAGGACACTGCAGTCAGCTAACCCCTAGAATTTTTTAGGGTCTAGTTGTTGATGTCTTATTTGATTTGCTACTTGGAGAAGATATTTTGAATAATGCTTGTGTTAATGAACAATGACAATGAGATAGAAACTGATATTAAATTCTTCAAGAACCCTGTCGGGATAACTATGTACCACTAAATAATACTATTGGGACAACTATGTCCCTTTTTAAAATAACGTTACATGCTTTCGTTAATTTTAACGCTTACAAAAGCTGCAAAAGCCAAGCGACAGGACAGGCGTAAGACTGGTGTTGAAGTTTGCACACTCATCACGAAGGAAAGAGCCAGGACTTAATAGATACTACCGGAAGAAGTGCAGTGTACTACAAGAAGTTAAGGTATCGGTCATAAGTTTTTTTATTGCGACGCTTTTAAAATAAAATTTTAAAGTTCCTTTCCCTTTGAAAACAATTTTTCGTTAGCCAGCTGTCCTCCTTCTAAGGCCCTTTTTTAAAGTCAAAGTAAGTTCAACGGCCTTGAAATTATCAAAAATACATCATAAAAGTTCCTAATAGAAATGGTGTTAAGACTAGAAGCATTAGGGTGTATCAGCAGAAAACTACTATTGTCCGCCACTAAAAAAATTAAGTTCCTTTTCCTGTGAAATAGACCCCGATGGGTTTCGTAGGGGCAATTCTATTGTGACGGGTGTGACCATTTTTCTCAAATTACTGCTTATAACTTAAACAATTTAAATTTTTTGTTTGAAAAAAGTTTATCATTTCCAAAGATGGAATATTTTTTGGGACTAATAGTAAGTAGACACTGCAAAAGCATTATTTCTAGTCACAACGAGCACTTGAAGACTGTAACGGGTGTGACCTTACAAATTTGAATTAAAAAAAAATTTAACTTTAAGATTGAGTTGTATAAAAAATTCCTGAGAATGGGTTTAATTTTTTGATTTTAACGGAGCTAACGAAGTTGATTCAATATTTCTAAGAAAACTATTTTTGTTTAAGGGCAGGTGACGGGTGTGACATTTTTACAAAACGTAAAATAACAGCAAAATATTCACCATGTGATTATTTTAGGCTCTCGCAAAATAAATAAAATTAAAGCAAATTTATTTTTATTTCAATAATTATTGTTTTCTTTTAAAAGAAAATTAATTGACTTTTTTTATAAAGAAAAAATAAATTTTTTTTCAATTCGGGCCGGTTAAGGTGGAGTTGACCATAGATTAAACTAAAAAATTAATCTGATCTTAATGTTGTAATTTTGCAATATATGCGTGTTTTAGATAACTTCGCACAAAAACTTTAATTCTTCTTCTCTTTATGCAAGCAACCTATATATATTATTAACAACCTCTTTTTTTGAACTTTTTACGAGCTTAAAACTTTTTTATTGTTTTTTTAATTACCCTGTAATTGCTTGTTAATTATAGTGTTAAATAAAGAATTCTCAGCCTTAGTAATTTTATAATCTTTTAAAATTTATAGTTCTTTCAACACAACGCACAAAAATCATTTCATAATAGCAACAGCAGCGCTGATCCATGACACTAGTTTCCCCCCTCAACAAATATTATAAAATCAGTGCTGCGCTCATTATTATTAACGGCGGCTGTCAGCATGGTCATCAATTATAGAACTTTTAACAGAACTAAAATAAAGCTGCTTTTGTTTCATCCCAATAAATTTATTTTTATAATAAATTTTAATACAAAATAGCTAAAAAAAATAGGATAATAAAACAGAAAATATTGAAATTATAATTAATGATTCATTAAAATATATGAAAATTCGGAACTATTGACGCATATTTTAATTTATTTTTATGTGTGTGGCTTTCGGGGAAGAAGTTTTTTCCCTTAAATTTAAATAAACATTAAGAGCAATACTAAATATGCCATAGTTTTTTTATAAAACCAAGATAGTGGTTTGAACTTATTAGCAATATAACATAGATTTATTTTACCTTAAATAAAAGGCGTTTTACTTTGAAGTGCTGTCTCAAAATTATTCAAAATTGAGTTAAAGGTTTACCTAAAAATATACAAAAAAAAAATTAATTAATTAATTAGTAAAATAGTTATTAAAACTGTATAAAATAAAGATTTATTTCAAATGTTTTTAAACTTTTAAATCTTTGTAATTAAGTAATTAAAAAAGATTACATTGCATGTATTAGTCTTTAAAATAATGTTTGATTTAAAAAAAAAACATGGGTGTTTTATTGTATTTAAAAAATAGCTCTACCATTATAAAAAGTTACAACCAATACCATAAAATAGATTAATTTATTCATGCTCCCCACGCCTTTTTTAAGTATTTAGCATATACAGCTTAAAAGCTTTGGTGTAATTTTTAATCTTCTATTAATCATTTATAAAACCAGAAAAACTAGAGATCCAGACCTGACTTCAAAGTTGTTAAGATATTTTAATCCGCCCTATTTTGCTCTCTTTTAGTAAATTCGAACAGTGTTGCCTTACGAAACCGAGATAATTGATCCGGATTTTGAACAGTTTATTTATACAGTTTAATTTAAATTGCACGAGCTCTGGATAGTAACTCAAAATGTGCTCAGTAGCTTACTTATCTTCCGTGGAATCAACAGATAACTTGTAGATTGTATAGGTGGCAAACTTCCGCCATTTTCTGTCTACTACTACTACTAGGGACCCCGAATGACAAAATATTTAAATAAGATTACGTGGTCGTTCTAAGAGGAAAGCATCCAAATCTGATTTGTATATGACACTTATTGTAGAACGTTTGTTCCACAAGCCGGACGAAGAATAAATTTCAAGGCAATTTGATCTTCCGCACTCCTTCTTCAATTTTTGATACCAAGTTTCGATATATCTTCCTCCACTTGATCCTTTCAGCGAAGTTTCGGTCTTCCCCTTCTTCGGGATCCGTTACCAGGTTCGCATTGAAATGACTTCCGCTGGAACTTTTATTCATTTATTTTTACAACATGCCCAAGCCAACGTAAATGTTTAATTTTGATGCACCTGAAGATGTCAATGTCTGTCAACAGCTCATACAGCTCCCGGTTCATATGCCACTGGTTGTATCTGTCAATGCATATTGGTCTATAGATTTTTCCCAGAAACTTCCTCTCGTAAACTCCAAACACTACTGCCTTATCTGCTTTAGAATCATATACATATAATACGGGTAGTATCAGTGTCTTGTAGAGAGTGAGAGTCTGTCGGGTGATTGCTTCGCTTTTAAACTGCTTACTTAGTCCAAGGTAGCATCTATTAGCCAATGTTGTTCTTCTTTTAATTTTAAAACTGATGTTGTTTGTTTCGCTTATGACGGTCCTAATGTAGATAAATTCGCTGAACAATTCAAAGTTGTAGTTTTCAATTTCCACTGGCTGATCAAGTCTACTCGACGTCTTATGTGTTAATACAATCAACTTGGTTTTATCTGCATTTACTGCCAGACGACCCACTTTGGCTGATTCTTTCCCCCGATTTTTACAAAGGTAAAAGCTTCTCCCAATGTTCGCCTCATAATGTTGATATGCTGCTTTGGGAATGAAGTTCCAGTTATGTTCACATTTGCGTCTCGTAGAACCATTTCTAAAAGGATGATAGAAAAAGATTTCACGAAAGGCTGACTTCTTGTCTGCAACCTTGTTTGGTACTGAAAGGCTCATAAATGATCACGAGCCATGACTGTTTTATCTGAAGATTGCATATAAATTGGTCATCCTGTAGAGTCGTACTAGTTTTGCAGGGATATCAAACTCAGACATAGATTTATACACCTTTGAACGCATGGGGCTGTCGAAAACGGCCTAATAGTCGACAAATATGTGGTATGTGTCGATCTGTCTTTCTTGAGTCTTTTTCAGGATTGTAGATATCTAGTCGATGGTGGATTTTATATATCTAAAGCCGCATTGATATGGCTTAACTATCTCATCAAATTTAAATTTTAATCTTTCACAAAAGTACACTTTTAATGTTGCAAATAACAACAAATTTTAAATTTTAAATCTTGGAAACTATTCTAAACATCTGTCTTTTTTAGACCCGCATAAGCTGTAATACGACACTTTCAGAGGAACGCCTACAGACATTGAAAGAACAGATAATTAAGGGCTTACAAAGACACTTAAAGTTATACGGAGACAACGGGAGTGCACGAATGTATATTTTAAGTAAAGTTAAGAACTAAGTGCTCTGTACTGGAACCAAGTCCAGTTTGTTCAGGAACACCAAATATGGGACAATTTTGCAATGCTAGAAGATGATTAAAAATAACTCAGAATATGACTGTTATATGGGTGCCTGTATATTTCAGGGTCATTGGAAACGAACAGAAGTCAAACAAGGGAAGAACCCAAACATATGTAATAACAAAGTAGTCAAAATTGGTAGATAAGACGGAAACTGCTTAGAGTGAAATCCGACACAATAAAACAGCTGACAGAATAACGAAAAACTTTTGAAAGGAGGCCAATTAGTATAGGATGATAGAATGAGTGTGCTTACGGGTCACTTAATCCTACAGGTACATTTCCATCGGATGGAGATTGTAGCACTGTAGCAGGGAAGGACATAGAGTCGATGGAATATTGACTGTATCCTTAAACAGTTTTTTTATGATAAACAGCACTCACAAATTGGCGCCTATACATGGCCCTCAAAACAGCTAAGTCTAAGTCAAATGAATATAAATGATATATGTAGCTGTCGTCTGCAAAAGAATAGATTGGAAGTCTGACGTAAAAGGTAATTGAAAAAAGAAAAATAAAAGAGGGAGAGGAGATGGAAACTTGCGGTTCCCCCTAAATTGGTTTAAAACTCATTGGAAGAGATCCCTCTTATTACAAAAGACTAGCAAAAGCAACAAGTCTAGATAGCAGCAAACAATGCCAGACTCTATTAAAATGCTTTAGAAATATCAATATCAAACACTTTTCTTTCTTAAAAATTAAAAAACAAAAACCGTAAGAAAGGTAAGCATGTCCCCTGTAGAGCATCCTTAACTACGAAAGCCAAAATGCTGGTCACTTGAAAACCGGTTTCGGCTTTTCTTTTTTTAGGGACAGTTAAGCTAATTTCCAGCATGTAAAGAATATCCCGAAAAGGCACACATTGATTAAAAGGTTAGCTGTTATACGCATTAGAGTCGAAAATCATTATTTCAAGACCAATAATAATGTTCTATACAGCCCAGGATACTTATTTTATTGAGATCCCATAAAGTTCTTTTAACCTTGCGACCTCAGAGAGTATACCTGGCTTAGTTCCAGATATTTCTTAGAGCTCTAACAATATGAATTGCCTGAAAGCAACTTGCACAGGCCTTATCTCGATGTTAAATGTCTGATGCTAAACCTTTTGAAAATTATAAAGAGGAACGTATAAGGAAATCCGCTTCCAACACCAAAATTCTATAAAATTCTATTCTCTAAAAATTTAAGCATACCATACTTTGCCAGATAAAATATTTTTTTTAAGTTAAGAAGGCGACCCAAGAATGTGGATAGTTTAAGATATCCAAATTAAAATAAGCAAAAATATTTCAATTTTATATATGAACATACATACATACATAAGTAAGTATTAAAATGTATATCGTTTCATTAATATAGAAAGGCCTTAACTCATATTTTTTTAAGACTAGATTTTCGTTTAGTTTAATAAATTCTCAGCTCAAATAACACATTTAGCCAAAACAAAAAATAACGACTTAAAAAATACGAGTAAGGGTCTTTCTCTATTAGGGTAGCGATATGCATTATATAGATCACATTAATTTTGTATAAAAATTCATTAGAATAAATTAATAAAAAATTGAATTTCATATTGTTTAAACATATCGTGTATTTCTTGCTTGCATTTAATTTATGCGTTTTTAGTTTTTGTAAAAGTAGAGGGCAAGTTTTGAATTTTGTTTGAACGTTTTAGTTTGTATTTTCTAAACAAACTGAAAATACGAAATCAAGTAGAAGAAATCAATTAAATATTCAATACACATTTATAACACAGTTTTAAGCACCTTGCGTCACTCTCAACCACATACATTCATACAAACACATTAACATAAATATTATTGTTTTTCTTCGATTTTATTATTTTTTTTATCTTTAGCCATCATATGGTCAATAAGCTATTGGAATAACAACTACAGGAATAACGATTTGATGTATATTTTAACACGAGGCATAAAAGTTAAAAAAAAAAAAACATAGACAGACTTTGGACAAGTACATACAAGTAACAACAGACACATGACCAAACAGCCATCCAAACTATAGACCGACAAACCGCGCAATCGACCACATCACTAATAGTAAACATTCAGTTGTACGCATTTAATCAATATGCATAAAACTATTTATGTTGAGGTTGGTTCCAAGCTTATGCACCCAACAAACACAAACACACTATTGTCACACATGCATAGCTACTGTAAACCTACATATGTACAAACAAGTGTTGTTAGTTAGACGGGAAGCGGGCGAGATCGTTGATACATGCGATAACAATATTATGTATTGAATAATTGCCCTTTGGTTGTGGCAGCAAGTTGTGCGTAACAATAAAGGGCAAGTGCAAACATGAACAGTGGGCTTGTTATGTTAAATGTATGACAAAAATATATGAAGTGTAAAGTCGGATATATGAAAATTGGGGGTTTTTATGTTAAAAATGGTAATACCATGATGCGTTTAGCCAGGACCAAATCTCTGGCTTTCCTTATTTAGCCTCGCTAGGACTTTGACTAAAAGTTAAAGGTACTTATTCCCTTTTGGAGTAAGTCGTGGAGGGGTCATCCCGTAAAAAATCATGATGCTAATACTTACGCAGATGGATCTAGGATGGTCTATGGTGTAGGATCCAGCATTTACTCAGAATATCTTAGGATAGATGGCGTATTCATCTGCCTAAAAAATGCAATGCATTAAAGGTCGAAATATTTTCTAACTACAAAGGCATGTTAGCTACTACGTGTCAAGAATTTTCGTGAGAATATCATTTATTTCTTCGATAGTCTGAGGCCATTCTTGTCAGCAAGTTACCAGCATTATGGCCTAAGTTTTTACTGGACAGCAAATCATGAAAACAATTTTTTAGGCTACTTCTTTTATCGTACACTACTTGAGGCTGGCTTCCTGCGCATAGGGACTACTAAAGTAATGTACGGGCAGGCGAGATATTAAACTGTAATATGTTTTAGTTACCTCTAATGTTAAATAAGTCGCCTTTACGTGAAGGAGTATCACGACTGGGATTTTTAGATACTATTCTGAAGTAGCTAAGAGCAGTTAGGGAAATTGGGTCACATTTATGATCTTGAGGGGAATGTTGCCCGGTTTGAACTGCAACGGTAAGCACCGACTGATGAACCGTTAGGGGAAAGATGTATTAAGATTTCTGTCAGTTTGAGCGTGCTACTGCCAATGTTGTGGAAATAGTAAAAAGGAGGAGAAAGTTTTACCGCTTCTCGGCAAATGCTCTGTTTAAACCTCAGAACACATATGTTAGATACTTCTTGGCTTCAAGTTGGATATTTTACCCTGAGTCTGGATTTTATAAGATAATGCATTTGTCGGGTGGCATGTTTAGGTCAAAATGATGGAATCCTAACTAACAGCTTGCTAGTAAAGCCAACAACCTCGGTACTTTCCTGCCTACTCAAGCTAATTATTTTTAAGTAAACATTTTTGTTTTTCGTCAAGTGGCGACCAAGGAAATCTCGACAATCTTTGCCTTCTCCCTTGTTAGTCAAGCCTTCAAAGAATTTGTTGTTTACTTGGCTCAAGCACACTGGGGTATAAAAGAGAATGAGATGGCGGATGACATTGGTGAAGCAATGCATACATTTGCTTGTGGAAAGAGAAATTGACGCTAGCGCTCCAATTTAGTTCGGTTACAGACTCAGACTTTGCTGTAAAGGTTAAAACCGTAGGCTTACTTACATTTGGATATTTATAGCAACTGACTTGGGTCATTGGTAGTATTAGGAATTGGTTTCCAAGCACTTTGTACTTTTGAAGTTCTTTTCTAATTTCTAACGTTTTATTTGGAAAGGCTGTTTTTAGCTTAATTTTTAAAAAGAGTGTGTAGGTCGTCATCTTTTGCATCTTCCTTCGGCATCAAATTCAAACTTTTTTTGCTTGAGCGTTTTGTTCATTCGATTTATGTGTGCAAGTTAGCGCAGTCCCTGAATTTTTACGGGCTTCCAGATCTTACAGCTTTTGGTTCGTACGATACAACCGTTTTTGCACTTAAGCAGATTGGTCCATATAATTGTTATTTAAGTACTTTTCTCCCAATTGTTTAAAAAAAATTTTAGACGACATTTCGATGGAACAGAAAAATTTTAATGCACAAAAACGGTAGAGATAACCTTAATTATTAGCAAAAAGCTATTCACGCAAAGGAGAACTGATAATAAAAAACTACTTCCTGGAATATGTGCTTTTTATAATCTAATAGCAAAGGGCTTCTGACTTCCCATAAAGAAAATTTATAAGTAGATATGAGAACCCCCTGACACATTCAAGAGAGTTCAAATAAACCATATTCCCATTTCAAAAAGTTTATCCCAGCTCTTTTCTTGTTATGTGCAACCGCTGAGAAGCGGATTTGGTAAGTGAAGACCACCTTGTCACTGCGATGGTACACATTAAAGGTGTTTTTATAAAAGATTTTTTTACGTATGACCTGTCAAATTTTTCGCTGCAAAATTGATACATGTCGTGTAAATGCGTAAGAACATTACTTGTATGAAACACATATGTAAAAGTCATATGACAAATTTTTGATTAGAGCGCGTTCTTTATTCATCTGACAAAGCACGTGTCATCAGCTGTTTTTAGAACAACAACAAGGAAAAGTAACTTGTTTATTTTGGTTTGGAGGTTATGTCAGATGTAATTACATACGTACGTGTGAAAGCAAAAATTATAAACCATTTGTAAAATGACAATTTTGACAGCCATACGCAATTACATATTGATTGCAAAAGTGACGAGTCATGCGTAAAATACATCTCGTATAAAACCACCTTAAGCTTGCAATAATCAGACACTAAACCAATCGAAGAATGAAAGTAAATTTTTAGGGTTTTTTTGTAGGTTAAGTTTGTCTACACTTTATTTGGGATGAAATCCTGAATGGTATTTAAAAGTTTTTAAAATACTTTTATTTATTTGTTTTTATTACTTAAAAGCCAGCACCATTTTTTATTATTTGCCTTTAGCTTCCCACTGTACTCCTACGCTTGTGTGCATTTAAAAATATTTGGTTGCTTCTTCTTTTTAATTTTAGCGGCGAATTTAAAACGGGAGAAGTTAGATAAACAAATATGTTTTTTGTTGTTGGCTGTCATGTTTATGTTGTTATTGATATGTTTGTCGTTGTAGTTTGTTGGGTTTTGTTGAGTGACTGCTGTTGTGGGTCACATTTATGTAGTCAAGTGTAGATTATATTTGTCACCTGTTGTTATAGGAAAAGTGCATATTTGTGTTTTTGTTTCCTTAATTTGTTATTTAGTAGTTTTACCGATATTTCGTTTTTAATTTTATTTGTCTATTGGAGATAAAAGTTACGCTCTATTTATTAAAAAAAAAAACCCAAAACGGTTTAAATTTGTTGTTATTTTCTCTTAATGGCTTTTTAATTTAAATTTATTTTAGATTGAAAGCTTAAGCGATGTTATAAATTTGATATTTGGTTGAGTGACGGTTGTTTGTTAATATTTTTATTAGTTTTAGTTGGATAGAAAAAATGTTTTTAAAATACAATAGTTAGAAAGACAAACGTAAATGCGTTTTTACTCACGGTTTCATATGAGTGTATGTTTTCGTGTCTGCAGATTAATTTTCCAAATTTGGTTTTAAAAATAAGTAAAAACATTTTAAGCTGAATTTGGAGTTTAAAATGCCAATACAATTAAGTTGTCTATTTACAGAATGTCGAATTATTTGCTTTTTAACAATAAATTTTATTTGTTTTATATTTTGGTTTCAGTTTCGTTTGAATTTTTTTTTTATTTTTTCTATGGAAAGATTTAGGCCAATAACTAAAGTCAGAAGTTATTTATTATGAATTGTCAGTACCGGAAGTGGAAAGCAGATTTTAGCCGTTATTTGTTTATACTATAAATAATGTCTTATTTTAGTAGAAATTACATAGACGTTCAGAGACAATGGCATAATACCAGTTTATAAAAAAAATTTGTGAATAAGAAGATTATACGCCCCTGCCATTATTTACAATTAATGAGTGTTAAACAATTTTTTTATCTAATATGTTCGGTTTTTTATATATTTAATAATGATGACCTCACCCCATTTTTTCGCACATTTACCTAAATTAAGCAGTTTTTACACCCTTTACCAATGTGTTAAAGTTATAAATAAGTTGTGATAAGGGTGTTCATAAGTTGTCATTCCATATGTAATTTATTTAATATCCATCTGCGACCACAGAGCGTATGTATATTTCTTTTTAATTCTGGAAGATAGGGAAGGTTGCTTAGCGATGTACGTCCGTCCATCTGTCCGTCTGCTTACCTGTCCGTGTTATGGTTGATATCAACCCCCGATATCGCATAGAACCGTTAGTGGTATTGAACTATCAAAAATATCTGCGAATAAATCGCTATTGACATCCAGCAAAATCGCATAATAACTGACCGAGACAAGCCAAGAACTAACACTACCTCTGTTTGTTTCTCTTAAACTTTTATATGAAAACTTCTAAAAGTGCCCCGAAATCGCCTTACACGGGTACAATATAAGACCGACTCCCATTAATTTTTCCTATCGAACATTTATTTGAAACATACTTACACCTTATGACCGCCCCCAACAGGGTTGCAATGCAAAGTTTATTTTTTTTATAACTTTCTTAAATCGATCTTACAGCTGTCGCCTTTTAGACATTTTTTTGGAACTTACTTAATTGAGAAAAGAGAACCAACTTATTGGCTAACTTGTCATAATGTACCTCTAGACATTTTTGATATCGGAGTAACAAAAGGTATCCCCCAGGAATTTTTTGTGGTTCAAACTTTGAGCGGTCAAACTTCGGACCACTGACCCACAGTTATTACTACTGGCAGTTCTTACAAAGTCGCAAGTTGGGATTTTCTCATATCTAAAAGGGGAAAGTGATACCATTAAGAGTCCAGAAGGCACCAAACACTGACTTAGCAGCTTTAAAGGACATATTGAAAAAGTGGGTGAACGTGCGCCTTTTACTATAAGCCATACTAGAACCAACAGAGTTTTTTTGTCAACGTAGAAGAGCTTTTTTTAGTGACAAAAACATTGCAGAGGACGGAAAAACACAGATTTCTTAAATTTAAAAAATAAAGTTTAGAATTTTTTCGAGGGCATATAGAATAGAACTACATAGTAAATGCTTGGAATCCTTGTCTAGATTTGAATCTTTAGAAACATTATTCTCTATGGTGATGAGTCAAAGGTCTTAAAGAACTATTAACACAAAGCCCCCCTACGTAATTTAAGAAGATCCTGGGCAAGAAATGAAAAATATTTATGTAATTTTCTTTAAAATAAAAAGAGAACACGTATTTCTTTCCGAAATATTTTTTCTGCCACAGAATACTGTAGAGGCTGTCTCGCAGAGCCAAGAGAATGCTTTTTTTAAATTTTGAAAGCCGTATTATGACTCGAATTTTATACAATAATATTAAAAGTTTTCTGGGTAAAAAGATTTTGTAACTGTGGAAGAGATAGTTCAAAGATGATATCTTTAAGGCCTGTAAACCTTTTTCCTCATTGTTTTCAAATTGTTTTAGAATATGCTTTAAGTTAAAGTCACTCCGACCTTAAATGGTAACAGATGCATTGCTTATCAGCAACTTGGATTTTAGCGAGAACGTAGTACCATCGAACAAACACACAGATTAGTACAAACTATTAGAAGAGTATTTGAGGAGAAAAAAATATTATTTAGCACTTTTTCAGGTCTTTCAAGCTTTTGACAAAAAGAGGCAGTTTATCACACTATAAGTGGACTTGGCAATGATTCTCCATAGTTTCTTGGAATGATTATCATAGGACCGATCATCAATTAATGATCAAAGAAGGGGGCCTTTTAAGTTATTCTCAACCAAAAGGGTCTGACCTCATGATTTTCTTTATTAATATTCTTTTTTTGTCGATCTTACTTGGTTTTTTCTGAGTAACTAGAATTTTCTTTTGTCTTTTTTTTACTTTTTTTTTAATGGGACTAGAAATGGAACCGGTAGGTCCCGATTGCTAATGTGTTAGATGCTTCGCCTCTCTTCATCACCCTTCCCAACCTACTTAAACTAGGGACTCGCATACATTTGAAAAAAACATTTTAATTTTTACCAATTAAAGCCAGCTAAAAAATTGTGCTTAATTTAACTACATACTTCCTTAATTTAATAAATTAATTTTTAATTGAAATTTTTTTCCAATTAATTTGAAGTTTAAAATATATTTTTATTCAATTAACATGTTAATTCAGTCAATTAAAGTATTTAATAATTCAGTTCATCAAGGTGGCAGTGGTTAGATCGTTTGCTACAGTCGAAACTTGAAATGTGTTTAATTGGAAAAAAACTCACTAAAAACTAGAAGGTGCCTTATCCTATCGCAGCACACAAAAATTTTATTTTTTACTTGCTTTTTGCTACACCCTGTATATTGCGCCATTTAATTCAATAATTTTGTTTTTGCTTTTGCAATTACGCATATTATTTCAAAAGAGTTAAATTGCTTATAAAAATACATTAAAATGTTTATTTATAAATATTTTTTTATTCTAAATAAAATCAGAATTTTATGTTTATATCTTGAAATTATTTATAAGAAAATTTTTATTTATTAGGCCAAGAGCGTTGTGCAATTGTTAAGGTATTACCTGATTTTTTTACTTAAGTGTAAACTGTTGTTTTACGCCTTATAAAAGTAGATCAAGGTCTTTTGTGATACAATTTTTTAAAGTATATTCAAGTAAACAATAATATGGGAAACACTTAAAAAATTGTTTGTTGCTTGTTTTGGATTTTTAATACTTCAAACTTACAAACATTCCCTCCTTGATTTGAATAGGAGATGGATAAGGGACCGGCCACTGCCGATTTGGCATCCATGGCGAAAGACTGGGATTGCCTTGGAACGACCTCTGAAGAAGCTGTCAAGACGAAGAGGAGACTGAAAGCGTACAGAACCTCTTGTGCTTTTGTCCGGTACTGGAGGACATTCGGATCAGGAACTTTGGTATCGGTAGACTGAATGGCCTGTCAGACGTGGCCAACATTGGCATATTCAACCTGGCGTCCTTTATCAGGGATAGCGGTTGGTGCGGGGACAGCGGCCAGTATGGGACGACTACCGCTGACCATACATGATAACTTTCCTTCTAACTCACTATCTTTATTTCTATTGATCTAATCTATTTTATCTTTTCCTTTTCTTTTATCTTCCCCAGGTATCACAAAGGGACCGAGAAAAGGGACCCAAGTGGACTGCACAACTATCAGTTCATCACTTCCTCAGCCGCCTGTTCTACCTAACCTAATCTAACCTAACTTACAAACATATTCTTATCCTAGCGCAAGTTTCCTTAAACCAAAACTCAACAATTTATAAAAGACTTTAGAATCAATCAAGTAAGAGTCTAGTTAATTTGCCACACAAAAAATTACACTGCCACGCCCACAGAATTTAAAATATATCTGTTCTTCTAATGCAAAAATATAGTTCTTAATGTAGGCGGGGCCACGCCTGCAGAAATTAAAATCTGAATGCAGGTGCTTTTGACTGATTCTTATAAAAATTTGTTTGTATATCAATCTTTTTAGACTCAACATTTTGTTTGAAAAAAGTGGGAGTTTCCACGCCTGCAAAATTAAATTTTATATCAGGCCTCTTGCTGCATTTTTTTCACTTTGTACGCATATACGTCAAATCTCTCAAGGCAAAAATTTACTTTTAAAAAATGTCTCCTTAGCAAACTCTCGATACTCACTCGACCACTACGACATCGTCACTGACAAATCCAATTGATAATTCCAATGGCGCCACCCTTTTTCCGCACTGCTTATTACTTTTTGAAATAACCGTATTGAAAAATATAAATTTGCCACCAGACACCCTTTATTAGAGACGAAAGCAATTAATATTTGGGGACTATAGCAATGAAATGAAATATAAGCGAGTTTTTCCTCCTTTTTAAATATGTTTAACTTTCCTATTAATTAAAACTACTTTATATATGTGTTTTCGGGATACAAATGGACTAAAAATGTTTAATCTACCACTTTGGTTTCATAAGCAGTAGGGTCAGGTTGAGCAAAGCGGGCCGGGTAAAGCTAGTTATTTCATACATTATGGTCATAAAGATAAATAATTACTCCTTTTTCGCCTGCCTTTGCTATGGGACAAAAGTTCATAAAATAATGTGTTATTAAAAAAAATATTTAAATAATTTTCAATTTTATTACACGTTTGTTTTAACGACCACCCGTCTTTAAATTGAAATATTATTTGTATATTTAAGCCAAAACATTTTTTTGTATTTTAGTACCAGCATAATTTTTACTTAAAAACATATGAATATATTTTAATTACTTTGTGGTTAATATTTTTAAAATTATTTTGCCATTTTTTTTGTTTCTTAAAGTAAAAAGAAAAACACATTTTACTCTTCCCTACATTAACAGTCTTTATAAGTACAAAAGTCTGTTTCATTTGTTTGCTATTTTTCAGTTGTTTCGTTTATTTAATTAAGAATTCTAAAGACACCTTGTTATTACGAATCGTTTTACAATATAATGATTTTTTAATTAGTATTGTTAACAAAATAAATATGCATATGAAATAAATAATAATATTATTCATAAAATATTGAATAAATATTGTGGCCTGTATTGTATTTGCATTTAACAAGGAAACATTATAGTCTGGGGTTTTTTCCAAAAATGAACAATAAAAACTGCAGAAAAATATTTCTATTGAACTATTAATTAATATTTTGTTGAATCACTGTCTGTTTGCATATTTAGATAAAATTAACCTAAAATTTTATAATAAATGTCTTATACTGTGTATAACCCATTGTTAATCGTTATTGTAGGTGGGTGGTTTACATATATTAATGCTACAAAAAGTGTTTAAATTGGTATAAAGTAATTTTTTGGCTTTTTTCAATTTTATATTTCTAAAAACTTAGACCCTTCGACCACAAGAGTTGCTTGAATAGTTACTAAGATAAATAGACATCATTGAATTGCTCCAGGACATCATTCTATTTCGATTGATATAACTTAAAGAGGTTATTATACCCTTCCCATAAGTGATAAGGGTATATATAAGTTTGTCATTAATTTTTTAATTTCTTTAATATCCATCTGCGAACACATTTGGTATATATTTTCTTGGTCCTTACAGATAAAGAAGGGATTTGCGTTGTCCGTCTGTCCGTGTTATGGTTGAAATCAACTTTTTGAAGCCTTAGATGTTGCATAGACCCGTAATTAGTATTTAACTATCAGAAAAATCTGCCAGCAAATTGTTGTTAAAGTCCAGCATATTCGCCTTATAACTCACCAAGATATAAGCCAAAAACCACGACTACCTTTGTTTCATTCTCTAAAATTTGTTTAAAAGAAATATGAGTTTTCCCTACACGGGTGCAATGTAAGACCGACTTCCATTTATATTTTCCCACAAACAATTTTGTGAAACATACTTTTAACTTATCTCCCTAACAGGGTTGCCATATAAGGTTTGTTTTTATTTAATTTTGTTTTATTGCTCCCACAGCTTCCAGGTTGACAAAGATAAAACCAAATACCGAGCCAAAATAATTTTTCTTTCCAAAAATTTTTGTGGAACCAACTGACTTCCTATCTCCAGCACCTAACAGGGTTGCCATAAAAAATTTGAAAAAAAAATGGGTAAAGCCCATACAACTTCCCCGGAATTGTGCCAAGAAGAATAAAATGTATAAAAAATTCTCATTTGTTTTTACTCCCAACACTTTTTCCAAAACATAATTTCCCCCTATTACAATCATCTAAAGCGATTGCCATACAAAATTTGTAAAAATTATGTTAAAACGCCCAAAACCTCCCCCAGGGTCAGCCTTAGAAAAAAAGTTTATGACCAACCTCCCGTTTGGATTACCATCCCAATTATATTAATTTAATATAATTACCCGCTATCTTCATCGCCTACAGAGCTCCCATACAAAGTGTGGGAAATGGTATTAAGTCCCCCCTACAGCTTCTATGGTGCCGCTGGACAGGTCAAATATAGGACGAACCCCAACTAATTTTTCCTTGCAAACATTTTCCAAGAACATACCTACTTTCTATCCCCACCTTTTAAGGGGGTTGTCATAAAAACTTAAAAAAAAAAATTTTAGTAAAAACCCCTACAACTTTCCTAGTTACCCTAAAAGAATTTAAAGGACATCGAGCTATTTTTAAAAATCAAAAATATTTCATAAATAAAAATATGAATTAAAATTTAAAAAAAATTTTCTGGATTTCGAAAGGCCAGTATATATCCGCGATTAGAATATCAAAAACCATTGCATTGCCCCAGGGAACTGTTTGGTTTGCCTTAATCATGCATGAGATAATTGGACCATTTTTTTTCGAAAATTCTCGAGGCCAGGCAGCGAACATCAATGGTGAAATTTATCGACGCATGATAACGGAATTCTTTTTGCCAAACCTGCTAACTCATCTAGTGTTCTTTTAACACACGTGGCTTCAACAGGATGGGGCTACTGCACACACAACCAGAAATCGATGAACCTGCTTCAAGAAAATTTCCAACAAAAACTGATTAATCACTGTGGGCATATCCCATTACCACTAAGGTGGCCCGATTTAACTCCCATGGAATTTTTTTGAGGCTACCACAAAGAAAGGGGCTTATAATGACAATCATCAATCTCTTGTGGCCTTAAAATAAAATATTCGTCGAGACATCAGCTCAACTGCAGCGTGTGACGCAGAACACATGGGTCCGTTTTAAACAGTGAATTCAACTCAACGGAAGACATTTAGATGACATACTCCTAAAATAATTGAATCCGCCTTTTTAATTCTATCGTTTAATGCTCTTAATAAAACTTTAAGTCAGTTATTACGTTTTTTATTTAAGTTTAAAAATATAAATCTGCCACCAGACGACCTGTATCTTTTTAATATTAATAGAGTTTGGTTTTTAAAAACTCTTTGTCAAATTTTTTTCAGTTTAAAAAATTTTATTTTTTATTAAATTTCTAATATATAAAAAGAGATTAAAGTATTTTTTTATAATTTTTTTTAATTTGAAATTTAGGCATGTCTATATCAAACCAGTCCCTTTCGATATGCCATTCTATACCCTAAATACTTCTGCTCTAAATATATTGCGTGAAAAATTCTATGAATTTATTTTTCTATACCCTGTTTTATTTTTAATGTTTATTATATGCATTTCAATTTTTATTTTAAAAGTTTATTGCACTTTGAAATTAATGTATTTGAAGTACTTATTTCTTAAGTATTCGTAAAATATTTTTTTACACATTCTTCGTTTTTGTTTTGTTGTTGCTGCTTCTGATGATTTACTGCCAAAAATATATACATATTTGCATTTGGCAAATATAAAGTAGATGTATGCTGTTCAAATATATTATAATTTAAAAAAAAAAAATGAATAAAAAAAATTATTTGTACATCATTACGTGCTTAAAATTCATAAAAGAAATAAGATAAAAATTCTGGCTATTTTTTGGTTAGACAAAAAGTTAAGAAAAGATAAAAAAAAAATAAAAATAAAACAAAAGTTCTAAAAAAATATGGACAAGTTAATTTCTTGCAAAACTGTGTTTTAATGTTGATGGGTATTTAATATATAAACTGTTTAAATGAACAAGTGCATATAGCAGCAAATGTATATGGACAGCTCTACCTTTAATGACCCAAAGCTTAAAACGTTGTTTTCCAAATTTTAATCAATAAATTTTTCATTAAAAATCAGAAAATTGTAGGGATTTGTTAGCTTAAAATTTTTAAAAAGTTTGGAATATTTTGTACTAGGTTGCATCGGTTTATATAAAATACAGGGTGGCTGATGAAAGCTGCTTTAAAAAAAATAGGTTTTTGATAAGATGTCGCACATGTGTCACCAAGGGTGGAGGCCATTTGATCAAAGTAGTTCACGAACTAGTAAAATTAGTTGAATCCAAACAGCCTCCACCCTCGGTGACACTTATACCGTATCTTACCAAAAAGTTATTATTTTTTGGTAGAAGCTTTCATCAGCCACTTAATTAATTGTGTTAATATCCCCAAAGCGAAAGAGGTTATTTTCCTAACTTAAATGAGAATTAATAAATTTTACCTTAAGAAAATAAAAATTAGGTGAATTCGTGTACCTAAAATCTTTGAAAAGTTTTGGAATATTTTCACCGTTAACATTCGTTGCCTGGCCTCGAGAATTTTCAAAAAAATAGTTCAATTATCTCATGCGTGGTCACCCTGGGGCAATGCAATTGCTTTTGATGTTTCAATAGAGGTTTGCGGGTTTTTGGGGACCAGTTGCGGTAGTTTTGCTTATGACGTGGCTGCTAAAGTGAAAACGAGCCTGGTCGCTCAAAAAAATGGGATTTTTAGTGCGAAAACGTTTCAACATTGTTTCGCAAAAATTTTTTCGTAAATTAAAGTCACTTTCCTTAAAATCTTGAATGATTTGAATTTTCCAATGACGAAGCTTTAGATCGCTTTCTTACATTTTTCTAAATACCTACTCTTGGAAGTCTTTGTAAGGCTGCTCTCGCCGTATTAAAATTTGCGGACTTTCACGTGAGTTGCTTTTAACCAGTTTTATATTTTTGGAAGTCCTTGAAGATCAACTGGGGTGCCTCGGCCATGGGACATTCATAGCCAAAGCAGTTGCGCGAAATCTCTGTCCCTACGAAAAAATTTAATTTACACTCGGTTCATCACGTCTTCGCCGAATACTGAACTTTAAGCCAAATTTTCGGCAAACAATTACGTAAGAAACATTACTTTTAAAACGTGTCTCCACAGCGAACGCGCGATGTTCACTCGACCACTGCGACATCGTGAGTGACGAATCCGCACACTTTTTGAAATAATCGTTTTTAAAATATTAATTTGCCACCAGACACCCTGTATAAAATATTGACTGAAAACATATATTAATTTAATGCTACAGATTCGGGCCTGATCACATATTTGACAACATTTTGGTCAATTCTTGCTTTAAGAGAACCAGTTATGTTTCTTAATCGCTATTTGTGATGGCCTTTCCAGACCCCGTCAGCTAAGAACATATGGGATCCTTTAAGACTCCGTATATCAAGTACAGAGCATTATATAATAGTCATTGATATATCTTTTGGTGTTGACTCAGCGTTCAAGCATTGATTTAAATCTGCCTCTCGGCTTAATTTCTTATAAAACCCAAATTCTCTGCTTTTGAATAAATATTGCTGTCAAAAAATGTTTTAAAATTTATGCTTTAAAAGTTTCAAAAGATTTTTAGTTTGAGAGCAACTTTCACTTCATTTTGACTTTCAGCCGTTTATTAGATGTCTTGATCTTTGATAAGAAAAGGGTCTATAGTGGCTTGGCATTACTGATAGCGTGGTAATTTAGCACAGGGGGGGGGGGGGGTGACGGAAATTGCTCTAAGAAGTTTCCTAATACTTTTTCTATATGTTAGCTCCACTAAGATACAGGAAAATTGGTATTGATGATTAAGGTATAAGCCAGGGATTTTGGAAAGACTATGTGTCCATAAATAAATATTAAAAATATTAAATTTGTAGGACTGATAAAAATTTCTAAGCCGCATAAGCTGAATTGAATCAAAAAGTTTGTACGAAAAAGATAAAGTTTTTACTAATGGATTTAAGGTGGATCGAGATACCGGAGCCAGAGTCTTATTATTATGGTATTATAGCCCAAAGGATCAGTGTAATATATTGCAGACTAAAATACTTGCAATTTTATATTGACATTCTCAAGGAAAGAATGAGATCTGAATTTTTGTTGACAGCCAGGCAGCTCTCGTTTTTAAGGTCCAGTGTGTCAATTCTAGGTTGACAATCGATTGCATTAAGGCTCTTGGTGGATTATTAATATCCTTCCGGTTCATTACGACTCATTTGGCAAAGAAAGTGTCAAAGTAATCACAGAGGCTCAGACTTTAAATTAACATATAGAAAGGGAAACTGTGAGGCAACCAATGGTTTATAATTATGGAAATATTAAGACAAGAGTGATTAACATGACGGGTCTTTAGTGGAGAAATAGCAGTAACTTTACGAAAACCAGGACTGAACGGCTAAAGCTCAGCTCATCATGTATGAAATCAGTAAAAAAATCTGGAGAGATTGGTTCTCAATAATAAAATTGAAGTCCACTCTTAATACCAAACAAATATTTTAAAAGAAAACTTTAACAAACTTAGTTGCCAGTGCTCTTAAGATTCGATTTATAAAATATTTTTAAAAAGTTCATATCCAAGGACAAATATTAACCTTTCTGCCCTCATAACAATTATCTTTAAAAAAATAAATAATTTAATCTGAAACCTAATTTATATGCCCTAAGATTTTATTAGTAAGTAGAAAATCATAAAAAGATTTTATAAAAAATAAAGGTATTTTTAAGCATCAGGCTTTGTAATAAAAAATAATCTCTCTTAACTAAAATGAAAAAAAAATCATTAATTTGCCATAAACTGCAGGCCCGTCAATGATGACATCAGTGGCAAACTTTACACTTGCTGTAGAAGTTGAAACATTATATCAATACATTTGAGCTAAAAGCCATTATATTTATTCTCACAAATAAGAAAACGATACAGAAGATCGTGAATTATAAAAAAAAATTTTTTTATATTCTTAAGTCGTAAAATTAAAAAGAAAATGAAAAGGAATTTTAAAAATGCAGTAAAAAATTCGTTTTCACAAAATGAATTTCAAAAAACGTCAAGAAAACCCATGCAAAAGGCAGCAGTTTTTCGAAAAGAAGTTTTGTTATTTATTACATTCAATATTTTATTCAAAAAATAATTATAAAAAAATTTTTAAAGAAAAAAGTTTCTTATAAAAAATTGCAATTTTGTTTTTGTTTTTAAAGTTTCAGAATTAAGTATTTTAAAGGTTGCACTAATTTGACAAATTGCCATAATTAAAGGTCTTATAGAAACATGTGTAGATTAAACTTTAAAATTAATACAAATTTTATAATTATAAGGCAATTTTATCATATGTGGCCTGCTCTTGCATCGGGCATATTTTTCGATTTTTTATCTGACAGTCATCCTGTCTGTCACCCCAGACACACCTCAATTTCTATATGTTGAAAATATGAGTATAAGAATTATATAATATTTTTAGGGGTGTTAATAATAACTACAATAACAAAACCCTCACTCTTACATAATCCAAAAGATGTTTAACTTCTCCGGACCAGAATGCCTCAAAAAAATGCGCCCGTTATTTGATATTGTTTTTAAGATCTAATGCCACAAACTTTTGTGAATTAAATTTTATTTTAAAATAATGCCATTTTGTTTTAAAGGAACTTTTTGGGCCACCATAAAGAAAATATATTAATCAAAGTAAAGATTATAGTTTTGAAGAGATTTATGACATACGGCAACACGAAAAATGATTTGTCCGATATGAGTTGACTAAGAAACGAACATCGCTTGTACATTATTAAATTTCTTTTATCAACAGGAAATTCGAGCTGATGGAACCCAATTTCTCACCATTTCTCACTTTCTTATATTATTGAGACAACAGTTCGTACAATGTAGAACAGTGGTCGGCAAAACCATACACCAATTTTCCTGCTCTCTAAGCATTAAAGAGAGTAAGAATACAAAAAATAGGTTTTGTAGTCTTTTGTGCCAGATGACCAATGTGACCATTTAGGAAATTCAAAGTTTTTAATGGACTAATTCAATGTCTGGTTAAACCTATATTTCTCAGCCTTTATTTTCGTTATAAAAAATTATGAAAAGAAAAATCAGAAATAAAATAATTAATTAACATATCTAATAACTTATTCGCATTAAATATTATCAATATACAATAAATATTATGAGATTAAGCAAGACTAAGGAGTACGGCAACACTATTTTGTATTTATGAAACTTTTACTTACACATAATTCCAATCCATCATATTTTAAACTTTCAACTGTGGTCACCCTAATGCCATGAGAGACAAATGTTTACGCTCAAAAGTATACAACCAACACAATCAAAACATAAGAATGTATGCGAGTTCCGATCGATGTGAAATATTGCTGCAGAATTACCCAGTATAAATGAGTAAGTATTGCGACAATTTTCCTTTAACAATCAAATCTTAACATTGAACTAGCTGAAAATGTGGTTTTAAAAAATGGTGCAATATATTACTTTTATGGCAAATTTGATGAGCAGTTAATATCACGTTTTAGGGAAGTCCAATGGCCGCCAACATTAAGGCAATTGATCCTAAGCGGGAATTTTTTGTGGGGATCTGAATAATACAAGTTTTACACGATTAAATTTTAAATAAAATTTTCGTGTGTTGACTAAAGGGATAAAAGGGAGCCTACTCTTTAACACCCCTCGTCCAGAAACCTAAACTTTCATTAAAGGAATTTTACAAAAAATTTAGTCCTGGACTTACGCTATGAAATTTTTTACGAAATTATTTCCATGAAATGTTTGTTTGTTGAGAAAAGGGGAGAAAAAGAGCCTACTTTCCTACATCCCTCGTATAGAAACCTTTAACTTCATGGAAGTAATTTCATCAAAGTATAAATTATGCATAAGAGAGACATACAGGGTCAAGGCAGATACAGACTGAATTCCAAAACGCAGTTTGCCTTGCATCACAAAATTTCAAATTTTTCTTGAAAGCAAAGAAGAGGTTTTTGATAATATCTCTTACTTCCAAATGAGTGTTTACAGCTATATTAATGTCCTGGAAGCAAAAAACGTTGTCAAAATTGTAAGGAGTGTATAAGGGAAGAAGTTGAAAATTTGTAAACTTTTCCCTATGGCCAGCATGGATCATACAAAATGTTTGTCACTTTCGCGAGTACAACTTAAATGAGACTTCGCAGTTAATTGACGGACTACAATAAGACTCGGTCAATCAATTGTTGCCAAAGGTGCTACAAATTTGGGAAGACAGGATTATACTAAAAGCAGTTCAACCAAACAAGGCTAATTTAGGAAGACTCTTTGTTATGCGATATGTAAACTTATCAATCGTTTACCCCAAGATTCAAATCACTTAGATATTATACCAAAAAATGCATCTCCGCTAAATTTAAATAAAATGCGACATTTGGATGGAGGGACAGACGGATGTGTTTTTATCGACCTTCCCCGTATGTGATGTTGGTAAAAATATTTATTTTATTTTTTCGCTCTAAGCTGGAGCTCTGAAATACAAATTTCATTTTATGTTTAAAAAAAAAATCCCATATTTTTTTTTACTAAAAATTTCCCACTGGGTCTGAAATTGAATTTGACTGTATCGCTTAAAATCATGCCGTTGATTTATGTTTTAATAAGGTTTCATATATCACGACTTGGAAACATTGCAAACGTTTTTAAGTCCTTTTTTAATATCTTCGTTTAGCTTTATTGTTTTTCTCCTTTTTCTTTAACTTTTTTTCATGGTCCTAAAGCTTTCATTTTCATTTCTTTGAAACTTTTTAGTGCATTTTTAGCAACAAAAAAAAAACTTAAAAAATGAAAACGATTGCAATTTTTATGTTTCATTTGACTTGGGTATAAGTGTTTTTAGTTTATTTATATTTTAGCAGAGTTTTTATTTTTTGTATGAGGCTGAGAATGGCTTAAAAACCTGATGCAATAACAGCAACAAAAACAACAACAACACTTCCAAATCGTTTTCAACAACTTGCTGTGTCTGCATAATTTGCCGCTTAATGTGTTTCATGACCAGCGGCCTTTTTTTATGTGATTCTTTTTGCTAACTTTTATATCTTTTCCCTGCAAATATTTTTTGTTTAGTTTAAAGTTTTTAATGATTTTTGCTGTATACAACTCTTTAATTTTGGCTGTCTGCAAACAACAGTTGATGTTGATGACGATAATGTTGTTGAGAGATGATGTTATGAAAACATCACGATTTTCAAACTACGTGTGTGTTTTAAACATCTTACATTGGACGTTAGTAAACATTTTATTTAGTTTTGGTTTAAGTTTTAGTTTGTTTTTTTTGTTTCTGTTCGATAAAAAAAGGGTATTTTTTAGTTTATTTTTTGGCCATTTAATGTTAATTTTATTTATTTTTCTTTGATATTTTGACTGGTGGTAATAATGGTGGTGGTCAATTTATGCCATAATTTAAGGGGAAAAAGTACAATGAAAGATTTTAAAATCAAAGATTATTTTTGCATTTTTAAAGAATGACAGAGAGTTGCACTAAATCGCTTTCAAACAGTGGGGGAGAAAAGTATTGCCATTAATTTTTTTTGAATTGTTAAAAATTATATACGAATAATGATTGAGTTAAAATATAATATTTGACATATTTCTGCATTATGTTGTACAACTGAAAACTTTTAGAAAACTATTTTAAAAAAAATTTAATTTTATTTAACTATGTCCATTCATCTAATTGGTTGCCCACGTTTCATTTTAATCAAATCTTAGGTCGGTTTGAAACCAAAACGAGGCCCATAGAAATTTTTTAGGATCGGGCCATCAGACAATACAAAAGTATTAAAAAAAAAGAAATAAGTAAGAGCGCTATATTTGGCTGTGCCGAATCTTAAATACCCCTCACATTGGCATTTCTAAGCCCCGAACTTTTTTTATTTTTATCCATTTTTTTACTTATAAAATAATTATAATTTTTAAATAGGGGTCGGTGTCATATTTTAATGCCATACGGGTCACTACTGTGAAACTGTGGGAGGTTTTATCCTATTCTTTTTTAAATTTTGTATGGCAACCCCTTAAAAAGGTGGTGATAGGGGGTAAGTATGTTCTTGAAATATGTTTGGAAGGGAGAATAAATGCGGGTCTGTGATATATGTTATTCCTCTAAGGGGAAGTTGTAGTAGTTTTTAACCAAATTTTTTTTTTTAATTTTGTATGGCAACCCTGTTATGGGGTAGAGATTGGGTTTATGTATATTCCACAAAAATGTTTGTAAGAAGAAATTAATGGGAGTCGGTCCTGCATTGCACTCGTGTAGGGGCAAGTCCAGGTTAATTTTAGAGGTTTTTAATTAAAAATTCTAAAGAAATAAACAGAGGTAGTCGTACTTGCTGACTTATATCTGCCAGTTATTGAAAATTTCACTCATTTTTATTCGAAATGCATGATAATAGTAAAAGAAAAAATAGAAGTAAAAAAAAAGGCAAATAAATTTAAAAAATTTGTGGCGGCCAGGAATTGAACCCAGGCTTTCGGGTCAAAGATAACATCTAAAAAAATAGGAGCTAGTCTTGGCTTTGGCCTTAAATCTCGCTCAGTTATCGGTCGATTATACTGTATATGCAATTTTTACAGATATTTCCGATAGCTTAATGGCACTTACGGGTCTATGCGACATGTGGTGGGGCTTCAGAAAGTTAATTTCAACCATAAAGCCGAAAGACGGACAGACAGACATGACTAGATCGACTTTCTTATCTATAAGGATCCAGAATATATATAGTTTATGGGGTATTAAGGAAATTACAAACGGAATGACAAACTTAAATATATATTTATCACTTATGTGAAGGGTATAATAATTTACTAGCAACGACATGCTTATGCATGTACCTATCTAAGATTTATAGAAATAATTCACATATTAGTTTGGTTTTCATTAAATATTGTTTTTCGACGTATGTTTAAATTTTTACAGAGTAAAATTTTCTTATTTATCTAACAGTTTTCTAAAACATTTGCTTTTGCGTGAAAAATATTCTGCGAAGTAATTAATAATGATTCGAATTCTTATGACAACTCAACTCGGTTAAATGCCGAAATCGTACAACACAAGGCAGCTGATGGCTAACACTTACCAATTTTTGTTAACCAATGTTTAGTTTTGGGTGCCTTTGGGCAACGCAACTGAAGTTCGGTTGCTGTACATAATCCCTACATCTATAGGTTATAAAATACACTTCATAGATTATATTTTTCCTTCCGCATCGCTTCTTTTAATCGAATTTTCTCAAACCTAAATCCTCGTAAGTATGTTAAATTTATTTTAATATTTTAAAATGTTTGCTTAGTTAACTATAGCATCATACTTTATAAACACTAATTACTTTTGCTTTAAAAGATATGAATAACATGTAACGTTTAGTTCAACAAACTGCAATATCCTAAAATTTGTAATCGATAAACTTAAAATGTTTCTTTAATAATTATCCTTAATTGTTTGCTTAGTTCGCCCTTGTTATTTGCAAATATGCAAACACATATACACACACACACACACACACACACACACACACACGCACACACAAACTTCTTATTAAATTTAACCAATATTTACCTTTTAACTTAATATAATTTACGCCTTGTTGCCAAGTTGCCAAGAGTTAGAAAAAAAAACGTTATTAATTTTGATCAGTGGTGTCCAACGAGAAATGATACATTATGACAATGTATGGGTGATTTTTAACTACATATATCCTGTTAATTTTTCTTTTGTTTTGCTATCTTTGTTATGGTTTTTGTGGGTACTCGTGTTGTGTATATGTGTAGCCCGATTAGTGCTTATCCACCGAGGGGCGTCCGATGCTGATTTGTTTATATTATAAGTATTTCTTGTGCAATCATTATTAATAAAGCATTTTGATTGAGTAAAAAACTTTTTCTAAAACTTCAAATTCAATTTTAAAATATTTTGTTAAAACAGAATTAATTAAACAGTTAAGAAAAAATATATTAAACTTTTTTCAATTCTGATTTAAATAAAAAAAAATCAAATTAGATTTTTGTTTTCAGTGTAGGACCTTAAGGGTATTTTAAAGTATAAACCATTTTGGAATTTGTTGGAGACATGTAAAACAGGAGCATTTAATGTAAACTTGGAAAGTCTTAATATAAACCCTCAGGCAAACTATGCATTAAGGCATTCAGGAGACGAGTTATTTGAGAACAAAAGAGAAACATGAAAACAAAAACTATATACCTTCCATAAGTAATCAAAAGAGCGTAAGCTCCAGAAAAGTATATCAACGTTTGAAAGCTTATGAACAAAAAGGGGGGCAATTAAGAGTATCGCACTCTCCAATCTTTATTATTAGTAATCAATGTCAGCCAAGAGTGTCTTTGGGGGACGAACACTAATCGGTTTCTACATGTACGCAACACGAGCATAGCTGCCAGATAAGTTTGGTTCAATACCGATACAAGAGAGTCGTTCTCTTACTCTTTATTTTTTTTAATATGGAGTTTGACAATAAACTTGAAATTATTTTTTAATTTTAGTGTCAAACTCCATATAAAAAAAATAAAGTGTAAGAAAACGACTCTCTTAATTTTTTTCTCGCGGCCACCTTGTATCGATATGCCTTGAGGTTAATATTGCAATATTTTTTAAAAATAATACACGTAAAACGGCCCAAAATGGAAAAAAATCGTTTTGTTTTCAAAAAAAATCGATAAATTTATTAAAATTTGGAAAAAATTGGTTTATGATTAATTTTTAGTTTTTGGCAAGAATTCAAAGTGATTGCAGGCTAAATAATAAGCT
This sequence comes from Melanophora roralis, assembly GCA_963583895.1. Taxonomy (NCBI): domain Eukaryota; kingdom Metazoa; phylum Arthropoda; class Insecta; order Diptera; family Rhinophoridae; genus Melanophora; species Melanophora roralis. The sequence goes on from OY757189.1 coordinate 83,727,056, forward strand.
TTAATTTTTTTACGATTAGACGAAAATGTCACACCCGTCACATTTTCCAAAAGTATGTTTTGAAAAGAAAAAATGTTTCTCGGTACAAATTAATTAAAAATACGATTAAAAACATTTTAAACCACATTTAACAAGTGAAGCCCGTTTTAAAGATAATTTTACACAGCACGGTCTTAAAGGCAAAATTTTCTTAGATTGAAATATTTAAGGTCACATCTGCTACAGTGTTCTAGTGGTATTTACAAGAAAAAAGATATCCTTAAGCTACCTGCTTACTGTTAAACGTTTCAAAACATATAATTTCTGAAAATCAAAGCCTTTTTTAAAATTAAAATTTCGAATTGTTTGTTTGTTTGTAAATGTTAGTCGTACCCGCCTTTTTGGAATTGTCCAGGAACTTTAGGTTTTTTTTTGAATTTCTAAAAATTTTAAATAAAGTGGACAAAATTCGAATAAGGTGGACACCCATCAAAATCCACTCGCTCGCAACATCTTACAACAAGGTGGGCACACTATTTTAACATGTAGATTAATTTTTACTTTAATTTGAGAACTTTTTTTGTTTTTTATTTTGACACCAGCTGGACTAATATTTTTGTTATTTATTTTCAAATTTGAATATTTATTGTAAGCTTATACTTAAAAATATTAATGCTCATTAATAATGGTTTCAAAAAATTCTAAAAACATTTGAATATTTAAAAAAAAAATTTTAGAGATCTTAAAACACTCATTAAAAAAAATTTATATGGTGTCGCTTTTAAAACTCTAAATTAGCAACACTAAGTAATAAAAAAGTTTTATAAAGATAAGAAAATATTATGTATACGAGTTAGTTCTTGGTATTGGTAATAATAAAAATAAAAAGAGTTTAACTTTAATACAACAAATTGCTGAAATAAGAACTTTTTATCAGAAGAGTAAAGGAAAAACGGCAAAAAAAAAGAACTTCTAAAAAGAAATCATCATCAACACATGACACATAAAAAGAGACAAGACACAACAATACCTTCTTATCAGCAATTAATTTATCAAGACATCAGCAGCAGCAACAAAAAGAAATGACAGAAAAAGTTACAATTTAGCAATAACAAGAAAAATTTTTTTTAAAATAACAATAATGTTTCAAAGTATTGTTGTTATAAGTTTATTTTTTATGACTTTTTCATTTTTGGCTTAAAGAAGAATAAGAAAGAAGAGCAATAAAATTTAAAAAAAGTTCTTAGAAACTAGATAAGAAAGAAAGGAGTTAATATGTTTATATGTATGTTAAAGTATAAAATGTGTTTCATAATTTGCTTGTGTTATCAGTTAATAAGGTTGCGAAACATTTCTTAAGAGTAATATGAGTCATTAAAAAATTATTAAAATTAATAAAAGATTCTAGAAGGAAAATTCTTTTCTTTCTTAAAAAAACAAACAAAAGTATTTAAAAAAAACGTAGTTCATATAAAGAAAACGAAGTCCCCGATGTTCCTTAAAAGTACCACAAAATTTTTTTAATATTTTGATCTTTGCGCTCACTCCCTATCTCTTACTCATGATATGGAGAATGTGACTTTAAAGTTAAAAAAATACATAAAAAATCGCAAAATAATTGTTTTTTTATAAATAATTTAAAAGCGTTACATACATAAAACAAAAATATGTAAATAACGCAACATTTATTTTGCAAAATGGTTTTTCTTCTAATATGTACACAAACAAATTATTTATGAACGAGAACGCGACAAAAAATAAAACCTTCTTCCGATTGCCTCTGGAAATAAAAAATTTAAAAACTAATTTTTTTTTGTAAAAAGGAATAACTACGCTTCCTAAAAAAAGGTTAAGTTGGAATATATCAATTCGTTAAAGTTGTATTAATTTAGCATGATAGCGAACGTGACATTTATAATGCGAAAACATTTTCTATCCTCTAAGATTCATTTTACTCCAATTTTTTTTATTTCAAAAGTACATTTAATAGGTTTTATTTCATTTTCAATATTTTTATTTACATATTTAATTATGTTTTGTAATCGAATTAAAACGATCGCGGCATATTAATGAGAAGTGTTTTTTTATGAAAGAACGCGACATAAGAATATGAACAAAATTGAAATAAATATCCTCCTATAATCCAATTTTTTTGTAAATTTTATTTTTAGTTTTATTAATTTGTCATTGGTTAAGGAAATTAATAAAATAAATTCAATCATAATATAAATAATGAATAGAAAATTAATTGATTTTTTTTAGTTAAAAAAATCAAGTAAAAAATTTTTCTCAAAAATAGCGTTTTCGGCAAAGTGTAAATTTTTTTTTTGGAAACAGTTTAAATGCTCAACATCTGACAAAAAAATAGGCCAGTTTTCGCACATGGAACTCCAACAAATAAATATGGTACAGTTTTAAATTTTATTATTTAATTCTTTTAAATAACTTAACCAAACTTGTTTTTAATTTTTAAAAATTGCCTCTTAAATAAAAATACACCTTAAGTCACGTTTTTATAGCGGTCAAATTAAATTATTATCTCTGATGTCTATATAAGCTTTATTCATAATGCTGATAAGCATATACTTATACATAGTTTTTGTTCTTCTTCTGCATATTTGTTATAATGAGGTAAAAAAACCTTCAAATCATGAAGTTAATAAAATTTTAAAAGTTCCAAACACAAAAACGATATCATCTTAATTTATATTGAAGCAAGTAGGAATGTTATAGTCGGTCAAGCTCGACCATATTATATCCTCCACCACATTTATATGGGGACTTTTTTAAAAATATACCGAAAGTTTTTGTATTCAGTATAATAGTTTGTGGCATAAACCTAAGCACACATGGAAATTTTGTTAAAATAGAGTAATAATCATGTCAGTTATAGCCCAAAATGCTTATTCCGAGAAGATATTTGCATGAAGGCTACATTAAAAAAATGGAACGATCATATTTTCGTTAAGTATAATAGCTGAGCAAATAAAAAAGGACGCATATGCAAAAGTTTGTAAGAATCGAGTTATATATTTGAGTCAGTTATAGCCCAAAGTAATTATTCCGCGGGGACATTTGTATGGGAGCTTTGTAAGAAAATAAGCTGAATATCACTTAAAGCAACAGTCTTCGTGCCAATGCCGAAAAGCTTTCCTTTCTAAGTTTCATCAAAATAATTTAAAAATTCCGACTTATAATTGGGTCACAAGGATACATGGACGACCAGAAGGACGGGCGCACGTACGTAAAGACATGCTTAAGTCGATTCAGGGAGTGATTTTTAGTCGGTCCGTATACTTTAAGGTTGGTTTTAGACCAATATTTTCGGATGATATGTAACGTATGTACTGTGTATTAAAATTAAAAGCGAACTTAGAGTTTCGGGGTACTTTAGTATAATCGGGTAAAAGGAGAGCAGCGGCAGATTTTTTTATCAAATTACCAAGTCTAAGCAGGCCTGTTGCCGCTGCTTCGTAAGCGCAGCTTAATAAATTAACCGAAACAAAGTACTTAATGTAAAAACGTACTATAAGCACAAAGAAGAAAAATTTTTTAAACCTGCAAAACTTTACAAAATCTTATTTCAGAATATCCAAATAACTATGAGTAACAAAATGTCAAAACAAATACCAAACCAGTATTTACAAGTTTTCGAGGGCAGTTAAGCGCAATTTGAATTATTTTTATATATGTATTGGTTAAGAAGTTACAGAAAGTAGCTAAAAGTACCAGCATCAAATTTTTGCAATTTATAAATTTTTTTTTATTCTTTTGGGGTCTAAATTTAAAAAAAAAAAGCAAAAAAGTATTCATATTTTTCTGAGGCTTGTGGAACGCAGTTTCAGTTATAATTTAATCTTTATTCTCTTAGAAGTTTGAAAATGGACCTGGGCACTATAAAAATTTCGTTTTTTTTCTCTGTTTTACATTTAAGGACCTAGACTTAAAAAAAGGTGTTAAATACAGGTCCGTTTACTTTTAGAGCCAAACACGGTGATTTTAAAATTTTTTTCGATCGTGTTAAGATAAGGAGGGAGATATTAACATAACGTTTTTCCATGTTTGGCCTATTATTACCGCCTTCGGGTCTGAGTTTCTTAAAATCCCGTCTTAATGGATCTAAACATTGAGAGAGATACCAATAGTTCTAATTCCAAGTCTCTAGCCTTGCGTCTTTGCTCTATACGATTATAAATCAGTTAGTCAGCCAGTAAGTCATTAACGTTATTTCTTTATAAAAAATATATATAATTTGTAGCCTTTTCTAAACAACAACAACATCGGACTTGTTTTTTTTTTGTATTCAAATTACAGAAATTTTTTTCATGCTTTTCACATAGCAGAGATACATTTAAGGTAGTACTAGTTTTTGTTATTAATTTACTCGTTCTTGAGCATATCAAAGCGGTAGATGATATTTGAAAGTAAATTGAGTGCGACATTTAATTTCACCATAAAATGCGAAACGAGTTTAAAAATAGCAAAAATTCGTTTTTTGCATAAACATATTTATTTCCTTTCATCTTACAATCCTTCCCAGCAAAATTTTTTCGAATTGAAGTAATGAGCTGTCATTACTTCATAGGTTACAAGGTAATAAGTTTGTTTGGACAAAAAACCTACCTTTTATTAAGGGCGCTAATAATTATATATGTAGTAATGTATATATGCAAAAAAGGATTAGGAAACAGGCTTTATATCATGTTTTTTTTTCAAATCCTTGAATTTTTTTTTATTTTGTGCAGTTAATCATTGATAACAAGTCATTCGATTGATTTTTATAAGCACATTGGCATGTAGGGATCGTGAATTTCGGGAAAACTCAAACAAATATAGCTAGTGATTCGGCCAAATGGTAACTAGTTCTTGTTCATCTACAATATTACTTGCTAACTAACCAGGTAAGCAAAGGTTTTGCTGGGTTATTCCCAGTATTTAAATTCAACTTCTGAACAAGTTTAAATTTAATTTGATATTAAATTAACACTTTTACACCATTCATGTAGTTAAAAGGGTATATATTAGTTTGTCACTCCATTTGTAATTTCTAAAATATTCACTTTAGACGCCATAAGGTATATATATTCTGTATCCTTATAGATAGGGAAGTCGATATAGCCATATCCGTTTGTGTGTCTGCTGAAATCAAGTTTTCTTACTCAAATAAAGTCACACAGAAAACGTTTTGATTTCAAACAATCAAGAATATATTTAAGACAATCGCTTTTTAAAATCAGCAAAATCGGTTCACTATTGACCGAGATATAAGCGAAAACCTAAAACAACCCATTTTTTAGGTTAAAATCCGTGCATATATCCCTATATATCTCAGTAAGTATAGTTACTCTTGCCACAAAACTTGGCACGCGTATTTTTAAGATAGGGACCTAGATTAGGGAAAAAATTTTTTCAGATAGGATCAGGGGAAGTGGTATTTCTCCTACAATTGCACAAATGTTGTGAAATATTTCCGGCGCTTTATCTGAAAAACTTTAACAGTTATCGACTTAAAATATTTTACAAAAACTAATTGAAAAAAAAAAACCTAAATTTTTTTAAAAAGATTTTTTGGTAGGGGCAGGCGAAGGGGTAGCTCGGATACAAAAAAAACAAATTTAATGAAATTTTAAGTGCGCTATATCTCGGAAACTATAACAGCTATCGACTTAAAGTGTTTTCTCAAAAAGTAACTGGACAATAAGGCCAATATTTAAAGAAAAAAATTATTGGGATAGCAGCAAGGGAAAGGGTTTACCCATGCAAATGAACTATTTTTATAGAATTTTTGATACGCTATATCTGTGAAACTATAACAGCTATCGATTTCAAGTGCTCTAAAAAAGAAGAAATTCTTAAATTTTGGAAAAAAAATAGTTGGATAGGAGCAGGGGGAGGGGAACCCCCCTACCATTTTTCTAATTCTAATTTAATTCTTAATACGAATAATGTTGAAAACTGATAAAATTATTACACCCTACCTTATACAAGGTATTTCATTTATACATTCATTCAAGGTAGAGATAAGAGATTCCGTGATTTTTGAAGAATACTGTAAACAGTGAACGTTATTTTTAAATAACAGTTATTTTAAACAGTAATGGTGGTCGCTGTTTATTATTATCACAAACAAATATGTTAATAGTTACTTCACAAGAAGACCTAAAAATGTTACTTTTACTCTTATTTCCATGAACCTCAATGTAATTTATGTATATGGGGCAGCAAATACCCTACGGGGAAGTGGACTGGTCCAAGACTATTGACGTGAACGGTTCCTTAGGGTAGCGACTGGTTCTAGTGCTTGCACTTTATATGAAGAGAATCTGTCACTTTTACATTGCGTTGTCATTGGAGGTGGCAGTTACTTCAAAACTAACAGCTCAGAACGGGTTACAGGTCATGCCTATCTAAGAAAATTTTTCATTAATTGCTTAAGATCCTGTTCGATCTACTTTGTTTGTATTTACGCGTGTATGTGTGTATATATAAACAGATGTATGTTTATGTGTAATATTTCTATTTTTTCCTCTAACATCTTTAACACCTTTTAACCAGTTACTTAATGTGTGCCTTTTTAACCCATCACGACAAATAACTTTTGTCCAATTCATGTTTTGTACCTGTAACAGGATGAGTACGTCGACCAATGGCTACCCATTTCCTGCAGGGTAGTTACTTGACAGCAGTTCCCAAAAATATTTGTTTTCATAACATTTCAAAGTAACAACGTCGCAGTAACAGCTACTTCACAGTTTATGTCACCGCCATCACCAGTGATTTTCAAGTCACAGGTATAAAATCACAGGTACAGAAGTATCGCTCATCTCTTATACAAACATTTAAATTTTGCAATGTTTTCTATTTCGAAAAACAAAGAAAGCTATCAAACTTAAAACCTGCACAAGGTATTTTCATTAAAATATTTGCAGTACAAAATAATTCGGTTAGATTAAATGGCTGGGTATATAAAAAGATCAACGTGAAGGGTAAATAAGATTGGGCATAGCCGAACATAGCGATCTTACTTGTTTCTACTTTCAGCGTTTCTAGTCAAACTTTTTAAAAAAAAAATTTTATTTTTCTTAACTGTAAAGAAATACATACATATAATTACAACCCACAAGTATATATTTTGCAACTTGACGTTTTAATTATAGAGATTCATGACAAAAATTTAAATTCTCTACCTTAACTGATATCATTTCTAAGTCAACACTTAACACACATGACTCGACATATATGTTAACTGTTTTAATTTTTTGTTTCGTACTTCCTTTAGACTTTTCGTTCATAGTTGTACTCGTAGATAAAACAAACAGACATTTAATGCCAAATACTTTTACAAAGAGATAAACAAAGCGGTAGAATTTACTGATAACAACAGCTTAAGGTAAGAAATTATATACAAATGTAATTGTAATTGTTAGTGCAAATGTACTTGTATTTTTTTAAATTAAAAGCACGTATGTATGTGTTGTGTATTTCACCTGTAAAGAACTTAGAAATATTAATTTAAATTCGTTAATTAACTAACCTTTTTCTTGGATTTTTGTTTTCTTCAAATTCTTTTTAAGTTTTTGTTGAAGGTTATTGTAGGTTATTTCAAATAATGTTTAAGAATTTCACAATTTTTTTAGAATTTTTGCACTTTAGCACTTTTTATCTTTATTTTTTTTTATTATTTTTTGTTTTAGTAATTGTAGTTCAGTTTCTTAGTAATTCTTTAAGCTTGTTATCTTTTACAGATAAGATAAATAAATTTAAACACTAGAAGTTAATTGTTTGTATAAGAATATTTATTTTATTTTTAATTTTAAAATAAAAAAGTTTACTTTGTTTCTTATTATTATTTTTTATATTTTTTTTTTTATATGAAAATTTTTAAAGGGATGACAAGTCTTATTGAATTAGCTGCTTACGTTTTTAGGTGGTTTTCAATAGCTGGCAAAATTTTTGGTTGTTTCAGTAGAGTTTTTAAAAGAATTGGAACTGAAAAAAAAATAGAAGAAATTCAGGTTAAAATATAGTTAAACATATTGATTAACAGAAACTTAGACATAAAAAAATTAAAGATTGATTTAATAACTGTGATTCTGGCTATGCAGTGGAACTTAAATAGGACCCCTGGTAAATTATAGGCCAATCATTTTCTAATTAAATTCAACAACAGGTAGAATAAAGTCCTAAATATATGTTAAAGGGGGAAGGGATAACATCCATTGCACTTTATCCTAAAATGCCTATTACAATGGAACTTTTGAACTGGGTCCATCAAAAAAATTCCATATCACAGCATGTCTGGTGGCAAATTTATATGTTCAAACTTTAAAAAAAAACGAAATAATTGACAAAAAGTGAAAAGCACTGGATGATAAAATGAAAATGCAGTTTTTTTTTTAAATTATGCTTTTCAGATCCCTTCCGCCGAGTTTAGCAAAACGGAGCCTTCTGTTCTGCGCCACACGCTGCAGTTAATTTGGTTCAATTGAGCTGGTTTCTCGACAAATATTTTCTTTTAAAGAAACTAGAGACTGGCGTTGTCACTATGAGAGCTCTCCCCATAAAAAAACCGATTGAAGTTAGATCAGTGGTCCCATGTCCCCTAAACGACTGACCAGTTTTTGGAGAATTTTCCCGAAGCAAATTCACCGAGGCTCCGTTTGTGTGTGCAGTCGCCCAATCCTGTTAAAACCACGTGTGTGAAGAGTAAGAACGATTAACTCGTAGGTTTGTCAAAAAGAATTCCGTTATCATTCGTCGCTTATATGCTCCATTGACATTCGTCACCTGGCTTCGAAAATTTAAAAAAAAAAATTTCTAAATATTTCATGCGTGGTTAAGGCATACCAAAGAGTTACCCTGGAGCAATGCAATAATTTTTGATGTTTTTATCGAGGGTTGCTGGTTTTTGGAGGCCAGTAACGACAGTTTTGGTTGCCGACGTGGTCGTTTAAGTGAAAATGATCCCCGTTGCTCCAAAAATGGAATTTACAGTGGGAAAACGCTCTAACATAGTTTTCTAAAAATTTTTGCGTAAATAATTTTGTGTAAGTCACTTTCTTTCTGTTTTTGAACGATTTGAATTTTAAAAGGATGGAGCTTCAAATCCTTTTATAAATTTTATAAAAAATCACTTTTAAAAGTCCCAGTAAGGCTGCTCCCTTTCTTATTAAAAGTCGAAAATTTTCACGTAAACTGCCTTCAATCAGTTCAATGTTCTCGTGAGTCCTTGAAGATCGACTGGACTTGAAGATCTCTGCACCTACAAACGAATTAAATTTACACTCGGTCCATTACATATTCCCTAAATATCGAACTTTGAACAAAATTGTCGACGAGAAATTACGTAACAATTATTACTCCTACTAGATGTCTCCACAGCAAACGAGCGATGCTCACTCGACCAATGCGATATCGTGAATGGCAAACCCGTGCAATTGCTAATTCCAACGGCGCCACCCTCGTTCCGCACCGTTTATTACTTTTTGAAATAATCGTATTGAAAAATATGAATTTGCTGACACACACCCTGTATCAGGTCTGAAACACGAGCAAAATTTTGATGCCTTAGAATAGTATTCAGGCATTTATAGTTTTAGTCTATGACTGGCTTGAGTTACATTGTTTTTTTTTTTTTTTTAATTTAAGTTTTTAGTTCAAAAATTAAGTTTTTATAATAAAGTTTAAGTAAAATTAAAAACGTGTACCAAATAAATTATTTTAACTTGCAATTAACCCGCTACTTCGCAAGCATATTTTTAAATATTAATTAAAAAGATATTAAATGCAGGAGACGACTGAGCACGAAGAAGAAAGTTTTGCATGATTTTTTGTTCAATCTTAATTCAAAGTTTATAATTTCCTAAATATCTAAAAATATAACATAAGCATTTACCTTTTATGTTACTTAATTTCATAATTCTTAAATAATAATTTTAAAACAGTGCAAAAAATTACCAAAAATATAGATAAAGTATATTTTGTGCAATAAGGTAACTTTTGTCGCAACCGAGATGAGGAAAACTTTATTTTAAATTTCTAGAACCATAAGTTTTAAAAATGCTTAAAAGTGCCAAATATATGAAAATAATACTTTTTTACTTTGCTGCCTTGCGTCCTCAGTTTGGGTCAATAGCGTTTATTTTTAAATTTTTAGGGTTAATAATTGAAAAAGTAAAAGAGTATATTAAAATAAAAAAAATAGTTTAGTCCTTAGTTTCATACTTATAAGCTCATAATCACAAAAATATGAATAAATAAAATATTTTCAAATCTTTAAGATTAAGGGCGCAAAAGTGGTTAATGGGTTAAAATGTATGCAACAGACTGTAAATCTATTTATAAGAATCCTTTAAGTTGATTCCCAGCCTTAATTAGAGCCCAAAGCCTTTTTTTTATAATTTTTCTAAACTAAAAATTTCAAAAAACGCTAAAAGGTACCAAAAATATGAAAAAAATACTTTGTTTACTGGTTTGCTGATTTGTGTCCTTAATCTGGGCCTATAGCATTTACTTTATTAGTTTTAAGGTTATAAAATAAAAAAACTACAACAAAAGTGTTTCAAAAATGTGAAATAATTTTATTTTGCCATTTTAGTTTACTTTCGGCCTTACTCGAGGTGCAAAGCCATTTTTCATATTTCTATACTTAAAAGTATAAAAATTCAAAAAGTTCATTTAAAGTACCAAGATGAATTATTTACAATATTTTGGACCCTAAATCACATACAATTTCAAAAATTTGACAGTTCTGTTTCAATATTTGTTCTAGAATAGTCAAGCAAAGTTTGAATTATCTTTCTACTTAATTGTTTTGCAAGATGCAAACTAAAAATTTTAACCAGTTTATTAATTCCCAAGGATTTAAAATGGGCCCCAAAATATATTCTCATTTCCTAAACCAGGTTAAAATGCTTTCAATTACATTTCTTTCTTTTTTAGTTCAATTGCCCTAAATGGACTTTAGAAGGACTTAAAAATTGAATTATCCCTTTGGGATCCAAAACTAAAATTAAATATGGAAAAGGTATTAAAAATTTTTGAAACCTTTTAAAAAATTTTTCTAAATTTCTATCTTTTTGCTTAAGAAGTTACAAAATGGACCGAAGAATGTAAAAAAGATTTATCCGCTTTTAGCCTCTAAAGTTCATCAAGGATTATTTTTTGACAAGAATAACATAATCTTCAATTGTTGTTTCTATTGTATATAGTTTAAGAGATATTATAAATAATTTTTTCCATTCCTGACCCGTTTTGATCGCCTTAGGCTTAGACTTTTCCAAGCCCCTGATTTTTTAATCTATACACCTGAAGGGGTAGCCGCAAAACAAATCTCAGGTTTGTAGTTTAATGTGTTTGAGTTTTACTAAAAAGCAGTCAGTTAGAAGCGCGATTAATTAATGTATATTTCTCTCCGTAAATGTTAAAAATAGTTTACAAATTAATTTTTATAAATTTTTCTTAATGTATTTTTCCTGTTATAAAAAATTTCACCTAAATAACTTACATTTTTCGTAAAATTTCTTAGACTGCCAGAGCAGAGCGTTTGTATATGTAAAGCTTCGATAAAGCTTTTAGCACAAATAAACGATGCACGAGAAAAGCACCTGTCAATTTTTGCACTAATTTATGTGCAAATCAATTAACGAGTTTTAATAAATACGATGTGTTTTTTTTTTTGTTGCTGTTGCAGTTTTTTTTTTATTTTGCAAATGTGTGGATGAATTTAAAAATAAATGTGAACAAGTTTAAGATACAGCACGTATAACAAAATAATAAAAAATTTCTTTTCTATTTTTTTTATGTTTTTTTTAATATTAGTTGATTTTTTATATATTTTAGAAACAATTACTTCCACAGTTTGATTAATTTTTTAAAAAAACAAAATTAATTTTATTTAGTTCTCTTTGTTTATTAGTTTTTTCGTAGCTAAAAAATATTTTTTAATCAACTAAAATTAAACTCTGGCGACATACACAATATTTTGCTGTAGTAATTAAAAAACAATATTAAAATTTATAACAAACATAAACACATTCACGCTATCGAAGCTTTCAGATAGGCATACAACCGAAACCGATTTAAAAAACTGGTAGGAGTTTTTGCTCCTTGTTTATATTTTTTTTTAGTACATTAAGCATTTTTTTGAAATTATATATTATACTGAATCTTTTTAATTATATTTAAAACAACAAACAATTACTAATTTTTTTAACACGTTTGTGTTTAAAAAATAATTTTGTTAATGATCTCAACACGAGGAAAAACGTCAAAATGATAATAATACGAAACCGAGCGTAGACGAACAAAAATACCGTATTACCGTTCCATATAGAAAGAAGTTCAACTGAAAACTGACAAAAAGCTGACACAAACGAAAATTTGTAGGTCTCAAATCATACATTGGCTAAAATAAAACAACAGCTACCACTACTACAAGAACGGGGAACACATAGCTCCAACCCAACAACAACAACTACAACAAGATCTGTTTGTAGTACAGCAATATACAAATACAAACTGATTGTGGATGATAACATTCGCTTCACACACGTAAAAAATACAACAACAATATAAAATATTGTGTATTTTAAACGTGCTCCCCAAATAACCAAATGAAAAAATGGTCTCCCAATTGATCAGTGTTGGTGAGTGCGAGAATAAGAGAAAGAGAAACATTCAATTTTGTCAATGAAAACAAATAAAAAAAACCGGTATTACAGCTTCTAGCCGGCATTTTTGTTTGGAAAAGTAAACAATTTTACAAAGAATTTTGTTATACAATAAGTAAACATACGCATAGCTGAAATTCTTTATTACATAGAAAAGAGACAAATTTTAATTCTTGAGATACATTTGAAATATATTACGAGGGTTGTTATACAAGTAAATATGTTAGTAAAATTAAAAGATATTAATAGCACTCAAGAAATTAAATAAATAAAGGAATTCAAAAAGATAATATAATAAAGAAATTTGTTTATTAAAACTGCTTTCGAATATATTTTATGAATATTTTTTAGTTTTAATGTTGAATACAGGGTGTCCGCTGGCAAGGTATACTAATTTGCTTTGCCGCCATTTTGGTAAACATTAGTCTTGGCAGCTAATATTTGGCAGCCGTGAAGAAGAGACTTGGGAAATTTACTGTAGTAAACCAACGTGTTTTAATAGGTAAAACATGACAATGATAACGAGTGACGAGGCACATTTTCATTTAAATGGATATGTGAATAAGTAAACTAGTCGGCAATGGAAAGCCCTCAAATTATTTATCAGTTATCTTTGCATTCATTAAAAGTGACAGTCTGGAGTGCAATTTGGTCAAGGAGATTCATTGGACCTTACTTAAAAGGCGTAGGGGAGCGATATCGTGATATGATTGAAAAACTTTTTAATGCCACAAATGAATGCTTTAGGCTTAGTTAACATGTGGTATCAACAAAACGGTCCCACATTGGATAGAGCCAGCATTACAGTGGAAGTACTGCGAGACCTCTTTCCACAACAAGTTATTTCAAGAAATGGTGATGTTGATTGGCCTCCACGGTCACGTGATTTGCCTACACCTATTTTTTTGTGGAGATATCTAAAAAGCAAACAAACCAGAAACGCTGGAGTAATTCAAACAAAATATTCGTGATGAAATTAAGTAAAATTCGTGATAAAATTAAGTAATTGCCGCATATTCCGTTTTCTTTTCTCTGTTACATGTAAGTTAAATAGGTGATGTTTACAGCCAAAAGACACTACTACCATTCAAAGAGTACTGATAATGAAATTACGTAGCTGCTTTTGAAAATGCATTCTACTCGGCTTGTAGCGCTAGAAAAACCTGCTGCCTTAAAATAAAAAAAAAAATGCATTCAACAACAACCGAAAAGTATTATTTTTTCTTTTATAAAGTAATTAAATGATGAAATTAATCCCGAATAAAAAATCAGAAATTTGTAAAAAAAAATATTTTAATAAATTTATATAATTTCTTTTACTCCATTAAACTTCAGTAATTTTTAAATCAAAAAAAAATGTTATTTGCGCAATAATGAAATGTTATTTTGTGAATATATTCTAACGTATATATTTTAATATACAAATATATCACAATACTTAAGTTTTATGTATATTTTGTTATTGTTACAAAACAAAATAAACATATATGAAACGTCTTAGCTATCACTTAACCGTCTTTTTAAAACAGAACATTAAAATAGAAAAATTCCCATTTACTGCTTTATAGATTTAAAATTGCTTATTGAGTAAAAACCAGGAACACATGCAAAGCTTTTTACTCAATTAAAAATCTTGATCTTGATTAAAAATGGTTTTTCTCTTTTAAAATAACAACTTAGTTGACTTGAGTGATATATAAAAGCTTTAAAAAAAGCTAAAGCCAATAATAAGTTCAGACAGTCTGGTCTCTTAACATGTCCGCTTTTAAGAGAATATTTTCTATTTAGTTCAAAAAATCTTTAATTTATTATTAAACTTTTATTTATTGTTGAACTAATTGTTTTTAATACAAATTTTTTGATTTTTAGTTTGGCTTTAGTTCATATATTTAACTTTTTCAATTAACAGAGAAAAAAATAATTTTGGGTAGAAAACAAGTTTTCATGGCGAAATCATGTACATCATTTCACCATGCAAGTATGTAAATGGTAACTTAAACAACTTAGTATTTTTTAATTTTAAAATTAATTTAATGATAAATTAATGTAAGTTTATGAATGAAATGACAAACACAAGGTGGTCCAAAAGAAATAAACCCACTGGAAGATGCTCATTTTTTGCAAATGGCGGCCAATGTCAAATCTGTCTTGAAATTGGTGAAATAGACGTATGTAGAATACAAGCAAACAAGTCATGGAGTGGTACACTCCCCAAGAACGCGGAAAAACCGTGTCTATTTTTTTGCGTAACAATTTGTCTGTGGTGTTGGCGCAGCGCTAATTCGGTCGTCCGGCACAAACTGCGCGCAATCACTGCACCTGGGCCACCAACTTTAAAGAGTATAGGACCACACAAGAGGCTGCCAAGAGTGGCTGGCACCGGAACGCTCTTTCTGCCGAGAATATCGCCGCTGTTGGCCAGGATGTCGAACTGTCCCCAGAAATATCGACCAGACGCCGTACCTCAGCCGGTCATTCATAAGGCGAGTTTTGTTCAAAGACCTGCACATGTTCCTGACCAAAGTGCAGTCCATTAATCAGCTGCTGACTGTCGACCGCCAAATGCGTGTAACATACGGATAAGCCTTCCTCAATCTCGAGGCCGAAGTGGACGTTTTTTCGACCAAATCCATAATGAGCCATTAGGCTCATTTTCACCTTAGCGGATACGTAAACAAGCAAAACTATCGCTTCTGGGGCACGAAGTGATGCACAAGGAGCCATAACATTTTTCAAAGTGCCTGTATGGTGCGCTGTTCACGCTGGAGGAGTCATCGGGCCATTCTTTTTCTGAGGACGCCGCTGGTCAATTGACAACAGTGGACGGTGAGCGCTATAGGGCCATGTAAGCCGAGTTTTTTTTGACAAAATTGAACGAATTAGGACTAGAGGATATGTATTTTAACAGGACGGAGCAACGGGACACACTGCGTGAGCTTCAACCGATATTCAGAAGGCTGCGTTCCCGGGTCGGATCATATTTCGTTTTTTCGATTTGCATTGGCCCGCAAAATTTCCCGACTCTTTGTGAAGTTTTTTGAAGCCCAGGGCTTACGTGAACTAACCCGAGACCCTAAAAGCCCTCAAAGACAACATTTAACCCGAGTGCTAGTATTTGTCGCCCGAAGTTCTCCCCTAAGTGGTGAAAAATGCCATGAAAGGAGCACGTAGAGCAATCAGCTGTAATGGCTAATATTTGGCCGATATCATCTTGTCAACTTGACATTGAAATTTTACAGGTTCAAATAAACATAATCAAAAACAGAATCCAACGGTTTTATTTAGAAAAAAATGAGAGCCAAACAACACCGGATGACTTGGTTTGGCCACCTTGTAAAAAAGAAAAAAGTAAAAGAGTTAAAATCTCTCTTGCGATGCTTTTATCTGATAATTTATTTCGCCATGGTCAAGGCATATCCATACAAGGTGGCGGCAAGAAAAAAATTAAGATAGTCGTTCTTTTGCTCTTTATTTTTTTATATGAAGTTTGATACTAAAATTAAAAAATAATTTCAAGTTAAGTGTCAAACTCTATACAAAAAAAATAAGGAGTAAGAGAACGACTCTCTTAATTTTATTATTGCCGCCACCTTGTATGGATATGCCTTGGCCATGGTTTTATTATTTAGTAAGCCAACTCAGGAGAGAATTAAATAAATTTAATACAATTTTTTAAACATTTTCATTTACCAATAATTGAAACCTTTCAATAGTGGACTTATGATTTTAAATGGAGTAAATTTTTTAATTTTCTACTTTGGTTTCGTAAGCAGTTGGATGGGGTCCAGCATAGTGGGCCGGGTAGAGCTACCTACAACCAAAATTAATACCATATGTACATAGTTGATTATGTATATTTATATATTTTTTCCTTTATCTCTTATCAAAATATAAAATAAGTAAAACACTTTACGACACTTCAGCAGGTTCAATAAAAGTATTAACCCAAATGTTGAATTCGTCCATTAAAATTTCCATCAACATAATCGGTCTTTGTGACTTCTCTTTACAGTTTAAAGCAAAATACAAAAAAATGTAAAAATCAATTTTGCTACACTTGTGACTAAAATATAGGCAACATTTTTGCAGTCAACAGTATCAGAAATGAACAGCAAGTCTTGTCGAAAAAAAGAAAATAATTTGACAAAAATAAAAAAATTCTGCCGAAATGCAATTATTTTCTGTCTTTTCTGTTTTACTTTTAATTTTTTGTATATTATTTATGCCAACAATTTTATTAAAATAATTTTGCCATCTTTTGTCTGCCTTGTGGCGGACGGTCCATATTTCTGTTGGCACATGCATTTCAATAAAAAGCTTTAAAAGAAAATATTTTAATGAGTTTACTTAAAACAGAAATGAGATAAGAAATAATATAAATTTACATTTGTTATTCATTTAGCTTAAGTATGATTAAATATTTAAATATTTCTTAAAATTATTATCTACTTTTTTATTGGTTTTAATGTCAGACAAAGAGCAAAAGTCTCATTGAACAAGAGTTATATCCTCTGATTTAAAAACTTGTGTAAGACAAACGTTTGCAGTTTTCTTATTGATTACATATTACTTTTCTGCGAACTATTTGTAAAAGGTTCCAAAAGTAAAAAAAACAATGTTAATTGTGCTTTAAAGTTTATATTAGAGGTCTGCAGCGGATAAGTTTTAAAATAACTTTTGAAAATTGACGTTTAAGGAGTATGCACTTGTATTCTCACGCAGTGTGCGAGTACGGAAGATAACTTAACCCTTGTTTGCCAAATACCAAAGCCTACGAACTTGGTACAAAAAAGTAAATAAGAAAATACTACAAATAAAAACTACAACAACTTATTGTGACAACACTTTTTTTTGTTTTTTTTTTTGTGCCAGGTTTTCTTTTTTTCAATGATATAATATGCTTCATTTATATGTGTTAAGTTTTGTGTATACTTTTTTATTAAAGAAAAAGTAGGAAATGTCGTCATTACAAAAAAACAACCAGCACATGTAAATTGTATTCGTTTCTCGTCAACTACTTTTGCAAAAATATATCCGTAGTTATTGGCAGAAAAGAAAAGAGAACAAGAAATCTCAAATAAAAAATTTGGTCAACAAAAGAAAATGCATATGTAACGGTTATGATGTTCATAGGAAAGAGTTTTTATTCTTAAGAGACTTTACGAATGAGAGTTCATCCTTTTAAATACTCAAATGAACAACAGGTTCAAGTATATTCATGCAGCTCTCTAGTATATACTCACAAATATAAAGGTAGTGAATGGCATTCCGCAATTAAACTTTTTACCTTAAACGATAACAATTTTCTGAGTTAAACAGGTTTTAACAAGAAAATATACTTATTCAAACTTTTGAAATGTAAGGCCGCACAGTGTAGTGATATCATATATCGAGCGACCAAAAATAGAAGGACTTATGATAAGGAAACATATATAATCAGAATAAAAATTTCATTAGTTAAACTCCAAGAATTTGTGCCCTTTGTATTTCCATAGCTTCAAACAGTTTAAAAGAAAATAGGCTTGAAACACAAGAAGATATAAATCCAAATATGTAGTTAATATTGAAGTTAAGAACAAGTATGAGCTATATATTTCACTGTGAAGAATCTCGTATGCCTCTTAAAATATTTAGGGGTTCTTACCCTGAATTTTGCAAATTTTGTTAGGATGTTCTAATTTTGGCTTAGGGTCGGTACTGCATTTGATATCAACGGGCCCCCTGGAAGTTGTAGGGACAGATTAATTTCAATTTCTCAGACTTTGTTTGGAAGCCCCTGTATGTGATGAGAACAGAGGGTAATTATGTTTTAGGAATATGTTTGGGAGTAGAAACTAATTGGGATCGTTCATTCACTTTATTCTCTAAGGGCGGCTCTAGGAAAGTTATGGGTGTTTTTACATCATTTATGGGAACTTTATATGTGTCAACCCCCTTAATTGATGGAAATAGGTGATAAATATGTTCTAAGAATATGTTTGAACCGAAAACGAATGGGAGTTTGTAATACATTTTATAACCTTGTTTTTTTTCAAATTTTGTACGTCAACCCTGTTGAAGGCTACAATTTTGTTTATAAGACCGATTTTACACAAAATACTTACTGATTCAGTTAAATACTTTCTGATTTCGGCCCTATAAAAAAAATTATAAAATGAGATAAACACCTTTATAAGATTTTTAAAAAATTTATTTAGAAAAAATGCCTACAAATTTGAATAAAAAAAATTAAGACTTTTGGACAAGTATATTTGTGGGTTTTTGTATACATATATTGTTTAACATAAATATTAGAGGCCAGCTCAAGACGACACTAAATAAGGCATCATCTCGAATTTTCAATTTATTTCATATAACTTACGTGTGCACACACAACAATAGGTGCTGCGTTGTATTGTTCGCCATCTCTTTTGCTTACTTAACTTAACTTAAATGAAAAAAATATTCACACCTAAGCACAACGGCACATTAATTCATCATGATCACACACTTCAATTTCAATTCATATCGAAACTTTACTGTTGAAAGAATGTTCATGGTGTGTTAGTTTTAAAAATGGGGGTTGATTTTTAATGTATGTATGTAACGTAATGTAATTACGTATGAATTTTATATTGAGTTGCCTGCTTGTATTTATGTTTGTTTATGTATCTGTTCAACATTGTGTGTAATACATACAGTTTTGTTGTTGTTGACAACATATCATCACAGTAATTTTTTTAATCGACCACACATCATGACAGTATATAAGTTGCGTTACCAACACTGCATGACACTATTCCTATTCTTAACTACACAACATTACATCAAAGAAACTGTGGCCGCTACACTATATTACAGCACATAAATAGTTCAACCGCACAACAACACAATAATTAGAAAATTTTGCGGTTCTCGAATTAGCTTGAAATAGGACTTGATGCAGGTCTCTATTAAATATCTGATAACAATTTTTTTCGAATCTACTAAATTTTCATCTGAAAAAACAACTATAATTTTAATAAATTGTTTGTTTGAATTAAAACTTTTGACGTTTTTTCTGTGAATTTAATGCATTTAAAAAACAAACATTCTTCATGTTTCAGATCATAAAATAAAAATAATTTGGGGCCGGATTTAAGGTCACTTGCTATCCTGGTGTTATAGTTTCCAAAATATAGCGTATCGAAAATTTGACAAAAATTAATCGTTTGTATGAGGGCTGCCCCTACCACTTCTCTTCACAAACCAATTTTTTTTTCTAAAATGTTGGCACTATTTTGCCATTTCTTCTTGTGGAACATTTGAAGTCGATAGCTGTTATAGTTTCTCTAATTAAACGCATGAAATATTTCACAAAATGTGTGCAATTGTAGGCAAGGCCGGCGCTTTTATATGCACAGCTGGCACAGTAAAACCGGGCGTCGAAATTATAGGGCGGCAAATTAATTTTTTATGATCTTAATAAATTTTAATTTTCAAAAAAAAAAAAAAAATATTAACACAAAATGTTATCTATTAGCATAGGTTAGCACAAAATATTTTTAATGTTAACAATAAAACCAAACAACGAAAACACAAAATACACACAACCTCACATGTGTCGTACAAATACAAATATACAGTGATTTTTTTAATGTTATATGACCTTATAATTAAAACACATCATATACACACACACCACATATATTTCATAATATCCTCTCATTTCATATGCTCAATACATTTTTACTGGTCTTAATTCCATTGTAAGCAACAACAATTGAGAAAAATACAATACAATGCATGCACGCGCACGCACAGTTTTCATGACAACTTCCTACTCCATATTAACAAAATATTTTTACTGGCCTTTACAAAAGAACTTACTAGATAGTGATGCATATTTAACAATAACATATGAATGGCATTTAGTTTTTGCAAAATAGAAATAAATGATTTTGCAAAAATAAAAGCGCGGAGAGTTAAATTTAAATTTTTTAACGAAATAAATATTTAATATTTTTATTATAATTTTTTTTTAATTTTTAAATATAAATATGAAGTTATATGGATTAAAAACATTTTTGTCACAAATTTTTGCTTTTTATTATTTTCTTAAGTTTATATAATTTCTTTTTATTAGAAGAAATATTTTTCCGTTAATGTTGAATGAAGCTTTTTTTGAAATAAGCTAGTTTTTCTACCGATACTAGCCGAGTAGAATGCATTTTCAAAAGCAGCTACGTAATTTCATCATCAGTACTCTTTGAACGATAGTAGTGTCTTATGACTGTACACATCACCTATTTAACTGACATGTAACTTGTATATGTATTAAAAACAATTAGTTTAACACTATATAACAATATGCATATCAACATTTTCATCTTCTTTTGTGTTGTAGGAGATTACACCTCCGTGGGAAACTTCCTAAAAAAATGCATCGAAAGTTCTACCTCTTGGGTGATGTAGAAACGGACATATAAGGGCGACCTTTTTAAAAAAGTACACCAGATGACAAAAAGTATAGCGCCGGCGCTGATTGTAGGAAAGATATTAAGACGTTTTCTGTAACTTTATTTGGCTCCGGAAATTTAATCTCAACAGACAAACAGGCAAAAAAACGAACTGACAGGACGTTGAGTACTTGCGTTAGTCACAATAAAAATTATTTCACAGGCTACTAACACAGGATGAAAATGATCTACGGATTTTTGCAACATTCCGTGCATCTACATATATATAGAAAATTAAAAATTTTGTTCTTACCATATATAGGCAGTAGGCGTGTCAATTCTAAACTAAGGTTTTTAATAGAAGTATACCAAATTTAAAAATTCTGGGACCACTATTTGTTCTATCGCTATATAAGAACAAAGCAATGTACGCCGGGTAGCTGCTACTTCAACCGTGTTAACTTAACACCATCTTCTAGGATTAGTTCTGTGGTATCTTAATGATTGCCACTATCAGAAACAGGCGAGAAAAATTATTGTTCAGTGTCCTCATCACACTATGTGTATAAGTCTTTGCTTTAATGTTTTTCGCCTTGGGTTTTGTCCTGTAAGATCGCAGAGGCGTCATTTGTAGTATTTATTTACAATTTTTTTTTCAATATTCTCACAGTTGTATAAACGGCATCAACCTATTGTTGTTGCTATAAACTATTTTTTTTGTCGTGTTCGTATGTACATACTTATATGAAAGATGTGTTAAGTACCTTATGTGATTTATGCATCTACGTACACATGAATGTAGTTCAAATGTTTTGTTTTTAGATACACACAAAAAAATGGTTTTTCATTTTTAATAACAAAAGTCCCGGTATCCAAATATTTTTTTCTAATTTCCTGTGATTAATTGTTAATCAAAGTTGTAAAATAATATAAATTTTTTACTTAATATGGAGTATTATTGAAAAAAAACAGTTTATTGGTATTTAAATAGACTTCAATAAACTATTTAATGAATTGACATATGTATAAGCAACCGTTTCAATAAACTTTTCCTCAAAACGAAAAATATATGATTGAAAATTAAAAAAAAAGCCAAAAAATATTTTTGACAAATCCAAACCCTAAAAAAAAATAAAACAAATTATTTGTGAAGATTTGAAGTATGATGAAATAAATTTTTGTTAGTTGACCTTTTTTTTTTTGTTTATAGTTATGTTTTTAAATTTTCGGCTTAAGGTCATATATTTCTTCAAATAATAAAGTAAAACAATTAAGTTTAAATTTTAATTGTTCTCGTTTATTAAATATATTTAAAAATATATTAAAAATATATTTAAATTTAAAAACATAACTATTTGAAGTATGTTTAAGTTTTTCCATATGAATTTCATTTGTTTTTACGCCAAATCCTCTGTAGATTTCAAACCAGTTTTTGAATAATTTCATTTGATTTCTGCTTTTATATAAGAACTTCAATAATCTTATTGAGAATTACGATAAAAAAGCAAAGAATAATTTAAAAGTTTTGACAAACTAGTAATAATAGACCAGCATTGTTGCTGCTTCAAGATGAAGTTTTCAACAACGCTAATGAACGCGCAAAACTACGAAATAGATTTTCTCCATTTTCAAAACTGATGACGCGCAGTAAACATTGAGTTGTAGTAAATGATTCATTTTTAAATTCTTACGCAAAATGTTGTACTAAATCCTAAACAACAAAAAGAAATTCAATTGTTAGGAAATTTATGAAGCAGCTAAAATTTGCCTAAAACAAAAATCCAAAAATAACTCCCAATCAAAATGAAAAACTCAGTGTCGTATATTTCATATGCATTTATTAAAAATGATCAGTATGTATCTCGTAGAAAAAATAAGAACAATTATTAGAAGTTATTTTAATGAAAGATTAAAATAAATTAAGAATATCGGCAAGATTTTACAAAATATGATTTTCTAACTAGAGTTGTCAGCATTTAAATTGCATTAATTTTGTAGCGATGTTTTCAACACCAATGATATTTTTATTTTTAATAATACTTTAATTATTTTGCAGTTTAAAAGATACCACATTGTTGTTATTTACCATAGTTTTGTCGCGCAAAAACTATCTGAGAATCAATAAATTCACGAACTGCATTAATGTCGACAAACAACCCTGAAAACATTTTATTTTTAGTATAAACTTCATGCGCAGTAATACCACAGAGTTCCTTATTTTTAATAGCGGGGCCACCTGAATCTCCTTTACATATAGCTGTGTCAAAAGATTCGCAAGTGCAAAACAAACCTTTTAAACTGAACTCCAAATCATTTTCACATTCAGCTTTATTTTGGACTGTTTGCTGAATTGTTTTAAGCGCAAAAGAGCTGCAAATGCTTCCCTTCGAAAGTTTACCCCAGCCATAAATGTCCAAAATGTCTCCATCGGTTACATTTTTTGAGCACAATTCAATTTTTTTTATATTTTTTCCCTTAAGTTTATTAGTAAGATGTAAAACTGCCACATCATAAGCTGGCTCGCCAGTCCTAAAATAATCGTGGATTGCGATTCTGTGAACACTAGTTGTCTTACCATAATATAAATAAGTACTTCCAGCTACTACAGTTAAAGAACCAATATCTGTCTCAAATACACAATGGGCAGCAGTTATAACAATTTTGCTTTTTATTAAGGCACCAGAACAAACATAACGTCCGTTTTCAATGATCTGTACTGTAAATGGGGCATCTGAAATATCGACATACGGGCCACCGTAAATGCGCGAATTTATGTCAGATGAAACTTGTAAAAAAAACAAGTTAAAAATTATAAATACTTTAAAGAAACTTTTTAAAATTAAATCCATTATCAAAGAGAAACCAATCTTGAATAATTAAAGACACTAAATAATATGGACAGTTTTTCAAAAGAATTGTCGTTGTCTTTCAGAATTTTTTTAATATTTGTTTAATAACTTTTTGTTTATTTATAAAACACATTTTTAGCCTTCACTTTTGTTAACTTCCGTATATTTTTATCTCTAGCTTATATTTTATTTACATTTTTAACGTTGTAAACAATTTAAAAATGTTTAGCTTTTTTGACAACCTATATTAATGGTAGGGCTTATAGCTTTGTCATTGCGTTTCTAGTCTTCTGTTGCGACTATTAAAAACTGTCTTTTTTAGTCAACAATTTAAAATATATATCTTGTGCGTGAAGGACTACTTGATTTCATATTTCGACACCCATATCTTAAGCATTTAAAAAACCAGTGATTGTCAGCCTAGTTTATTTTTGGCTTCATTCAGGGCATATACTCCTTTATTTCTAGGTCGATAGCTCTAAATTTTATATTTCTTCTCTCATAACCAGCGCAACTAAAAACATGCTCTTAAAAATATTTTTTATGCACATAGAATATGCGGTAAAAAGTCAAAAATGCGCTTGAGTAAATTGTAAGTACATGCATAAAAAATTGCTGTAGCGAAAATAAAAGTTTACATTGCCATAAAATTCCAGTTAAAAAATAAATAAGAAAAACTAAAATTATGTTAAATAATACTTAATTAAACGATGTTAAAACTAGTCAGGGACGGAGTTTTTGTGAAATCCAAACATATCAGAAAGGGTGTGGCTTAAAAAAAATTTAAATAAAACAACAGAAGCTGAAAAAGGTTACAATAAATCCATGAAAATTTTTTTGATAGCTTTTCTTCATTTAATATCAAAATATTGAAAAAGGAAAAATATTGCCAGAATACGTTGTTATATGCAAAATATGCCCCAACAAATTAATGCCAAAAAATATTTCGAAAATTCTGAAATGGGTAATAAAAATAATAGGGTTCGTTTCAAATAACAAAAAAAAAAAAACAAGTAAGAGCGCTATATTCGGCTGTGCCGAATCTTATATATGTTGTATTAAATTCATTTATTAGACTGAGAAGATTTATTATAAGCAAAAGACAAATTAAGATAACAGAGTAGAAAAAAGAGTATTAAGAAGAAGTGCATTAAATATGCTGTAAAGTGCAGGAGAAATATTAGGGATGTAATTATTTTTCATTCATTTCACATTAATATACCCTTCACATTGGTCTTTTTATTCACCCAGCCATCTTTTATGGATGGAACATTTGAAGACAATAACTGTTATAGTTTCTCAAATTAAGAACATGAAAATTTTTTACAAAATTTGTGCAATTGTAGGGGAAGTACCACTTTCCTTTATCCTGTCTAAAAAAAAAATTTTCTCATTTAGGTCCCTGAATCCAAAGCATCCGTGCCAAGATTTATAGCAAGGGTGACTATATTTACTGAGATAAATATGTACGAAAGAAAAATAAAAAAAAAAATAATAAACCAAAAAATCATCAAACTTTTGCACCCCTTGGCTTCTTTTGGCCCACCCTGTAGTTCTATATTTCCCAAATTTTTTCGCGCACAATCTATCTGAAAATCAATAAATTCACGAACTGCATTAATATCAGTTAAAAACACTGAAAACATTACATTTTTCCAGGCGTAGTCACACCCAGTAATACCACAGAGCTCCTTATTTATAACAGCGGGGCCGCCTGAATATCCACTACATACAGCTTTGTCAACCGATTCGTTAGTGCAGAACGAAATTTTTAAATTGTACGGCATCTTTTCTTAACATTTAGCTTTATTTTGGACCGATAACTGGAGTGTTTTCAATATTAAAGAGTGACAAGTATAATCCCTACAAGATTTACCCCATCCATAAATGTCCACAATGTCTGTTACATTTTTTGTGCACAATTCAATTGTTTTTATATTTTTACCCTCAAGTTTATCACTAAGATGTAAAACTGCCACATCATATGCTGATTTGCCAGTTTTAAAAGAATCGTGGATTGTGATTCTGTGAATACTAGTCCTTTTACCAAGAAATAAAAAAGTACTTCCAGCTACAACAATTAAAAAATCAATATCTGTTTCAAATACGCAATGTGCAAAAGTAATAACCATTTTGCTTCTTGTTTGGGCACCTGCACAAACATAAGTACCGTTTTTAAGGATCTGGACTGCAAATGGGGCTTCTGAAATGTTGACGAGCCACCGAAAATACGTGGATTTATGCCAGATGAAATTTGTAAGAAAAACAAGTTAAAAATTATAATCACTTTAAGGAAACTTTTTAAAATTAAAATCATTATCAAAGACAAACTAACTAATCTCGAACAATTGAAGACAATGAATAATCTGTGTAGTTTTTCACATGAATTGTCTTTTCCTTTCAGATCTTTTTTTTTTTTTAATATTTGTTTTACCATTTTTTTTATTAAATAACACGTTTTTAGCCTTCAGTTTTTTTAACTTCCGCATATTTTAACCTTTAGCTAATATGTAGTTTTAACATTTTCAACATTTTTAACATTTTTTCCCCCTTACATCAATGGTAGGGCTTATAGCTTCGTCATTGCGTTTCTAGTCTTCTGTTGCGACTATAAAAAACTGGAGGCAAATTACGACATTAGATTTAAATCGAAATTCCACTCCATCTTTTGAGTTGTCAATGTTTTTGTATAGAAGTTCTAATAAAAATTTTAAAATTTTGATTCGATTCGAATGCCAGAGTTTGCCCCCTGATTTCATATTTCTAGACCAATATCTTAATCACTTAAAAAACCAGTGATTCTACACCTTCTTTATATTGGGCTTCATTCAGGCATGTACTCCTTTATTTCTAGGTCGATAAGTCTAAATTTCATATTTCTACTCTCATAACCAACGCAACCGAAAACATCCTCTTAAAAATATTTTTTTTCTGCAGATAAAATATGCAGTTTAAAGTCGAAAATATGCATAAAAAAATTGTTAATACATGCCCTAAAAAATAACAGGAACTTAGCCTATTGAGTTTGAAAACGCAGCGTTTACAATTAAGCTGTGTTTATAAAAAAAAAACTGAATTTGGCATTGCCCAAAAATTCCAGCATAAAATAAGAAAATAGAAACCAAAATGATGTTAAATAACACTTTATTAAATGAAATAAAATAATCAAATAAAACAACAGGGGGCAAATTACGACATTCGATTCGAATCGAAATCAAAATGAAAAACTTCCTGTCGTATATTTTAAACGATTTATTTACAACGAATAATATGTATCACTAAGATAAAATAAGAATAAATTTAAGAAGGTGTTTTAATGAAAGATTAAAAGAAATAAACAGTTTTTGCAAGATTTTACCTAATATGATTTTCTATTAATATAACTATTAAAGAGTTGTTAGCATTTGAATTATATTAATATTGTAAAGATTTTTCTAACACCAAAAATTGTATAATTTTAATTATGCTTTTCTTGTTTTGCAGTTTAAGAGATGCTACATAGTTCCATAATTCCCAAATTATTTTGCGCACAATCTATCTGAAAATCAATAAATTCACGAACTGCATTAATGTCAGTTAACAACACTGAAAACATTCCATTTTTCCAGGCAAAGTCACACCCAGCAATACCACAGAGTTCCTTATTTATAACAGCGGGGCCACCTGAATCTCCTTTACATACAGCTTTGTCAACCGAATTGTTAGTGCAGAACGAAGTTTCTAAATTGTAATTCATATATTCTGCACATTTAGCTTTATTTTCGACCGTTAACTGGAGTGTTTGCAATATTAAAGAGTGACAAGTATCACCGCTGCAAGATTTACCCCATCCATATAAGTCCACAATGTCTCCATCTGTTACATTTTTTGAGCACAATTCAATTGTTTTTATATTTTTACCCTCAAGTTTATCAGTTAGATGTAAAACTGCTACATCATAAGCTGGGTGGTCAATACTAAAAGAATCGTGGATTGCGATTCTGTGAACACTAGTTCTTTGACCACTGATATTTAAAAAAGTAGTTCCAGCTACTACACTTAAATAATCAATAACTTCTCCAAATGCACAATGGGCAGCAGTTATAACAATGTTGCTTCTTATTAAGGTACCAGCACAAAAATAAACACCGTTTTTAAGGATCTGGACTGTATATGGGGCTTCTGAAATTCTGATAAACGAGCCACCGGAAATGCGTGAATTTATGTCAGATGAAACTTGTAAGAAAAACAAATTAAAAATTATAAACACTTTAAAGAAACTTTTTAAAATTAAATTCATTGTCAAAGACAAACCAATCTTGAACACCTGAAGACAGTGAATAATATTGTAGTTTTTCAAATGAATTGTCTTTGCCTTTTATAACTTTTGATATATTTGCTTTACCATTTTTTTTCATTGAACAACACATTTTTAGCCTTAAATATTGTTAACTTCCGCATACTTTTACCTTTAGCTAATATGTAGTTTTAACATTTTCAACATTTTTAACATTTTCAACATTTTTTAAATTTTCAACATTTTTCCCCCTTACATCAATGGTAGGGTTTATAGCTTCGTCATTGCGTTTCTAGTATTCTGTTGCGACCATAAAAAACTCGATTTTTTAAACAATAATATGAAAATTACTTTTGATTTTATTATTGAAATTACCTTGATTCTATATTTCTAGACCTATATTTTAAACATTAAATAAACCAGCAATTGTCAACCAAAATTACTTTGGGTTTCATTCGGGGCACATAGCCCCTTGTCGGTACAGTCGATTGCACACATTACCAGGGCAACTAAGCCTTTACAACTTAGAATAATGATATGGGAAACGCAGCATTTAGAATTAAGTTGCGTTCACGAAATAAAGAATTTTCGTTGCCAAAAAATTTCGGTATGAAATTTAAAGAGAGAAAACCAAAGTCATTTAAAATTATGACTTATTAAATTATGTTAAAACTATTCGGGACAAATATGCTAAAATATGCTATTTAATGCAAAATGTACCATAACAAATTAAAACCAAAATTCTAAAACTGATGTTAATAATAATTGGATTCGTTTCAAAATTAACAAAAGTTCACCTCCACCAACAAAAATATTTTTATACCCTTCACATAGTGATAAGGGTATATATCAGTTTGTCATTCCGTTTGTAATTTCTTTATTATCCATTTGCGACCCCATAAAGTATATATATTCTGGATTCTTATAAATAGGGAATTTGATATAGCCATGTCCGTCTGCCCGTCTGTCTGTCTGTCTGTCTGTCTGTGTGTCTGTCTGTCCGTCTGTTGAAATCAAGTTTCCGGAGTCAAATAAAAAGATACAGACCAGTTAATGGTGTTAAACGATTACAAATATCCCGCTAACAATCGCTATTTAAAATCAGCGAAATCGGTTCACTATTGACCGAGATATAAGCGAAAACCCAAAACAACCCATTTTTTTTAGGACAAAATCCGTGCATATATCCCTATATATCTCAGTAAGTATAGTCACTATTGCCACAGAACTTAGAACGGATACTTTTAAAGTAGGCACCTAAATAATAGAAAAGTTTTTTTTAGATAGAATCAGGGGAAGTGGTAGTTTTCCTACAATTGCACAAATTTGGTGAAATATTTTATGCGCTATATCTCGGAAACTATAACAGATATCCACATCAAATGTTCTACACAAAGTAATTGGAACACAAGGCCTACGCTTTAAAGAAAAACATTTTCGGATGGTGGGTGAAGAAGGGGTAGCTCCCATACAAATTAACAATTTTTATAAAATTTTCGATACGCTTCTGGAAAACTACTACAGCTATCGACTTCGAATATTCTACAAAAAGTAATAATCAAATAATTCATACATTTTGGAGAAAAAGTTGGAGAAGAGCAGGGGGACAAGAACATTTAATAAGTTTTATTAACCTTTAAATATGAATAATGTCGAAAACTTTTAAAACTCTCGACCTCGAATCTTCTTCATCTATTTCTATTATTCATACGAACGTTAAAATTTTGTTATTTTTTCTATGGACTTTAAAACTCGCACAAGGTTTTTTATTATATTATTTGTAGTACAAAATTACTCGGCTGGGTATATTTAAAGACCAATGTGAAGGGTATATAAAATTCGGCACAGCCGAATATAGCGCTCTTACTTGTTTCAGGGTATGACTTAGTTTGAATATTTGGTGGAGGGCTTGCCACATCAAAACAGCATTGATATGGTGCAATTATCTTGTCGACTTTTAGTTTAATCTTTCACACAACACGCCAGTGCAATATAGATATATTCCGCTTTTGTTATCTTGTCTCCTTTTTTGTGCACAGAACATAAAACATTGACGTTCCAGCTTTTGGGAATGTCTTCTTTTAGCCAGTTTATGCAAACAAGTTAAGCATAAGCCCTATCAGGGTGTTGCCCCCGGTCTAAAAAAGTTAAGCTGCCAACCTATTGGCTCCTGCTGCCTTGTTGTTGTAACACCGGGGAGCTGCTATTCCGATCGTATACACTTAACAACATCTTCTGCAATTGGTTCTACAATAGTTTAATCATGAAAAACAGGGGTAAAAAATGATTTTTGCTCATCCTCAGCACACTATGTGTATCATTCTGTGCCTTAATCAAAACCTTTGGTTTAATGTCTTACTCTCTGGTTGAGTTTTCAGACTTTATTTTGTTTCGTGAATATCTTGATTCGCTCATACTCATGCCTTCCAATTTCACTCTTTTGTGGAATATACGTTTTTCCTCTCGTCTTTTCCCCCAACACCTTTTCTTACGCTATGTTGCTAATGACTGCAGTCTTGCCCCTTCAGCCGCATTTTTTGTTTGCCTCAGTAGCACTTAAGCCCTCCTGGTCGTAACATCAGTTCTTTTCTCTGGAGAAGGCATTTGGTACCCAAGTAGGGATACTGCGGCCTTATTAATGGAACTATCAATGCTATGGCTGCACCATTGTCAGCACAATGAATGTTTTTTTTAAGGAGTTGGGTCAATTGAGCGGAGTAAGATGTTGCTGTTTAGTGCATCTGCAGTCTGTATCAGATCGTACGTTTCTTCACACATTCAGACGGGTGCGACCTTTGATGCAACAATAGATTTCAAATCGATACTCGCTTCTCAGATCTCTTATACGTCTAATACACTGTATGAATGTATTCCATCTGAGTTTTATACTGGTGACAGTCCCATGATCTTATTAATATCAAAATGTGGGAATCTGGTGCTGCTTACTGCTATTTATTTTTATATTTAAAAATAAATCGTCTTGACCAACCAACCAATTTTAGACTACGATTAAATTAGTTTTTTTTTTGTTTGAGGCTAAAAACACAAAAAAATTTGAGTTTCAAAAAGTAAAAACTCTATGAAAAAAATTATCACAATAATATGCAGAAGTAATAATTTATAATGAACTTAGATCTAGTTAGCAAGTATATCTCAATTAGGAACAAAAGTTAAACATTTCCAATATTGACTACCAATGTTTTTTAATTTTTTTAAATGCAAACCTTTGAATATCGTAAACGACATAGATAACGTTCCTTCTTTCATAGTTTATGACAATTGCACCCGTGAGGGGCAGCCTGTACAGCAGAAAGTAGGTGTGATGATATGAGGAGAAATATTCTGCTATGGCACCTGTGAGTGGAAGACTTTAGCATCACATATGAAAGCACAACACTAAAAACTGCTTTTATTTCACTTTCAAAATTTGTTTGAATTTCTAAAGTGATATATTTAGCACGATTTACCATTTATCCACACAACACGATCCGCGAAATCGTGAATGAAGGGCCAAGGGACGATTGCCCTTCAACAGCCACCACACTTGCCAAACCTAAATATAAACGAGAAATTTAAGGCATGTTTGGTTAGAAAAGTGTAAAAGTCTGACTAGCAATACAGCACAAAAGCCGAATTAATCAAAGGCATCAAAAAGGCTTTGTCCACGATATTCTTAAGCTATAAAAAAGAACTTTTATAATTCAATTCCAAAACCATTTTTTGGAGTTGTTTCTAACAAGTATTGCATAAAGTTTTACTAAATATTTTTGAAACTGCCTGATATATATATTATGTCGGTATTGTTTAAAATACTTATTAACATAAAATTAGTGCAGATAAATTTTACTTAACGTTTTATGTTTTCTCTGTTTATCAAGAAATTTAATTTACTACCTTAAACGTTACAGCTTTAATTTTTATTTACTTTTTATATTTATTTATATTTACGTTAAGTTTGATTTTTAAGAGTATATTTGAAAATATTTAAGACAACAACTGTGGGAAAATAGCTCAATCAGCATAGATGCTATTTTCCCTTAACAGTCAATGTGAAGGAAAGACGCTTATCTGATGACGCGCAGTGTACATGTAGTTGTAGTAAAAGCAATACTTTTTAACAAAAACTCAAAGTATTGTTGTAAATCGTAAACAACGGAAATAAAATCAATTGGTTAAATTTGCTACCAATTGAGCACCTAAAATTTACGTGAAACCAAAATCCAAAAATAACTCCCAATCAAAATCAAAAACTCAGTGTCGTATATTTCAAAAGGATTTATTCAAAACGATTAACATGTATAGCATAGGAAATAAAAGAATAAATATAAGAAATTATTTTTAAGGGAGACAAAAAGAAATTTGGAATATCTGCAAGAATTTTACTGAATTTGATTTTCTATTAATATTATTACACAATGTTGTTAGAATTTGAAGTGTTTTGATGTTGTTGCGATGTTTTCTTTATCAATAATTCCCTCTGTTTTAAAAATAGTTTTATTGTTTTGCAGTTTATAAGATGTTACATAGTTGCTTAGAACGATAATTTTTTCGCCCAAAATCTATCTGAAAATCAATAAATTTACGAACTGCATTGATGTCGATTAACCTCGTTGAAAACATATTATTTTCAGTTACAATTTGACGCGCAATAATACCACAGAGTTCCTTATTTTTAATAGCGGGGCCACCTGAATCTCCTTTACATACAGCTTTGTCAAAAGATTCGTAAGTGCTAAACGAAGCTTTTAATCTGAACCCCAAATCTTTTTCCCATTCAGTTTTATTTCGGACTGTTTGCTGAATTGTTTTAAGCGTAGAAGAGATACAAATGCTATCCTTCGAAAGTTGACCCCAGCCATAAACGTCCAAAATATCCCAATCTTTAAGATTTTTTGAGCACAATTCAATTGTTTTTATATTTTTACCCTCAAGTTTATCTGTTAGATGCAAAACTGCCACATCATAATCCGGTTCGCTAGCAATATAGCAATCGTGAATTACGATTCTGTGAACGCTGGTTTTTTTACCAAGGTATAAATAAATACTTCCAGCTGCTACAGTAAAAAAAACATTATCTGCCCAATCTACGCAATGGGCAGCAGTTATAACAATTTTGCTCCTTATTAAGGCACCAGCACAAATATAATTCTCTTCATGAAGAATTTGGACTATAAATGGGGCATCCGAAAAACCTACAAACGAGCCACCGAAAATGCGTGAATTTATGTCAGATGAAACTTGTAAGAAAAACAAGTTAAAAATTATAAACACTTTAAGGAAACTTTTTAGAATTAAATCCATTATCAAGACAAACCAATCTCGAACAATTGAAGAGAATGAATAATCTTTGTAGTTTTTCAAACAAATTGTCTTTGCCTTTTAGAAATTTGTAATGTTTGTTTTACCATTTTTTTTTCATTGAACAACACATTTTTAGCCTTAAATATTGTTAAATTCCGCATATTTTTACTCTTAGCTTATATGTAGCTTTAACATTTTCAACATTTTTAACATTTTTTCCCCCTTACATCAATGGTAGGGTTTATAGCTTAGTTATTGCGTTTTTAGTATTCTTTTGCGACTATAAAAAATTTTGTTTTTTTTAAATAATAATTTGAAAATTACTTTTAATGTGTGAATGACTACCTTGATTTTATATTTCTAGACCTATATTTTAAGCATTGAATAAACCAGTAATTGTCAATCGAAATTACTTTGGGCTTCATTATGGGCATATAGCCCCCTGTCGGTACAATCGATTGACCGTAATTGCATACCTCTGCATACATTACCAGGGCAACTAAGCCTTTACAACTTAGAATAAGAACATGGGAAACGCAGCATTTAAGATTAAGTTGCGTTAACGAAATAAAAAAAATTTTCGTTGGCAAAAAATTTCGGTATGAAATTTAAAGAGAGAAAACCAAAGTCATTTAAAATTTTGTCTAATCAAATAATGTTAAAACTTCTCGGGAAAAATATGCTTAAAAATGCTGTTTAATGCAAAATATACTCTAAAAAATTAAAACAAAAATTTTGCAAAAGTTCTGAAACGGTTAATAAAAATATTCGAATTCGCTTAAAAATAAAAAGTAAAATAAAAAAAATTTACAAAAGGTCACCACCATTAATTAAAATATTTTTTATTAAGTTTTTAAAAATTAAATATGAAAAATTGAAAAAACGTTACAGGTTTTACAAAAAAAAACTTAAGAAAAAACATTCCAAAATATACTCTAATATGAAAAATATGCCCTAGCTAATCGATACTAATATTTTGAAAATTTTCTGAAATGAATGAGTCACAATAATATTGGTTAACGCGGCGTTCAGAAAGAATATGATTTTGCAAATGTATATTTGGTTGCACTGCTTAAAATTAATCTAAAAACAGACAAAAAAACTTTTTAATTGTAAAAAAGTACTTTAAGCCACTTAAAGTCCTTTTACACGATACGTATTTTACACATGATTTGTCAAATTTTGCAGTGCGAAATTGTTATACGGCGTGTGAACGTGTTTTAACATTGCGTGTGTCAAATACATATGTAAATGTCATATTACAAATTAGTAATTAGAGCGTTCTCTATTTTCTTCTGACAAAAGTATGTGTCATCAGCTGTTTTAAGAACAACAACAAATAAAAGTAAGTTGTATATTTTGGTTTCGAGGTTATGTCAGATGTAATTACATATGTACGTGTGAAAGCAAATATTATAATCCGTCTGTAAAATGACCATTTTGACAGACATACGCAAATACATGTAGATTGCAAAAGTGACAAGTCATGTGTAAAATACATATCGTCTGAAACCACTTTTAGTTGGCTTCCAAACTCTATATGTTTCGATAATGTTTAATTTCCAATTCCTAGACATATAAATTTAAAAGGAACAAAATAGGATTAAATTTGTGAAAGGATTACTCTTTGTGCACCTATTTGAACTCCAACCTCTATATGAAACCCAAATGGTGAAATGCTAGGTCTGGTCATATTTCATAATTTCAACTAAGTGTGCCAAGTTGTATTTTCGTATGATAACTTTCTCTATTTTTGGCTTACCGTCACATAAAGTCACTACACTGCGCGGTGCACAGTGCAGCAGAATTGAAATTTGAAAATGATTCAGTCATTTCTAAACAACTGAACCCATTACCATGAACCACAAGACACACAGAAAAGTAATTAAATTTAAACTTGAGTAAAATCACCTTTCGTCAGCTCTGGGGAGCTGCTTCAATGAAGAAGTAAGTGGTGCCCCCGGGGCACTAACAAACTTTTAACGTTTTCTGACATGTGCTACCTTACCTCTACCATGAGTGAAGTGAACTTAAGCATTAAAATTTTGAAGTATTTCAAGAAATAAGTCCTATTTTCAGATTATTTAATTTTGAGTTCTTGCCAAACAAAATATTTACCAGTTCATTTATATATGGATCATTTTGCTTTTTTAGGCCCAAAATCTCAAAACAGGCAAAAAAACGTACTTGAAATTTACAAAAGTTGTTTGTGCTCTCTTAGTTGACCTCTTGCCTATATTATATAAATGTCAAAATTGCTAAGTTTTATTTATTTAGGCTCATCAAGAAATACCAAAAATGTACAAAAGTTTCTTGTGCTCCCTGAGTTCACCTCTGGCATAATTAAGTTAATTTTTATAGACTTATAATATTTTAAAAGAAAAGCGAAAAAAAGAAATCTAATAGGGTTTACCCTTATTATACCCACACCCCATACGTGATAGTAGGATTATGCATTTGTGCAGATATTTGTAATGGCCTGATACCCACCTTCAGGTATACCGATTGAATCAGAATCACTTCCTGAGTTGATTTATGCATGCCCAGTCGTCTGCCTGGGTGTCCTCACATTGTTGTGAACATGCTACATATTGCAGTTTCAGAGACATATTGGTAAAATTCGGCACCGATAAGTTTGGCTTTGACAAAAAGTAAATTATTTTTAGTGATCATTTTTGGACATAACAACTATACAAATGTCATTGGGCTATAAATAACTCGGTAATTAATTTGTCTTCTCAATATTTTGCACATATGTTTATCTTTATACCAGCAGATATTATTCAGGTAATATCAAGATCTCAGCGAATATTTGGAAAGTGTAAATTCACACTTTAAAATAGAACAAGTAAGAACGCTATATTTGGCTGTGCCAAATCTTATATACCCTTCACATTGGTGTTTTAATACACCCAGCCGAGTTATTTTGTACTGCAAATGATATAAAAAAATATCTTGTGCCAGTTTTAAAGTCCATAAAAAATTTTACAAAATTTTAACGTCAGTATAAATAATAGGAATATATGAAGAAGGTTTGAGGTCGAGAGTTATAAAAGTTTTCGACATTATTCGTATTAAAAGTGTAATAAAAGTTGTTAATTTTTATGGGATCTTCTAGTCCCCCTGCTCCTCTCCAACTTTTTTTTCCAAAAAGTGGGTCTTATCATCGAATTACTTTTTGTTGAACACTAGAAGTCGATAGCTGTTATAGTTTTCGAGACATAGCGTATCGAAAATTTCATAAAAATTGTTAATTTGTATGGGAAGTACACCTTCTCCCGCCCCCACCCAAAAAATTTTTTCTCCAAAGTGTAGGTCTTGTTGTACAATTACTTCTTTTGAAACATTTTAAGTCGATAGCTGTTATAGTTTCTAAGATTTAGCGCATGAAATATTTCACAAAATTTGTGCAATTGTAGAGAAAAAACCAGTTCCCCTGATCTGAAATAAAAATTTTCCCTTATTGAGGTCCCTATTTTCAGAGTATCCGTGCTAAGTTATGGGGCAAGAATGACTATATTTACTGACATATATAGGGATATATGCACGGATTTTGGTCCAAAAAAATGTGTTATTTTGAGTTTTTGTTTATATCTCGGTCAATAGCCAACCGATTTTGCTAATTTAAAATAGCGATTGTCTCCAGGATATTTCCAATAGTTTGACACCAATATTCTGGTCCGTACCACTTTACTTGACTCCGAAAACTTTATTTCAACAGACTGACAAACGGACATGGATTTATCAACTTCCCTATCTATAAAGATCCGGAATATATATACTCTATGGGGTCGCAAAAATAAAAAAAAAATTGCAAACGGAATGACAAACTGATATATGACCTTATCACTATGTAAAGGGTAAACAAATGAAATGCAGAGGGCGAATTTTTGAATTCGCCTTGATATAACCTTACTTTACTTTAAATTTAATTTGTTTTTCACATACAGAGAACCAAGGCACACTCAACAAGGCAAACTCAAGGCAAATTCAAAAAATTTGCCCTCTGCATTTCCTTTTTGTATTTGAACGGTAGAATGACAGAAAAATTTAAAATTTCATAAAAAATTAAATTTCTATAACGTGAAAATGTAAAATTAATTTAATAATAATATTATTGTTCTGCAGTTTAAGAGATGCTACATAGTTGTTTATTACCATAAGTTTTTTGCGAAGAAACTATCTGAAAATCAATAAATTCACGAACTGCATTAATGTCGATTAACCTCGTTGAAAACATATTCTTTTCAGTTGCAATTTCACGCGCAGTAATACCACAGAGTTCCTTATTTATAACAGCGGGGCCACCTGAATCTCCTTTACATACAGCTTTATCAAAAGATTCGTAAGTGCAAAGCAAAGTTTTTAAATTGAACCCCAAATCTTTTTCACATTCAGTTTTATTTTGGACTATTTGCTGAATTGTTTTCAACATAAAAGAGGGACAAGCTCCACCCTTAGAAAGTTGACCCCAGCCATAAATGTCCAAAATGTCTCCATCGGTAAGATTTTTTGAGCACAATTCAATTGTTTTTATATTTTTACCCTTAAGTTTATCAGTTAGATGTAAAACTGCCACATCATAAGCTGTCTTGAAAAATTCAAAACAATCGTGAATTGCGATTCTGTGAATACTTGTTGTTTTACCACGATATAAATAAGTACTTCCCGCTGCTACAGTTAAAAAATCAATATCTTTTCCAAATACGCAATGGGCAGCAGTTATAACAATTTTGCTTCTTATTAAGGTACCAGCACAAATATAAGTCTCATCTGCAAGGATTTGGACTGTAAATGGGGCATCTGAAATATTGACAAACGAGCCACCGAAAATGCGTGAGTTTATGTCAGATATAACTTGTAAGAAAAACAAGTTAAACATTATAAACACTTTAAAGAAACTTTTAAAAATTAAATTCATTATCAAAGACAAACCAATCTTGAACAGCTGAAGACAGTGAATAATTTGTGTAGTTTTTCAAATAAGTTGTCGTTGTCTTAAAGAATTTTTTTTACAACTTTTTGTTTATTTAATAGCACATTTTTAGCCTTCAATTTTTCTTTGCCTTCCGTATGTTTTTACCTTTAGCTTATATGTGTTTTTAACATTTTTTTAATTTTTAACATTTTCAACAATATTTACTTTTGTATGCCCTACATTACAGAATCGTCATTGCGCTTATAGTGTTCCGTTACGACTATAAAAAAACTCTCTTTTTTAAACAACAATTTCAAAACTACTTCTTGTGTGTGAATGACTACCTGATTTCATATTTCTAGACCAATATCTTAAGCATTTAAAAAAAACCAGTGATTCTCAATCTAGTTTATTTTGGGCTTAATTCAGGGCATACATACCTTTATTTTTAGGTCGATAGCTCTAAATTTTATATTTCTACTCTCATAACCAGAGCAACCAAAAACATGATCTTAAAAATATTTTTCATGCACATAAAATATGCAGGTAAAAGTCTTAAAAAATAACAGAAACTTAGACTATTGAGTCCGAAAACGCATTGTTTACAGTTAAGTTGTGTTAACCAAAAAATGAATTTGACATTGCCCAAAAATTCCGGTATAATGAAAGAGAAACCAATATGATATTAAGCAATGCTTAACTAAACGATCTTAAAACTAGTCGGGTGTCGAGTTTCAACCCAGAACATACCAGGAGGGGGGGAGTCGCTTAAAAAAAAATATTAAACAAATCAACAGAAGCTGAAAAAGGTTTCAATAATCCCGTGAACAATTATTTGTTAGCTTTTTCTCAACCTAAAATATTCAAAACATTGCTTTAAAAAAATATCATATTAAAGGAAAGATATGCCAAAACAAGCTGTTATATGCAAAATATGACCCAACAAACGAATGCCAAAGTTTACAAAAGTTATAAGATGGGTAATAATGCTAATTTTTATTTATTTTTGAACTAATTGTCTTTAATACAAATTTTTGATTTTTAGTTTGGCTTAAGTTCATATAATTTCTTTTTATTAGGAGAAATTTTTATTTTCCGTTAATGTTGAAAGAAACTTTAATTTTGAAAAAAGCAGATGTTTCTACCGATACTAGCCGAGTAGAATGCATTTTCGAAAGCAGCTACGCAATTTCATCATCAGTACTCTTTGAACGGTAGTAGTGTATATGGTTGTAAACATCACCTATTTAACTTACACGTAACAGAGAAAGGGATACGGCATGACCGTTTTCTTTCATTTTTACTTTGTAAGTTAGGACGAAGTTTACTTTTCATATACACTATGCTTTTTTCCATTAAAAATCTCTTTGGCAACACTTGATTAACGGTTGAGTATCATCCACCTCTCAAATGGAATGAAACGCTTTTTATTCTTGTATATTATATACAAGGGGTGTAAATCATTTTTAATTTCTTTTCTTTTTGTCAACGACAAATGGACAGAAATTATTAAAGATAATTTTGCACCGTGCCATGTGTGAGTTATATGCTAATTTTTATTTATTGTTGAACTAATTGTTTTTTCTTCAAAGCGTAGGCCTTGGTGTTCAATTGCTTTTTGTAGAACATTTGATTTTTATATCTGTTTCCGAGATATAGCGTATCGAAAATTTCATACAAATCGTTAATTTGTATAGGAGCTACCCCTTTTTTTGCCCCCACTCAAAAATTTTTTTATTGAAAGCGTAGGCCTTGTTGTTCAATTGCTTTTTGTAGAACATTTTAAGTCGATAGCTATTATAGTTTCCGAGATATAGCGCATAAAATATTTCACCAAATTTGTGCAATTGTAGGAAAAATACGGACAGACGGACAGACGGACATGGCTATATCAACTTCCCTATCTATAAGGATTAAGAATATAAATACTTTATGGGGTCGAAAATGAATAATAAAGAAATTACAAACGGAATGACAAACTGATATATACCCTTACCACTATGTGAAGGGTATAAAAAAGTAAGAGCGCTATATTTAGCTGGGCCGAAGCTTATATCCCCTTCATATTAGTCTTTTTTTATATACCCAGCCATATCTCCTGGACGAGTTATTTCGTTCTGCAAGTATTATAATAAAAAAAAATGTTTGTGCCGGATCTGTAATTAATATCAGTTCTAGTTTTTGAGACAGAAATTTGTACAAAATTTTAACGTTTGTATGTTTAATAGGAATACCGTGTACAAGGTTTTAAAGTTGCAAATATTATTCGTATTAAAAGTTTAATAAGAATTGTAAATTTGTATGGGGGTTGCTAGTGCCCCTGTTCCTTCCCAACTATTTTTTTTCCAAAATGTGAGAATCATTACTTTTGAAGTCGAAAGCTTTTATAGTTTTTTCAGATATAGCGTATCTAAAAATTGACAAAAACTCTTTGTTTGTGTTAAGATTACCCTTTCTCCTGCTTCTATCCAAAAATTTTTTTTCCAAAAGGTAGGTCTTATTATCCAATTACTTTTTGTAGAACAATTGAGGTCGATAGCAAGTTTAGTTTCCATGATATAGCGCATCAAAAATTTTATAAAAATTGGTAATTTGTTTTGGGGTTCCCCTCCCCTTGCTTCAAACCACATAATTTTTTCCAAAAGCTAGGTCTTATTGTGCAATTAATTTTTGTAAAACATTTGAAGTCTAAAGCTGTTATAGTTTCTTAGATTTAGCACGTAAAATATTTTACAAAACTTGTGCAATTGTAGGAAAAATACCACTTCCCTTGATCCTCTCTGAAAAAAATTGTTCCTAATTTAGGTCGCTGAACTCAAAGTAGCCGTTTCAAGTTTTGTGGTAAGAGTGACTATATACACTGAGACATATAGGGATATATGCACGTATTTTGTCCTAAAAAAATGGGTTGTTTTGAGTTTTCGCTTAAATATCGGTCAATGGTAAACCAATTTTAATGATTTTATATAGAAATTACCTCAGGGATATTTCAGATTGTTTGGCATCAAAACAATTTCCTTGCGACTTTAGTTGAGGCCAAAAATTTGATTTAAACCGACATACAGATGGACAGACGGACAAACGTGCATGGCTATATCGACTTCCCTATCTATAAGGGAATTGAATATATGTATATACTTTATGCAGTCACAAATGGATAATAAAGAAATTACAAACTGAATTCACTATGTCAATGGTATAAAAAAAAACTTACAACGGGTGGCAACAAACACTTAAACAACATTTTGTAAAGTTCTTCTTAATTACAAAATTGAAAACAATCTTTAAAAAGATTTTATTGTTCAGATTTTCCAATAATAAGTTGAGAGTTACAGCAGTAATTGTTACTTGATTTCGAAAGTATATTTGAAAAAATTTTAGATAAAAACTTTAGGACAATAGCCCAATCGACAAGAATGCTGTTTACATTTCATATTTAGTGTAAGGGGGAGACGTTAACCTGATGACGCGCAGTGTACATTTAATTGTAGCAAAAGATTAATTTTAAAACACATACGCAAAATGTTGTATTAATTATGGGGCACCTAAAACTTACGTCGAACCAAAATCCAAAAATAGCTCTCAATGAAAATGATAAACTTCGTGTCGTATACTTACAAATGATTTACTCACAACGACCAGTAGGTATCTCATATGAAAAATAAGAATAAATATAAGAAGAGATAAAAAGAAATTAAGAACATCTGCAAGAATTTACCGCATATTATTTTCTATTAATATTGCTATAACAAAGTTTTTAGCATTTGAATTTTATTAATATTGTAAAGATTTTTTTAGCACCAATAATTTCTTAATTTTTAATAATGCTTTCCTTGTTTTGCAGTTTAAGAGATGCTACATGGTTCTACATTACCAAAATCGTTTCGCGCACAATCTATCTGAAAATCAATAAATTCACGAACTGCATTAATATCAGTTAACAGCACTGAAAACACGCAATTTTGTCGGTTAAGTTCACGCGTAGTAATACCACAGAGTTCCTTATTTATAACAGCGGGGCCACCTGAATCTCCTTTACATACAGCTTTGTCAACCGATTCGTTAGTGCAGAACGAAGTTTCTAAACTGTACGCTATCTTTTCTGCACATTCAGTTTTATTTTGGACCGTTAACTGGACCGTTTTCAATATTAAAGAGTGACAAGTATCACCCCTACAAGATTTTCCCCAGCCATAAATGTCCACAATGTCTCCATCGGTAAGATTTTTTGAGCACAATTCAATTGTTTTTATATTTTTACCCTCAAGTTTATCAGTTAGATGTAAAACTGCTACATCATAAGCTGGTTCGTCAAAATCAAAAAAATCGTGGATTGCGATTCTGTGAACACTAGATTTGTTACCACCGATATTCAAAAAAGCAGTTCCAGCTACTACACTTAAAAAATCAATATCTTCTTCAAATACACAATGGGCAGAAGTTATGACAATTTCGCTCCTAATTAAGGTACCAGCACAAAAATAAGTACCGTTTTTAAGGATCTGGACAGTAAATGGAGCTTCTGAAATTTTGGCAAACGAGCCACCGAAAATGCGTGAATTTATGTCAGATGAAACTTGTAAGAAAAACAAGTTAAAAATTATAATAATCACTTTAAGGAAACTTTCTAAAATAAAAATCATTATTGAAGACAAACCAATCTCGAACAATTATAGATACTGAATAATCAGTTAGTTTTTCAAGTTAATTGTCGTGGTATTTTAAATTTTTTTAATATTTGTTTTACAATTTTTTTTTTATTAAAAACACATTTTTAGCCTTAAATGTTTTCCACTTCCGCATATTTTTACCTTTAGCTTATTTGTATTTTTAACATTTTTAAAATGTTTTTGTGCCCTACAACAATGGAAAGGTTTATAGCTTTGTTTCTAATATTATGTTGCGACAAGAACTACCTTTAAGTACACCGATCGACTGAGAGTCAATTTCTTAGTCGATTTATGCGACTCGACAGTCGGGCTAGGTGTCCTCGAATTTTTGTGAACATGCTACATGTTGCAATTTCGCACATCTTAACTGAGGATTGCATCGACAAACAGATGGTGTGTGTTGATCTGTATTTCTTTTCTCTTTTTCAAGATATGCATTAGTTTTTTTATCTGGTGGGGGTTTTGCCAAATTAAAGTCGCAATGATATGTCGACTTTTAGTATAATCTTTTACACAATACCCTGGATAGTATCTTATAGCCAGTGGAATATAGAAATATTCCTCTTGTGTTGTCTTATCTCTTTTTTTGTGCACAGGATATAAAACATTGATGCTTCAGTTTTTACGTATGCGTTCTTTTAGCCAGTTTATGCAAACAAGTTAAGCATATGCCCTATCAGCGTGTTGCCTCCGGTCTTAAA
This sequence comes from Melanophora roralis, assembly GCA_963583895.1. Lineage (NCBI taxonomy): Eukaryota > Metazoa > Arthropoda > Insecta > Diptera > Rhinophoridae > Melanophora > Melanophora roralis. The sequence goes on from OY757189.1 coordinate 83,770,838, forward strand.
AAGTTTATCTGCCAACTTTTTGGCTCCTGCTTCCTTGTTGTTGTAACGCCGAGAAGCTACTACTCCGACCGTATACACTTAACACCATCTTCTGCAATTGGTTACACAATAGTTTAGTCATGAAAAACAGGTGTGAAAAATAATTTTTGCTCATCCTTAGCACACTATGGGTATACGTTTCCTCCAACACCTTTTCTTTCGCAAGACGGCTTGCTACTGACTGCAGTGTTGCCCCTTATGCCGCATTTATTTTGCCACACTCCTGGTCCTACCATCAATTCTTTTCTTCGGGGAAGGCTTTCGGCACTTAAGTGGGAATACTGCGGGCTTATTTATGAAGCTATCAACGCTTTCTTTATAGAGTTGGGTCAACTGATCGGAGTAAGTTGTTGCTGCTTAGCGCATCTTCAGTCTGTATTAGATTGTATGTTTCTTAAAACATTCTGACGGGTGCGATCTTTGATGCAACACTAGATTTCAAATCGATACTCGCTACTCAGATCTATCAAACGTCTAATATACTGTATGAGTGCCTTGCATCTATCACACCATGATCAATAAAGTTTTTTGCGTTGTAATCTGGTGACAGCCACCTGACCTTATAAATATCAAAACGTGGGATTCTGGTGCTGCTTACTGCTATTAATTTTTATATTTAAAAATAAATCGCCTTGACCAACCAACCAATTTTAGACAACGATTAGTTTAATTTGTTTAAAGCTAAAAAGACAAAAAAATTTTAGTTTCAGAAAGCAAAAAATTCTATGAAAAAAAATTATCAAAATAATATGCAAAAGTAATAATTTATAATGAACTTAGATCTAGTTAGCAAATATATCTCAATTAGGAACAAAAGTTAAACGTTTCCATTATTGACTACCAATGTTTTTTAATTCGTTTAAATGCAAACCTTTGAATATCGTAAACGACATAGATAACGTTCCTTATTTCACAGTTCATGGCAATTGCACCCGTGAGGGGCCGCCTGTACAGCAAAAAGTAGGTGTGATGATATGAGGAGAAATATTCTACTATGGCACCTGCGAGCGGAAGATTTTAGCATCACTTATGAACGCACAAAGCTAAAAAACTGCTTTTATTTCACTTTCAAAACTTATTTGGATTTCTAAAGTGATATTTTTAGCACGATTTACCATTAATCCACACTTCACGATCTGTGAAATCGTGAATGAAGGGCCAAAAGACGAATGCCCTTCAATAGCCACCACATTTGCCCAACCTTAATATAAACGAGAAATTTAAGGCATGTTTGGTAAGAAAAGTGTAAAAGTCTGACTAGCAATACAACACAAAAGCCGAATTAATCAAAGGCATCAAAAAGGCTTTGTCCACGATATTCTTAAACAATAAAAAATAACTTTTATAATTCAATTCCAAATCTATTTTTGGGGTTATTTTTGACAAATATTGCATAACGCTTTACTTAATATTTTTGAAACTGTCTGATATACATATATTATGTAGCTATTAAAAGCTTTTATACGTCTACAGTTGTTCAAAATACTTATTAACATGAAATTAGTGCAGACCAATTTTACTTAACGTTTTATATTTTCTTTGTTTTTCAAAAAATTTAATTTACTACCTTAAATAGCATAGATGCTATTTTCCCTTAACAGTCAATCTAAGGGAAAGACGCTTATCTGATGACGCGCAGTGTACATTCAGTTGTAGTAAAAGCAAAACTTTTTAAAAAAAATTTAAAGTATTGTAGTGAATCGTAAACAACAGAAAGTAAATCAACTGTTAGAAAATTTATGGAGCAGCTTAAATTTGCGTGAAATCAAAATACAAAAATAACTCCCAATAAAAATGAAAAACTCAGTGTCGTATATTTCAGAAGGTTTTATTCAAAACGATTAATGGGTATCTCGTAGAATAAATAAGAATAAGCATAGACAAAAAGAAATTTGGAATATCTGCAAGATTTTACTGAATATGATTTTCTATTAATATTATGTATTACTCAATGTTGTTAGAATTTGAAGTGTTTTGATGTTGTTGCGATTTTTTCTACATCAATAATTCCTTATTTTTTAATAATAGTTTTATTATTTTGCAGTTTATAAGACGCTACATAGTTGTTCATTACCATAATTTTTTCGCCCAAAATCTATCTGAAAATCAATAAATTCACGAACTGCATTAATGTCGATTAACCTCGTTGAAAACATATAATTTTCAATAAAAATTTCACGCAAAACAATGCCACAGAGTTCATTTTTTTTAATAGCGGGGCCACCTGAATCTCCTCTACATACAGCTGTGTCAGAAGATGCGTAAGTGCAAATCAGATTTTTTAAATTGAACTCCAAACCTTTTTCACATTCAGTTTTATTTTGGACTTTTTGCTGAATTGTTTTCAACGTAAAAGAGGGACAGCCTCTACCCTTAGAACGTTTGCCCCAGCCATAAACGTCCAAAATATCTCCATCGGTAAGATTTTTTGAGCACAATTTAATTGTTTTTATATTTGCACCCTCAAGTTTATCAGTTAGATGCAAAACTGCCACATCATAAGTTGACTCGTCAGTTTTAAAACACTCGTGGATTGCGATTCTATGAATACTGGTTGTTTTACCACTATATAAAAAAATACTTCCAGCTGCTACAGTTAAAAAATCTATATCTGTCCCAAATACGCAATGGGCAGCAGTTATAACAATTTTTCTTCTTATTAAGGCACCAGCGCAAATATAAGACCCGTTTTCAAGGATCTGTACTGCAAATGGGGCATCTGAAATATTGACAAACGAGCCACCGAAAATGCGTGAGTTTATGTCAGATATAACTTGTAAGAAAAACAAGTAAAACATTATAAACACTTTAAAGAAACTTTTAAAAATTAAATCCATTATCAAAGACAAACCAATTTTGAACAATTGAAGACAGTGAATAATTTGTGTAGTTTTTCAAATAAGTTGTCGTTGTCTTAAAGAATTTTTTTTACAACTTTTTGTTTATTTAATAGCACATTTTTAGCCTTCAATTTTTCTTTGCCTTCCGTATGTTTTTACCTTTAGCTTATATGTGTTTTTAACATTTTTTTAATTTTTAACATTTTCAACAATATTTACTTTTGTATGCCCTACATTACAGAATCGTCATTGCGCTTATAGTGTTCCGTTACGACTATAAAAAAACTCTCTTTTTTAAACAACAATTTCAAAACTACTTCTTGTGTGTGAATGACTACCTGATTTCATATTTCTAGACCAATATCTTAAGCATTTAAAAAAAACCAGTGATTCTCAATCTAGTTTATTTTGGGCTTAATTCAGGGCATATATACCTTTATTTTTAGGTCGATAGCTCTAAATTTTATATTTCTACTCTCATAACCAGAGCAACCAAAAACATGATCTTAAAAATATTTTTCATGCACATAAAATATGCAGGTAAAAGTCTTAAAAAATAACAGAAAGTGGACTATTGAGTCCGAAAACGCATTGTATACAGTTAAGTTGTGTAAACCAAAAAATTAATGTAACATTGCCCAAAATTTGTGGTATAATGAAAGAGAAACCAATATGATATTAAGCAATGCTTTATTAAACGATCTTAAAACTAGTCGGGTATCGAGTTTTTGTCAAACCAGAACATACCAGAAGGGGGTTGCTTAAAAAAAGTTATGAAACAAATCACCAGAAGCTGAAAAATGTTACAATAAACCCGTAAACTATTATTTGTTAGCTTTTTCTCAACCTAAAATGTTCAAAACAATGCTTTAGAAAAATATTATATTAAAGAAAAGATATGCCAAAACATGCTGTTAAATGCAAAATATTCCCAAGCAAATGAATGCCAAAGTTAAAAGTTCTAAAATGGGTAATAGTATTCATGGGTTCTGGGTTAAATAATAAAAAAAATACAAGTAACAGCGCTATATTCGGCTGTGCTGAATCTTATATACCCTTCACATTGGTCTTTTTTATATACCCAGCCATCTCTTCTGGAAGAGTTATTCCGAACTACAAATATTATAATAAAAATACTTTGTGACGGTTTTAAAGTTGTACACCCAAAAAATTATTACAGTAACTGACTGTAAGTTATTTAGGAAGTATTCCGTAAAGTTGTTTTTAAATGAAAAAACAGTTAAATTTGAATACAATACATTTTTTAACTGATTTGAAGGGTTATTCAAAGCCTCAAAACAACAAAAATACTGATTTTCAATTGAAGCTAATTTTGTCGGTTATTTTTTATTAATATTTAATTTTGTCATTTTTTTTCTGGTACTTTGTGTTTTGCTGCAAACGACAGAAAATCTAGTTAATTTTAGACGAAAATGTCAGATAACTTTTTGATGTCTGAATTTAAATGAAATATTTTGTTAATTTTAATGAATATGTTGTTGGACGGTTTTTAAATGAATATCCAGTTATTTTAAGTAGATTTCCAGTTGATTTTACAGTAATAATTTTTTCAGTGTATGTTTAATAGAAATATTATGTACAAAGTTTAAGGTGTAGGGTTTTACAAATTTTAAACATTGTTCGTATTAAAAGTTTAATAAGAGCTGTTAATTTGTATGGGCGGTTCAAGTGCCCTTACTCCTCTCCAATAAGTTTGTTTGAAAATTTAAAAATCATTCCTTTCGAAATCGATAGCTTTTATAGTTTCCCAGATATAGAGTATCTTAAAATAGACAAAAACATTTCATTTATATAGGGGCTACCCCTTCTCCTGCTCCTTACCAAAAAAAAAATTTTTTCCAAAAGGTAAGTCTTACTGTCCAATTACTTTCTGTCGATAGCTGTTATAGTTTCCGAGATATCAAAAATTTTATAAGAATTGTTAAATTGTTTGGGGACTACCCCTTTGGAGTCGATAGCTGTTATAGTTTCTCAGCTTTAGCACATGAATATTTTACAAAATTTGTGCAATTGTGGGAAAAATACCACTTCCCCTGATCCTGGCTATATTAACTGAAATGTATAGGGATATATGTCTGTATTTTGTCCTGAAAAAAAATTGGCTTTTTCCTAAACCGATTTTGATAATTTTAAAAAGGAATTACCTCAGGGACATTTCTGATTGTTTGGAATCAATCAGTTGCCTTGTGACTTTAGTTAAGGCCGAAAACTTGATTTCAGCGGACACACAGATGGCCAGACGGACAAACGTGCATGGCTTTATCAACTTCCTTATCCATAAGGACAAACTAATATACACCCTTATCGCAATGTGAATTGTATTAAAACAAAAACTTACAACGAAAAAATTGAAAACAATCTTTAAAAAGGTTTTTTTATTCAGATTTTCTAATAATAAAGTCAGCATTACAAAACTAATTGTTTTTTGATTTTCGATAGTATGGCTGTACTACAAAACGCAGTTTGTTTTGAATTAAAAATTTTTAACTTCTTCCCTTATACACCCCTAACAATTTTGACAACGTTTTTTCTTTCAGGATGTTAATATAGCTCTAGACACTCATTTGGAAAAGAAGATATTATCAAAAACCTTATCTTTGCTTTCAGGAAAAACTTGAAATTTTGTAATGCAAAGCCAACTGCGTTTTGGATTACAGCCTATATTTGGAAAAATTTAAAATAAAAACTTTAGAACAATAGTCCAATTCACATAGATGCAGTTTATATTTTATATATAGTGTAAGGGGAAGATATTAACCTAATGACGCTCAGTGTACATTTATTTGTAGTCAAAAATTTATTTTTAAACACATACGCAAAATGTTGTATTAAAGCCTAAACAACAAAAAGAAATCAAATTGTTAGGAAATTTATGGAGCAGCTTAAATTTGCGTAAAACCAAAAATAACTCCTAATCAAAATGAAAAACACCGTGTCGCATATTTCAAATGGGTTTATTTAAAACGTACAATATGTATCTCATAGGAAAAATAACATAAAGAATAAGCATAAGAAGTTATTTTATTGAAAGATTAAAAGAAACTAAAAATATCTGCAAGATTTTACCGAATATAATTTTCTATTAATATAACTATAACAGAGTTGTCAGCATTAAAACTGCATTAATTTTGTAGCGATGTTTTCAACGCAAATAGTTCCTTAATTTTAATAATAATTTAATAGTTTTGCAGTTTATGAGATGCTACATTGTTGTTTTTTACCATGATTTTTTCGCGCAAAAACTATCTGAAAATCAATAAATTCACGAACTGCATTAATGTCAATTAACAGCACTGAAAACATATTATTTTCAGAGGTAAGTTCACGCGCAGTAATGCCACAGAGTTCATTATTTTTAATAGCGGGGCCACCTGAATCTCCTTTACATACAGCTTTGTCAAAAGATTCGTGAGTGCAAAACGAAGTTTTTAAACTAAACCCCAAATCTTTTTCACATTCAGTTTTATTTTGGACTGTTTGCTGAATTGTTTTAAGCGTTAAAGAGCTACAAATGCTACCCTTAGTAAGTTGACCCCAGCCATAAATGTCTGAAATATCTCCATCGGTAAGATTTTTTGAGCACAATTCAATTGTTTTTATATTTTTACGCTTAAGTTTATCAGTAAGATGCAAAACTGCCACATCATAAGCTGGTTCGCTAGCATTAAAACAATCGTGGATTGCGATTCTGTGAACACTAGATTTTTTACCAAGATATAAATAAGTACTTCCAGCTACAACAGTTAAAAAATCAATATCTGTCCCAAATACGCAATGGGCAGAAGTTATAACAATTTTGCTTTTTATTAAGGCACCAGCACAAATATAAATACCGTTTTCAAGGATCTGTACTGCAAATGGGGCATCTGAAATATCGGCAGACGAGCCACCGAAAATGCGTGAATTTATGTCAGATGAAACTTGTAAGAAAAACAAGTTAAAAATTAGTAACACTTTAAAGAATCTTTCTAAAATTAAAATCATTATTAAAGACAAACCAATCTCGAACAGTTGAGGAGTGTGAATAATTTGTGTAGTTTTTTAGGTTTATTTTCGTGGTGGTTTAAATTTTTTTTTAATATTTGTTTTAACATTTTTTTTATTAAGAACACATTTTTAGCCTTAAATGTTTTCAACTTCCGCATAGTTTTAACTTTAGCTAATATGTATTTTTAACATTTTAAAAATGTTTTTGTGCCCTACATCAATGGAAAGGTTTATAGCTTTGTTTCTAATATTCTGTTGCGACTAAAAAGGCTCTCTCTTTTAAACAACAATTTGAAAATTATTTTAAATGGGTGAATAACTACCTGATTTCGGTTTTTAGATCTACATTTTAAGCATTTAAAAAACCTGTAATAGTCAACCTAAATTACTTTGGCCTTCACTTAGGCTCATAACCAGGAAAATTAAAAGCATGCTCGTAAAAAAAGTATTTTATATGCATAAGATATTCGGCTAAAAGTTAAAAATATGCTCTAATAAATTAAAAATATAAACCCAAAACATAGGAATAATAGGAACTTAAATTAAAGAATTCGATAGCGGAGCATTTAAAATTAAGTTGCATTAACGAGAAAACAAATTAACATTATCAAGAAAAAATTCGGTATAAAATAAAAAAGGTGAAATTAAAATCATGTTTAATTATAATTAATTAGATGATCTTAAAACTACTTGGGAGAAATATGATTAAATATGCTGTTTAATGAAAAATATACCTAAGCAATATATTTCCAAAATTTTACAAAAGTTCTGAAACGGTTGATAATAATAATCGTATTCGCCTCAAAATAAGATAAACTAATTAAAAAAATGCAAAAAATGGCAACGTACAATCGAACATTTTTTCTTACAGTTTTCACAATTTAAATATTAAAAAATGTTACGAGTTTTACAAAAGCAAAGTACGAGCTTTAAGAATAAAATATGCCAAAATATGCTCTTATATGCAAAATATGCCCCAGCTAAGCGATGCCTATATTTTGAAAATGTTCTGGAATGAATAAGTAACAATAATATCGATTAATGCTACGTTTAAAAAGAATATGATTTGCATATATATATTTGGTTACACTGCTTACAACTAGTTTAAAAACAGACAAAATAGTAATACATTTTAGTTTTTTATTTGAACTTTTCTATATTTTATAATAATTTCTATTTATTCGGCTTATTTGTGATAGAAAAGAATGGAAATTTTTATTAAAAATTAAATAATTCCAATACTAGCCGAGTGTAATGCATTTTCGAAATCAGCTAACATTCCTCGTCAGCATTCTTTCTATTCGGTACTACTGTAAGTTGAATGTTGATTTGCTCTTAGACCGAACTTAATCCACAAGCAACCCTTTGTTCCCCTATTCTGATTTTATTATATCCACTTGGCTTCCGGCTTCTTTATGGGTCAAACGTAGATTCGCTGCCTTACTTAATACTTGTTTGATTTTCCAACACTGTATTGGTTATAATCTGTGCCAAAATCTTAAAACAGGCATAAAACTGTCAAAAATATACAAAAGTTCTTTGTGTCCACTTAGTTCACCTTCGGTCTATATATAAACTAATAGGCCCGAATTTAGTTTCTAAAGAATTTTTGTCCTAAAAAAAGGCAAAAGAAGCACAAGTTTAAATTTCTTGTTTCAATTTTTGACTTCTGAACTCTGTATTGGCTATTAATAATTTCAAAGTCCCAGTACACGCGTTATAAGTCTTCCTGCATTTACATGGGCTGTAAGTCCAACATTTCACACGTACTTATGGTCCTAGAAAATGCAAAAAAGTACCACACAATGTAAAAAAGTACTTTTTGCCCACTTACTTGACGAAGTGATAACTTTAAATGATAAAACAGTTTTCTGAGATATATAAAAATATTTATCCCAAACAGGTGCACCTTACTGCCACAATAGGATAGTGTTTGACTAGAAAATGTGTCATGTGTGTGACGCTTTACTTGTAACTTAGTTGTCCCTCACAAATTGAAGCTGGGTAATCTCAAAAAAGTCTTACGGATCAAATTTTCTACAGCATGCATGCAGTCATGTGTGTTGATCTAAGAAAAAAAAGGCAACATTTTCTAATGATTTTGCTGCTCTTAAAACTCCTTAGGATCTCAAAGGTCCTTACAGTACATTAAAAAGCTACGCTGATCACAAAGATCTTTAAGTCCCATTTACTAAATCTCTCCAAGAAATTCAAGACACTTAATAATATGAGTAATTTTTCAAATAAACTGCCTTTCGAGTGAATTTGGAATTTTTGAAATATTTGTTTAAACTTGTGAACAATAACTTATGTTTTAAATATTTTTATTGAATGACAATTTTTGGCCCTGAGTTTTGTTAACTTCCACATATTTTAACGATTAGTTTACCAGTAGTAACATGTTCTCTTAAGGTTTAAAAAATATTTCTATACGCTACACTGATGCTGGTATCTATAATTTTGTCACTGCGTTTTAAATATTCTCTTGTGATTATAAAAAACCCACTTCTTCGTAAGCACAGTTTTTTTTAAGCAGAATATATGGAAAAGTGAAAAGTGAAATTTGTCCAGTTTTCTTTTATAAATGAATCCACAAACGTATATATCCTTAAAGTTCCTTTGGTCTTACTGCACAATCTTATATTATAATATTATGGGAATAAGTATATTTTCCCTTATTTTAAAAACTTGTAATCGGAAAATTTTACCAAAATACAATACAATTGGGAAAACGCAAGTTGCTCTCCTTTATGTTTTTAAAATATTGTTCAAAAATTCGTAAGAGAATACATAAACGTATGTGAAATACAAAAAATAATTTTATTTATAACATATTTATTTATTTTATTTATTTTATTTTATTTTAAAATTTAGCACAACAGGATAGGAATCCTATAAATTAAAGTGCTAATGATTACATGCAAACATATAAATTTCAAACATAATGTATTAATTAAATTGATAAAATTAATTAAAAAATACATATTAAACGATATTAAACAAAAAAAAAAAAAGTTTAGGACATTAATTTGATTTTATACAATTTTTGTTATATCTCAAGTAGCCGTTAGCAAAAATATTTGGATAGTTCAATTTTAAATCTCTTTGCATTGCTGATTATTTGTAATCTTTTTGGTAGTTGATTCCAAAGTCGAGTACAATAAACAAAGAATTGACGCTCAGAAAAGGCAGTTTTATATTTTCGTTGAATTAATACCAATCCTCTAGCCGATCTGCCAAAACTAATTGTTCTATACAGGTAATTCGGTTCTGCAGTATAAATTATCTTATGTAAAAATACCAGACTCTTAAACTTTAAAAGGTTTTCGAAACACATATTGCTTATTTGGTATGAGAAGGCAGAAATTGAATCACGTATTCTTCGATTGAAGATATATCTTGCAATATTATTATATGCAACTTTCAGTTTCCGAAAATCATTTGCATCACAATTTGCATATATCTCGCATCCGTATAAAAGGACTGGTATTAAATAAGTTTTAGCAAGTAACATTCGTATTTTAAAAGGTGTTGAAGATTTTACAGCCCAGAGATTTCTCAACATACCATAAATTTTGCCCACTACAGAAGCAATGTGATTGGACCAAGACAGTTTATTATTAAAGGTTACTCCTAAATTTTTTGAGTAACTTACAAATTCAATTACATCATTATTTATTTTTAGTTGAATATTACCAGCAGTTTTTCTATTGCTTTTATCTATTAAAATGCACTTTGACTTCGAGGGATTAATGCAAAGTCCATTGTTTTTAGCCCAGATATCTATTTTTTGTAAATCGGAGTTAATATTTTTGACACAGGCCTTAATTTCATTCAAAGAACCACTATTGTATATTTGGACATCGTCGGCATACATATGTATTTTACAGTGTTCAATAGTATCCGGCAAATCATTGATATATAAACCAAATAACAGTGGGCCAAGTACTGAACCTTGTGGGACACCTCTATTAACATTTAGGCTTTCAGAGTATGTTCCATTACAGCAGACTATCTGAGATCTATCAGCAAGATACGAACGTAACAATCTACAAGCTGACTCTGAAAAGTAAAAAAGCTTTTCTAATTTTCTTAATAATATGGAGTGATCAACTGTGTCGAAAGCTTTACTGTGATCAAGAAGAACTAATATGGAAGTCATGTTATTATCAAGATCAGCTCTTAGATTCTCCACAACATCTGTCAAGGCTGTCATACAACTTCTTCGTTTTGAAAATCCCGATTGAACAGCACATAAAATGTTTTGTTTTCTTACATACTCATTAATCTGCACACTCATAATATTTTCAAGAACTTTGGACAAAAAAGGAAGAATAGATATTGGTCGAAAATCATTGTTTTGTTTAGGTATTGGAGTAACTTTTGATTTTTTCCATTCATCAGGGAATATAGATTTAGTTAATATTGTGTTAAATATGTGAGTAACATGAGGCAAAATTTTATTTAACAATATTTCAAAAAACTTAGGATTCAATCCATCTATACCAGTAGCCTTGGATTTTACGGAACGAAAACTGCATAGGGCTTCAAGTTGGCTAACGCATCGGAATGTAAAAGATTGTTCAATGGAAACACTGCAAAGATCATCATTTACATTTCTAGTCGGTGGCGAGATATTTGTATTTATAAACATCTGGTTTAAGCTATTGACATCAACATCACATGATGAGTCATTGTCTTTTCCAATTCCAATTTTTCGAATTACTTTCCATTTAGAACTGCTATTAATAGCTAATGAAAATCTTCTCTGGTAGTAAAGTTTTTTAGAATGTTCTATACTTTTAACAACTGCTTTGCGACAATACTGAAATAGTGCTCGTAGTTCTGGGGTTTTAAATTTCTTCCACCTGGTATGCGCAGCATTACGCTCATTTATCAGTTTCTTAATATGTGTAGTAAGCCAAGGAGTTTGATTCGTTGATATATGTTTTGTTTAAGCTTCAAATAAAAAGTTAACATTTTCTTGTAAAAAGGAGAGTTGATCATTTACATTGCAATATGAATAGATTTGATTCCAGTTTATGTCTTCCAGCTGTTGGGACAAGAGGTTGTAGTCAATACTCCTAAAATCTCTGTATTCATACTTTTCCTGCAGTATACTGATGTGATGATCATAGGTTATAAATAACAGATCGTGGTCTGAGAAAACCGATGCTGAAATCTGGTCATATAACAGAACTTTTGACAGATCGTTTACAAATACCAGGTCTATCAGAGTGTTAGTACATCCATGATAATGCGTAGGTATGAGATCGTTCACAGGAAATAATCCCAATGAACGCATGGGATCAATTAACGGGTTATTGTTTCATAATAAGTTGTTATTGAAATCACCAAGAATGATAACCTCATTATATTCGACAGACAAATTTTCTAAAATATTTATAAACGAATCAATTTGTACATCTCTGTGAGGTCTGTAGGCACTTCCAACAAGCATCTTCCTTCTGTTCTTTGCAACAATCTCAATAAAGAGGTATTCGACTTCCCTGCCAGCAATTGATCGCATCTTTACAGAACAACTGATACCACACCTGACAAAAATTGCAACTCCACCACCTCTAGCCTTGCTTTCAACTCCGTTTATTATAACCTTTCTATCAGCACGATATAACTTAAAACCTGGCAAGTCAAAAATTGAATCAATTATATCAATTTGTATAGGATCATCATTTGGATGTTCCTTTACATACACTAGACCCCGCCTAGTATAAACACTGCTTATGACTTTCTTTTTTCTCAGGCGGATTGATGAGCGAAGTATGTTAAAATTTAATTGAGTCAAATTTTCGTTTACATAAAATTTACTATCAGAATTAAAACCAATATCTCTAAGTGTAAGTGAATGACCATTGCGTTTTCTAAAGTCTGCTAGAGATTTTAATAAAACATTTTTATAATATACTGAATGTAGCTTTACAATTATTACTCCGTCCTTAGAATTATGTTTATTTAAAATATTAATACGATAAATAGATTTTACACCTGGAACAGTAGTGCCAACAGTATTACATATTGTGGCAAAAATATTCTGAAGGTTTTCATTTTCAAGAAAAGGAATTTCATATATCCTTAATTCGCAGGAAACTGCTTGATTTTCTTGTTGTTTAATTTTAGTTTTTAGATTTTTAACTTCTGTCTGCCAATTTTTGAACTCAAAAGCAGTTTCTTCTAGACGAGCAACTCTTTCGTCTATAGCAAGAACTTCAGCTTTTAGACTATTAAAATTACCGATTTCTGTATTCAAAATTCAATTAAACTTGGGTGCTGATGTGCAGTTTTATCAGGCCCTGAAAATTAATTCCTTTCGGCTAATGTCGAGATACTAAACTATTGCAAGATACATCTTGTACTTAAAAATGTTTTAATTTTAAATGCGGACATGGGATACATTACAGTTTCTACGGAGAACACAGATTATGAGAGCATACCCAGCAAACCTTTTGCTTTCCTGGTAAGTTGAGAAATTATATTGAAGATGAAAAAGCACTAGTTACCTTTTGGCCGTATAACTAGTTATTTTTGTTTTAGTTGTTCCTAAATTCACGACCACTGCATACACATTTGCTTACAAAAATTAATTGAGTAACTATAGTAACCTGAACAATATAAATAAAAATTTAAGGTTTCTACAACAATATTATTCTATTAAGACTGTTTCATAATCGTATTTTTTCATATATGCCTACGCATGTAAGTAATTATTACGCCCTTACTAAAAGGTAGTTTTTCTGCCGTAAAGGCCTTATTACCTGGTAACCTATGAAGTAGTGACAGCTCAATACTTAAATTAAAAAAAAATTTGCTGGGTAATGAACGACATTTTAGGAGATATAATGACTTATAAGACTTAAAAAGAAGCCTTCATCATCATTACCAAAGAAAAATAATGAATTAGTAGATGAATTATATATTCTGAGCATAATAACTGTGATAGAGGAAAGCAACCTGAAAAATGGCGGGGTTTTTATGCCTCGAATTTATAAATTACCAAAAATACACAAATTAGTTTTGCCACTCAGACCAATCTGTGCATCTGTTTAATCGCCATACAGTAAGTTTTATAAATTCTTAACTCACAATTTAGTCTAAAGGATTTTCCGCAATTTAGATATAAGGTAAAACACTGTGATGTTTATGAGGATAAGATACTAGTTTTCTGACGTGGTTTCTCTTTTCTCAAATATTCTCCTAGATTTTGCAGTAAAAGAAATAAGAAAGACAAAATGACACAAAACTTACAAGTAAACAAAAATACATTAAAAAATTATTTATTTTGAAATACCCAAAATTTAAGTTAAGGGGAACTGTCAATTGGTTCTCCTGCCTCACTCAAAGCGGCAGACATTGTAGTGATTGATTTATTTAAAACGACCCACGGTGGGGTTTTTGATACCAAAAATGGGAATTAATTGCAAAATTAAATTTAAGAGAAAGGAAAAAATTTTTGTAGTCCGTAAAAGTACACAACATTTTACATCACTAGTGCAAAAATTTTGTTTTTGACAACTACCGTTATGTCACTATACAATTTTAAAGTTTAAATTTTTTGAAGTTTTCCTCGCATGCAATATAAATTTCAACTTTTGGTGTCTTAAAAATTTGTTTTGAGCGTTTTCTTAAGTGATACTTAAAAATATTTTAGTGGAAACTTCAACCTCAGGTTGTTAAGATTTTGGGCTTTTTATTTTTGTGTGTAATTTGTGGTAATGTTTTTAATTAATTTTCGCGCGTTAGCCTTTAAATTAGCGGATTTCGGGAAATATGTCGATAAATAGTTGTGAATTAAGCCAAATTAAGAAAAAAAAACTTTTTTTTCTTAAAATATAAACGCTTTTGAAAATATTTATGAAAAATTTTTCTGCACGTTTTTGCACATTTTAAAATAAAATTTAAATATATTGTTGCACCTACATACATATAAAAATTTAACCTTTTTATAAAAATCAATAAAAACATTAGTGTTATTGCTTTTGTTTTCTTGAGAGCCTGTATTTATTTAATTAGAGTAGATAAAAGCATATTTAAAGAAGAAAGGGAAAACAATAATAATAGCAACAAAAACAATATTGTAGACCATTGAAAGTGGAATTTATAAAAGAAACCACGATTGTTGCTAAGAACGAAAAGATAAAGTGGATCAGGATATAAAAAACCTTAAAGAGTCTGTCATTTCTTATGGAAAAAAACCCTTGAAACTCAATGATAAGTTGGACCTATCCATGATAGATAGAAATATATGTAATGCTTTCACAGAAACTACTACAACACAAAAATGCTTTTTGTGTGGTGCTACTTCTAAAGAATTTAATAATACTGACAAAATGATTTCTTTGCAAGTAAAAGCAGAAAACTTGGAGTTCAATTTGTCGATTCTGCATGGATGGATCAGATTTTTTTAAATCCCTGCTCCATTTGGCATATAAGCTTCCTAAAATATAAATGGCAAGCTAGATCGGACATCGAAAAATAAGTTGTTGTAAAAAATAAAGCACGTATTCAAGAGAAGTTCAAAAATAAAACTGGTCTTATTATTTGATCATCCGAAGCCTGGCCTTGGAAATTCGAATGACGGCAATACAGCTCGGCGCTTCTTTCAAAATGCGAACATTTCAGCGCAAATTACAAAATTGGATGCGAAATTGATAAGACAACTGCATTCAATTATGGTTACCGCTTCTAGTGGTTTTCAAATAAACACTAATGCCTTTCGAGATTTCGCTCTTAATACCGCAAGGTTTTTTCTACAACTTTATCCCTGGTATTGTATGTCCACAGGTATCCATAAATTTGTATTCCATGGTCCAGAAATCATAAACCACGTTCTACTACCAATTGGACAGTTGACGGAAGGAGCACAAGAAGCTTGAAACAAAGATTTAAGAAATTTTAGGGATCATTTTTCGCGAAAATGTAATAGAGAAAAATCAAATGAAAATATATTTAAAAGACTATTAGTTACTTCAGATCCAGTAATATCAAATATGAGAAAACTGAAAGAGAAAAAAACCCATAGTTTGCCTATGGAAGCAGTTCAATTGTTAATCATATCTCGATGGTGAAGAAGATGCCAAAAATGATGATAATGATACCTATACTAATTATAGTGAAAATGATGATGATAATAATTGATGATGATAATAAATAATCGGATAACGAATAGAAATATGTGAATAATATTTTTATGGAAATATTGCAATTTCTAGCATTATAAACGGTATGTTTTACAAAACTTACTAATGGAAAATAAATAAAATTTGTCTAAATAATATATAAAAATTAATTAGTTTTTACTTTTAAAGTGAATTTGGTTAAAAAAAATTAAAATTAGAAACAGGGAAAGTTACCTCGAATTAATTCCCACTTTTGGTATCAAAAACCCCACTGTGCGACCCTGGGAAAACTTTAAGCAAAACCGAAACTTTTGAATATTGAAAACATCTCACGGAAGGCTGTCTCCTTGTCTAAAATCTCGTTTGGTACTGAGAGGCTAAGGGATATTTTTCTTATCTTGACTGAGGATTGCGTCGGCAAACAGATGGTGTGTTTCGATCGATCTGTCTTTCTTTGTTTATTTTTTCAGGGTATGACTTAGTTTGAATATTTGGTGGAGGGCTTGCCACATCAAAACCGCATTGATATGGTGCAATTATCTTGTCGACTTTTAGTTTAATCTTTCACACAACACGCCAGTGCAATATAGATATATTCCGCTTGTGTTATCTTGTCTCCTTTTTTGTGCACAGAACATAAAACATTGACGTTCCAGTTTTTGGGAATGTCTTCTTTTAGCCAGTTTATGCAAACAAGTAAAGCATAAGCCCTATCAGGGTGTTGCCCCCGGTCTAAAAAAGTTAAGCTGCCAACCTATTGGCTCCTGCTGCCTTGTTGTTGTAACACCGGGGAGCTGCTATTCCGATCGTATACACTTAACAACATCTTCTGCAATTGGTTCTACAATAGTTTAATCATGAAAAACAGGGGAAAAAATGATTTTTGCTCATCCTCAGCACACTATGTGTATCATTCTGTGCCTTAATCAAAGCCTTTGGCTTAATGTCTTACTCTCTGGTTGAGTTTTCAGACTTTATTTTGTTTCGTGAATATCTTGATTCGCTCATACTCATGCCTTCCAATTTCACTCTTTTGTGGAATATACATTTTTCCTCTCGTCTTTTCCCCCAACACCTTTTCTTACGCTATGTTGCTAATGACTGCAGTCTTGCCCCCTCAGCCGCATTTTTTTGCCCAAGTATCATTTAAGCACTCCTGGCGGTAACATCAGTTCTTTTCTCTGTAGAAGGCTTTTGGTACCCAAGTAGGGATACTGCGGCCTTACTAATGGAGCTATCAATGCTTTGGCTGTAACATTGTAAGCACAAAGAGTGCTTTCTTCAAGGATTTGGGTCAATTGAGCGGAGTAAGCTGTTGCTGTTTAGTGCATCAGCAGTCTGTATTAGATCGTACGTTTCTTTCAACATTCAGACTGTAGCGACCTTTTATGCAACAATAGATTTCGAATCGATACTCGCTACTCAGATCTATCAAACGTCTAATACACTGTATGAATGCCTTCCATCCATCACAACATGATCAATAAAGTTTTTTGCGTTTTAGTCTGGTGACAGCCACGTTGCCTTATAAATATCAAAATGTGGGATTCTGGTGCTGCTTACTGCTATTAATTTTTATATTTAAAAATAAATCGTCTTGACCAATTAACCAATTTTAGACAACGATTAAATTAGTTTTATTTTATTTTAAGCTAATAAGACAAAAAACTTTGAGTTTCAAAAAGCAAAAACTCTATGAAAAAAATTATCAAAATAATATGCAAAAGTAATAATTTATAATGAACTTAGATCTAGTTAGCAAATATATCTCAATTAGGAACAAAAGTTAAACATTTCCAAGATTGACTACCAATGTTTTTTAATTCGTTTAAATGCAAACCTTTGAATATCGTAAGCGACATAGATAGCGTTCCTTATTTCATAGTTAATGAAAATTGCACCCGCTAGGGGCCGCCTGTACAGCAGAAAGTAGGTGTGATGATACGAGGAGAAATATTCTACTATGGCACCTGCGAGTGGAAGATTTTAACATCACTTATGAACGCACAAAGCTAAAAAACTGCTTTTATCCACTTTCAAAACTTATTTGGATTTCTAAAATGATATTTTTAGCACGATTTACCATTAATCCACACTTCACGATCTGTGAAATCGTGAATGAAGGGCCAAAAGACGAATCCCACCACATTTGCCAAACCTCAATATAAACGAGAAATTTAAGGCATGTTTTGTCAGGAAAGTGTAAAAGTCTGACTAGCAATACAGCACAAAAGCCGAATTAATCAAAGGCATTAAAAAGGCTTTGTCCACGATATTCTTAACCTATAAAAAAGAACTTTTCTAATTCAATTCCAAATCTATTTTTGGGGTTATTTTTGACAAATATTGCATAACGCTTTACTTAATATTTTTGAAACTGTCTGATATATTATGTAGGTATCAAAAGCCTTTATACGTCTACAGTTGTTCAAAATACTTATTAAATTGAAATTAGTGCAGATCAATTTTACTTAACGTTATATTTTTTCTCTGTTTTTCAAAAAATTTAATTTACTACCTTAAACGTTACAGCTTTAATTTTTATTTAACTTTTATATTTATTTATTTATATTTACTTTAAGTTTGATTTTTAAGAGTATATTTGAAAATATTTAAGACAACAACTGTGGGAAAATAGCTCAATCAGCATAGATGCTATTTTCCCTTAACAGTCAATGTGAAGGAAAGACGCTTATCTGATGACGCGCAGTGTACATTCAGTTGTAGTTAAAGCAAAATTTTTAAACATAAACTCAAAGTATTGTTGTAAATCGTAAACAACGGAAATAAAATCAATTGGTTAAATTTGCTACCAATTGAGCACCTAAAATTTACGTGAAACCAAAATCCAAAAATAACTCCCAATCAAAATCAAAAACTCAGTGTCGTATATTTCAAAAGGATTTATTCAAAGCGATTAACATGTATAGCATAGGAAATAAAAGAATAAATATAAGAAATTATTTTTAAGGGAGACAAAAAGAAATTTGGAATATCTGCAAGAATTTTACTGAATTTGATTTTCTATTAATATTATTACACAATGTTGTTAGAATTTGAAGTGTTTTGATGTTGTTGCGATGTTTTCTTTATCAATAATTCCCTCTGTTTTAAAAATAGTTTTATTGTTTTGCAGTTTATAAGATGTTACATAGTTGCTTAGAACGATAATTTTTTCGCCCAAAATCTATCTGAAAATCGATAAATTTACGAACTGCATTGATGTCGATTATCCTTGCTGAAAACATATTATTTTCAGTTACAATTTGACGCGCAATAATACCACAGAGTTCCTTATTTTTAATAGCGGGGCCACCTGAATCTCCTTTACATACAGCTTTGTCAAAAGATTCGTAAGTGCTAAACGAAGCTTTTAATCTGAACCCCAAATCTTTTTCACATTCAGTTTTATTTCGGACTGTTTGCTGAATTGTTTTAAGCGTAAAAGAGATACAAATGCTATCCTTCGAAAAATGACCCCAGCCATAAATGTCCAAAATATCTCCATCGGTAAGATTTTTTGAGCACAATTTAATTGTTTTTATATTTTTACCCTCAAGTTTATCTGTTAGATGCAAAACTGCCACATCATAAGCTGGTATGTCAGTTTTAAAACATTCGTGGATTGCGATTCTGTGAACACTGGTTGTTTTACCACGATATAAAAAAATACTTCCAGCTGCTACAGTTAAATAATCAATATCTGTCCTATGCACGCAATGGGCAGAAGTTATTACAATTTTGCTTCTTATTAAGGCACCAGCACAAATATAATTCTTTTCATAAAGAATTTGGACTGTAAATGGGGCATCCGAAAAACCTACAAACGAGCCACCGTAAATGCGTGAATTTATGCCAGATAAAACTTGCAAGAAAAACAAGTTAAAAATTATAATCACTTTAAAGAAACTTTTTAAAATTAAATCCATTATCAAAGACAAACCAATCTCGAACAATTGAAGACAGTGAATAATTTGTGTGGTTTTTCAAATAAGTTGTCGTTGTCTTAAAGAATTTTTTTTTAACTTTTTTTTACACATTTTTGTTTATTTAACAACACATTTTTAACCTTCAATTTTTTTACCTTCCGCATGTTTTACCTTAAACTTATATGTATTTTGAACATTTTTAAAATTTTGAACATTTTCAACAATGGTTACTCTTTTCATGCCATACATTACAGAATCGTCATTGCGCTTATAGTATTCTGTTACGACTATTAAAAACTCTCTTTTTTAAACAACAATTTCAAAACTACTTTTTGTGTGCGAATGACTGACTACCTGATTTCATATTTCTAGACCCATATTTTAATCACTTAAAAAACCAGTGATTCTTAATTTAGTTTATTTTGAGCTTAATTCAGGGCATATATGCCTTTATTTCTAGGTCGATAGCTCTAAACTGTATATTTCTACTCCCATAACCAGCGCAAATGAAAACATGATCTTAAAAATATTTTTCATGCACATAAAATATGCAGGTAAAAGTCTTAAAAAATAACAGGAAATCAGACAATTAAGTCCGAAAACGCAGCGTTTACAGTTAAGTTGTGTTATTTGTAATACAACTTAACTTAAAAAATGAATTTGACATTGCCCAAAAACACCGGTATGAAACAAAAAAGAGAAACCAGTATAATATTAAATAATACTTTATTAAACGATCTTAAAACTAGTCGGGTATCGAGTTTTTGTCAAACCAGAACATATCAGAAGGGGGTTGCTTAAAAAAATTATGAAACAAATCACCAGAAGCTGAAAAAGGTTTCAATAAACCCGTGAACAATTATTTGTAAGCTTTTTCTCAACCTAAAATATTCAAAACATTGCTATAAAAAATATTATATTAAAGGAAAAATATGCCAAAACATGCTGTTAAATGCAAAATATTCCCAAGCAAATGAATGCCAAAGTTAAAAGTTCTAAAATGGGTAATAGTATTCATGGGTTTTGGGTTAAGTAATAAAAAAAAACAAGTAAGAGCGCTATATTCGGTTGTGCCGAATCTTATATACCCTTCATATTGGTCTTTTTTATATACCCCGCCATCTCTTCGGGAAGAGCTATTTCATACTGCAAATATTAAAATAAAAATACTTTGTGCCGGTTTTAAAGTTGTATGTTTAATAGAAATACCATGTACAAAGTTGTAGGTGTAGGGTTTTATTCGTGTTGAAAGTTTAATCAGTGTTGTTAATTTGTATGGGGGGTTCTAGTGCCCCTACTCCTCTCCAATAAGTTTGTTCGAAGATTTAAGAATCATTACTTTCGAAATCGATAGTTTTCCAGATATAGCGTATCTTAAAATGGACAAAAACATTTCATTTGTATAGGCGCTACACCTTCTCCTGCTCCTATCCAAAAAAAAAATTTTTTCCCAAAAGGTAAGTCTTATTGTCCAATTACTTTCTGTAAAACATTTGAACTCGATAGCTGTTACAGTTTCCGAGATATCAAAAATTTTATAAGAATTGTTAAATTGTTTGGGGATTACCCCTTTGGAGTCGATAGCTGTTATAGTTTCTCAGCTTTAGCACATGAATATTTTACAAAATTTGTGCAATTGTGGGGGA
Source organism: Melanophora roralis (assembly GCA_963583895.1). Taxonomy (NCBI): domain Eukaryota; kingdom Metazoa; phylum Arthropoda; class Insecta; order Diptera; family Rhinophoridae; genus Melanophora; species Melanophora roralis. The sequence continues at coordinate 83,792,434 of OY757189.1, forward strand.
AATACCACTTCCCCTGATCCTATTTACAAAAAATGTTTCCCTAATTTAGATCCCTGAATTCAAAGCAGTCGTGCCAAACTTTCTGATAAGAGTGGCTATATTTACTGAGATATAAAGGTTAATATGCCTGTATTCTGTTCTTAAAAAATTGGTTTATTCTTAAATTTAGGTCGTTAATGAACCGATTTTGCTAATTTTAAAGGGGAATTACCTCAGGGATATTTCTGATTGTTTGGAATCAATCAATTTCCTTGCGACTTTAGTTCAGGCCGAAAGCTTGATTTCAGCGGACACACAGATGGCCAGACGGACAAACGTGCATGGCTTTATCGACTTCCCCATCTATAAGGGTCGACAAACTGAATGACAAACAAATATATACCCTTATTGCAATGTGAGTGGTATAAAAACAAAAACTTACAACGTTGCCAACCGCATTTTGTAAAGTTCTTCTTAATTAAATATGAAAAATTGAAAATAATATTTAAAAAGGTTTTTTTATTCAGATTTTTCTAATAATAAAGTCAGCGTTAGTATGGCTGTACTACAAAACGCAGTTTGTTTTGAATTATAAATTTTCAACTTCTTCTTTAATACACTCCTTAAAATTTTGACAACGTTTTTTCTTTCAGGATGTTAATATAGCTCTAGACACTCATTTGGAAAAAGAAGATATTATCAAAAACCTTATCTTTGCTTTCAGGAAAAACTTGAAATTTTGTAATGCAAAGCCAACTGCGTTTTGGATTACAGCCTATATTTGGAAAAATTTAAAATAAAAACTTTAGAACAATAGTCCAATCCACATAGATGCTGTTCACATTTTAGACATAGTGTAGGGGGAAGATATTAACCTAATGACGCTCAGTGTACATTTATTTGTAGTCAAAAATTTATTTTTAAACACATACGCAAAATGTTGTATTAAAGCCTAAACAACAAAAAGAAATCAAATTGTCAGGAAATTTATGGAGCAGCTAAAATTTGCGTAAAACCAAAAATAACTCCTAATCAAAATGAAAAACACCGTGTCGCATATTTCAAATGGTATCTCATAGGAAAAATAACAAAAAGAGTAAGCATAAGAAGTTATTTTATTGAAAGATTAAAAGAAACTAAAAATATCTGCAAGATTTTACCGAATATAATTTTCTATTAATATAACTATAACAGAGTTGTCAGCATTTAAACTGCATTAATTTTGTAGCGATGTTTTCAACGCAAATAGTTCCTTAATTTTAATAATAACTTTATAGTTTTGCAGTTTATGAGATGCTACATTGTTGTTTTTTACCATGATTTTTTCGCGCAAAAACTATCTGAAAATCAATAAATTCACGAACTGCGTTAATGTCAATTACCAGCGCTGAAAACATATTATTTTCAGAGGTAAGTTCACGCGCAGTAATGCCACAGAGTTCATTATTTTTAATAGCGGGGCCACCTGAATCTCCTTTACACACAGCTTTGTCAAAAGATTCGTAAGTGCAAAACGAAGTTTTTAATTTAAACCCCAAATCTTTTTCACATTCAGTTTTATTTTGGACTGTTTGCTGAATTGTTTTAAGCGTTAAAGAGCTACAAATGCTACCCTTAGTAAGTTGACCCCAGCCATAAATGTCTAAAATATCTCCATCGGTAAGATTTTTTGAGCACAATTCAATTGTTTTTATATTTTTACGCTTAAGTTTATCAGTAAGATGCAAAACTGCCACATCATAAGCTGGTTCGCTAGCATTAAAACAATCGTGGATTGCAATTCTGTGAACACTAGATTTTTTACCAAGATATAAATAAGTACTTCCAGCTACTACAGTTAAAAAATTAATATCTTTCCCAAATACGCAATGGGCAGAAGTTATAACAATTTTGCTTCTTATTAAGGCACCAGCACAAATATAAATACCGTTTTCAAGGATCTGTACTGTAAATGGGGCTTCTGAAATATCGACAGACGAGCCACCGAAAATACGTGAATTTATGTCAGATGAAACTTGTAAGAAAAATAAGTTGAAAATTATTAACACTTTGAAGAATCTTTCTAAAATTAAAATCATTATTAAAGACAAACCAATCTCGAACAGTTGAAGAGAGTGAATAATTTGTGTAGTTTTTCAAATGAATTGTCTTTGACTTTTAGAACTTTTGGAATATTTGCTTTATCATTTTTTTTTCATTAAAGAACACATTTTTAGCTTTAAATGTTGTTAAGTTCCGCATATTTTTACCTTTAGCTTATATGAAGTTTAAACATTTTCAACATTTTTAACATATTTTCCTCCTTACATCAATGGTAGGGTTTATAGCTTCGTCATTGCGTTTTTAATATTCTTTTGCGACGATTAAAAGCTCTCTTTTATAAAGAGCAATTTGAAAATTAGTTTTAATGTGTGAATGACTACCTGATTTCAGATTTTAAGGCCTATGTTTTAAACATTAAAAAAACAAGTATTTGTCATTCAAAATTACTTTGGGCTTTATACAGGGCATATAGCTCCCTCTCGGTATAGACGATTTCGCCAAACTTCATACTTCTGCAACCAGGGCAACTAAAAACATGCTCATAAAAAAGTGTTTTATACGCATAAAATATTCAGTTAAAAGTTTAAAATATGCTCTAATAATAATAGGAACTTAGAATAAAAAACAAAATAGAGAATTTTCGATGCCAAAAAATTTTGGTATGAAATTAAAAGAGAGGAAACCAAACTCATATAAAATTATGTCTAGTTAAATGATGTTAAGACTACTCGGGAAAAATATGCTTAAATAAGCTGCTTAATGAAAAATATATCCAAACAAATTAAAACCAAAATTTTGCAAAGGTTCCTTAATGCTTGATAATAATAATTGGGTTCGCTTCAAAATAAAAAACCAAATAAGAAAAAAATTACAAAAGATGACAACAAATAATTAGAATATTTTTTTATTAAGTTTTAAAAAATAAATATAAAAAATTGAAAAAATGTTTCGGGTCTTACAAAAAAAAAAATATAATATTAAAGGAAAAATATGCCAAAATATGCTGCTTTATGCAAAAAAAAAATGCCCTAGCAAATCGATATCAAAATTTGGTAAATGTTCAAAAATGGATGAGTTACAGCAATAAAGGTTAATGCGACGCTCAGAAAGAATATGATTTTGAATATATTTGGTTGAATATGTTTGCTTACAACTAATCTAAAAATAGACAAAAAAATTCAAAATGTTATAAAAGTACTTTTGTTTACTGGGTTGTCTGCGAACCTCAATATGTTTCGATAATCCTTTATATCTCAGTATATATAGTCCCTCTTGCCACAAAATTTGCCAAGCATACTCTGAACTATAGCAGCTATCGACTATAAATGTCTTACAAAAAGTAATTGGACAATAAGGTCTATACTTTGGAGAAACAAATTTTTAGGGTGTTGGCAGGCCAAGGGGTAGCTCCCATATAAATTAACAATTTTTATGAAATATTCGATACGCTATATCTCGAAAGCTATGACAGCTATTGACTTTAAATGTTCTACAAGAAGTAATTCGACAAAAAGACCGACGTTTTTAAAAACAAAATTTTTTGGTTTGGAGCAGGGGATGGGGTACCCCCCCCCCCCCCCCTACAATTGAATAGTTTTTGTCAAATTTTTAATACGCTTTATTTTGGAAACTTTAACTTCTATCTACTTCGAATGTTCTACAAAAAGTAATGATCAAATAACTCTTACATTTTAGAAAAAAAATAGAGAGTAGCAGGGGGACTAGGACCCCACATTAGTCTCATCGTTAAAAAAATTTACATAATTTTTTATAAAGCACTTTTATTCCATAAGACATATTTGAAATTTAAAAATTCGCGAACTGCGTTTATATCTTTAAAAGGCACTGAAAACTTTTTTCGCATCTATAACAGCGGGGCTACCTAAGCCAACCAACTTTACATTCAGCTTTGTCATCTGATCATCTGCAGAATGCGGTTTCTAAAACACATTTAGTTTCATTTAAGACTTACAGCCTTACAGGTTTGAACCCCAAGTAGGTTTTCCTATCTCCTGGGTATGATTTCCCCAGCCACATACATCACTAATTATTTTTTTTGTGACATTTTGTTGGCGCAGATGTAAAAATCAATTTTCTTACATATTTACCCTTAAGTTTTTTAGTTCCTTTTTAATAGTTCTACCACGTCAACATAATAACCTTTGTGAATTGTGACTATGTGAACTTTACTACAGGTGTAAATGTATCAACCCATACACAGAATTTATAATATCGTTGCTTCTTATTAAGGTACTAGCACATGAGAATTCATTATCATCCTCAAAAATCTAGACTGTAAAAGACGTTTTTAAAATATAGTGAAGCTCGCCGCCATAGATGCTTGAAATAATATTTTGTGAATCTTGTACGAAAAAGAGTAACAAATTACAAAAAAATTTTTAAATATTGTTAATTAAAAAATCATTTATAAAGACAAAGCACTTCCGAGAAGTTGAAGACATATAATAATATCTGTAGTTTTTCAAATAAATTGTTTTTCAAGGGTATTTAAAATTTTTTAAATGTTTTTTTTTTAATTGTAAACAATAATTTTGTTTAAAATTTTTTTTAATTCAATGACAATTTTTGGCCTTGAATTTTATTAACTTGAATATATTTTAACGATTAATTTAGTAACATGTTCTTTTAAGGGTTAAAAAGATATTCTTATACGCTACACCGGTATTGGTGTATATAGCTTTATCACTGCGCTTCTGACATTCTGTTGTGAATATAAAAAATATTTAATTTTTAAGCCAGCATTTAACTAACTACTTCGTAAGCACGGCTCTAGTTTCTTAACTGAATATATTAGTAATGAGAAAGTGAAATTTTTGTGATTTATATACAATATAGTTTTAAAATGTCTAATTATATTTATCAAAGGCAAACCGAAATATTTTTTTTTGTAAGTTTGTAAGTCCCGTTTGCCTTTTTCGATAACATGTAAACTAAAAACGTGATCTTTGTTTATTACTTAAACACTGCTTACCCTTTAAATTAATTAAATTTATTAATTTTTTACGTTTTGCCCTTAAATGTTAAATTAGTATTTTTTTAGTGTGGAAAGTGCCTAGGAAAAATAATGTGGTTGGTATGTAGGTTTGCGTGGTGAAATTTGTGGAAAACAAAAATATACATGACTACTGTTGATCTTTCCATTATTCAGTCAAATAACAGAAGTTCCAGCAAACACTACTTTGCAAAAAAAATTTAGACAAAAAGCGGTCAAAGCATATTAAATAGTTTCAAAGTTTAGAATTTCAACCAAATGAGTCCGAGATTGATATTGGATGTAGTGCAGTAGTGGCATTCGAGTTTAAAAACAAAAATAAGAAAACCAACTTCTAATGATGATAAATATTGAAGATATAGTTTTGTTCAAAGGTTTATATGTTTACACTTTTACCTCATTACATGTGGTTCGTTTGCAAAATTAAAAAAAAATATATTATTTCTTTTTGCTCAGAAAACCAACCACTTAAAACACCCGGAGACGTCGATGATTGTCTAAAGGGCCTTAATGAAAACATTATAAAAGCTGTTGAACATGCATCTACTGTCTTCCGTCAGGACAAATACAACAAAATTTTTTCTGCCGATATTAAAGAGCTTTTTTCTAAAAAAAAGGAGAGCCCGTAGAAATTGGCAAGAGCATAGATCGTCCCAACTTAAAACTAAGCTAAAAGAGCGTACAAATTGATTAAATAACTTGCTGGAGGTACACATAATTGCATTAGTTAAGGACTCTTTGGGAAGTCTAGACGCTACTCCTCCGACAAGTTATTCTCTATGGCGATCAGACGGCTTAAAAGACCTGTAATCGCAAAACCACCTCTGCGTTATCTGAGAGGATCCTGGGCTAGAAATGACGAATAAAAATTCGATCTACTCGCAAGCTACTTAAGAAACGTGTTCACTACCAATACATGCACTGACATGGGGGAATCACCACCCATTGTTGCTAGACGTCATACAGAGATACGTTTCCGGTGTTAGGATGTTGCAGAGGCTATCGCTTACCTAAATGATAAAAAAGCTCCTGGCGTTGATGAAATCAGCAACAAAATGCTTTTAGAGCTACCGTTTACAGCTAAAATAATTATTCTTGTTATTTTTAGTGCCATTATTCTGCTTGAACGTTTCACACCAATATGGAAAGCCGCCTTAGTAAAGATGATTCCTAAGCCTGGTAAAGATCCTTCGAGGGTGGAGTCTTATAGGCCTATAAGTTTGTTACCAACTTTGTCAAAACTGTTTGAAAAGCTGCTTAGAAACAAGTTGACTGCGATCCTGAGTGATAACAACTGCATTTCAAATCACCAATTCGGCTATAGAAATCGACATAGTACCATCAAATAAACCCACAGGATGGTAAAGGTTATAAGAAAAACCTTTAAGGAAAAGAAGTACTGCTCCTCGCTTTTATCGGCGTCTCTCAAGCATTTGACAAAGTATGGCATGAAGACCTGTTAAACAAACTAAAACTCATTCTACCAGCTAATATTTCCAGCCTGCTAGAAAAATACTTAACCGGCAGACAATTTATGATCAAAGAGGGAAACCAAGTAAGTTCGTCGCAGCCAATAGGGGCTGGTGTACCTCAAGGGAGTAAACTAGATCCAATTCTGTACTTGCTTTACACAGCAGATATGTCAGCCAATAGTTTTACACAAACGTCGACATTTGCTGATGATACTGCTTTTCTTAAAAAATCCTAAAGAGGCTTCGAATCAGCTGCAACAACACGTAACCCAAGTTGAAAAATGGGCAAAGTTATGGGGAATAAAAATAAATGAACCAAAATGTACTCACATAACTTTTACTTCACGCAAAAAAACGTGCCATCCAATCACTATTAACAACCAAATGGTGCATCAACGATCTGAGGCAAAATATCTTGGTGTTCGTCTGGATTGACGGCTCACATGAAAGCCTCATATAGATTCGAAATTGACGCTAATTAAACTAAAACCATTGGTTAATCGGCAGAAAATCTATTCTTCATCCTGATTGTAAACTTCTGCTCTACAAATCGATTTTGAAACCAATTTGGTGCTACGGTATACAATTATGGGGCACTGCTTCCGCCTCCAACATTGAAAAAATTCAACTCCGTCAAAACAAAAACCTAAGAATGATAACTGGGGCTCCTTGGTATGTTAAAAACATCAACATTCACAAGGATTTACAAGTTTCACTAGTAAAATGCGAAATCCTAAACTATGGGTACAAGTATTGAAATAAGCTAGAAACACATCCAAATCCGCTCGCTCGAAACATCTTGCAGCATTGTGGACACACCCGTCTGAAAAGAAGGTATGCTATTGCACTTAGATGAACCTATTTAAATTAATCATTATGAGAACTTTAATTTTAGTTCAGTACTGACTGGACTAATAGAATATTACTTAGTTTTGAGATTTGAAAACTTATTGTTAGTTCGCATTAGCAAGTATTCAATAATAAATATAAAAAAAATCCTTTTTGCCTTTTTAATTTTTTGAAAAAGGAAATTTTTGAGGTAAACAAATCCTTGCACTTTTAAACTAATAAATAAAAAAGATGACATGTATTATTGCCATTATGCCAATTTTTGTTAGATTTTATGTTCTTAAAATTTTAATATGGGCAATTCCATTGTGATTGGTGTGCCCGTATTTCTCATATATGTACTTATAACTTAAACATATTAAAAAAATTTTTTTTGTTCCAAAAATGGTACGTTTTTAATTCATATAATAATAAGGAGACACTGCAAGAACATTATTTCTGCTTAAAAAGATCAGTTTAAAATTGGAATTTAAAATAATTTTGACTAAAAGATCGAGTTGTGTCAAATATTAATTTTGCGGTAGTTTGGAGTGTTTTAATTCGTATATGATTTCAATCTTAAAGAACATTTTTAAACCAAATTTTTGCTAAAATCTTAGCAATCTGTAAAGGTAGAGTTCAGAATTCTTGCCTTAAATGTTATTTTACATTGTTATTTCATCTTATAATAATAATCTAATGCTTATGAACAAGGATTTGACCCACTTGCCCACATCTGCCAATGTATTTGAGAATGTTTGCTTCCTTTATATACAAACCAATATGGGTTTTATTATGTTACTTAGTTAGTGGTTACACATATATCCTTTGGTTAGCTTTTATTGTTATTGTTTTTGTGTAATTTTTTTTATTTGCTCTAAACGAAGAGTTTTTTGTAGCTGGACTGACACTTTGACTGTGACCAATATTGTTATAGCCTTTTAGCTTTTGTTAATGTTTGCTACTGATTCTGTTTATTTCTGGTTTTTGGCAATGAAAACACATTAACTATTTTGTTTCTTGAGGCTTTTTAATAGATGGGTAGGAAAACAAATATTTGCTGTTTTAGCACTGTATTAGATAAAGATCCCGTCTAGTTTTAAAGTGATTATAGAAAGCTTTAGTTTCTTTTGTTTTTTTTACTCCAGGGTCTTATATGTATACTTTTTAGGCTGTTTTAGTTAAACATTTTTGTCAGTAGCAATATATAAAATTTTTAGTAATTAAAGAATTTTTTAATGGTGTAGTGAAAAAGACCGGTGGTGTTAATGTGAATTGAGCTTTATATTGATACTGTTGCAGTTGGTCTATTTAAAGAATACACAAAAGCAAAAATTAATATCATAAAATTCTTCAGCACTTCCCCTCTGGAAGACATTTTCATATTACGAAAAATAATCAACAAAATATAGTATATAGAAACAGAACTTAACTGAATAAAGCCAAGACATGATCTGACAAATTAAAGTTAGGAAATTCATATGGCCACTATAGCGAACAAGTAAAACGAGTCGGCTTAAATAATAAAAGAAGATTTTACAAACAGCTCGCTTGTGATGCACAAAAAGCAGTTAAAGCGATTAAAGCAAAAAAAAATTTCATTTAAGCATTAAAAACTCTATTAAAAATATTTTCAAGTTCCTAAGTACCTGAAACACCATTAGGAAGTGTCAGCTGTAACCTACTGAGAAGAGCTGGAGTATAGAAAAAATATTAAGCAGACATGCTACTCAGCTACACCTCTTCACATTCACATCATCGACATCTCAACTAAGACTGCTGCTCTTATCAAAACAACTATAGCATTGATTGCCTTAAAAGTAAATAAGCTCACCGGGGTGCAAATGCCATCGGTGTTTCTTTTTCCGCTGATCAATAACTTTTGGACTCCAAGTTCAGATTTGGACGCCAAGGAAAGTCAACAATATGTTTTTTTATTAATAAAGTAAAGCTGTAAATCATTTGTGATAATTTCGATGTCTTGTACGTTGCTGAGCCTGTGAATGTATCATCAGTATATCAGAGGCCTTCCCAAGTATCGAATGTCACAATTAACTAGAATGTGATGGGTAAATTTTTTTTAAAAAGTTGCCCATTTCATACACGTTGAAAGCAACTTAAATTTGAAATTTTAAAAAGGATTTTCCAAAGGTAGGGCAGGGCATATTTACCAAGAAGCTTATAAAATACTTGAATTTAATAAATTTGATCACCTGTTCCTTAAAGGATCCACAGGATACAAGTAATCAAACATCTTAAAGATTGTCGATCAAGATAAGGTTACACTTGGCTTTATACTGACTGCTGAGTTGGCAATGTGTTCTACGTCTTTCCTTCTGGCCAGTCTAATATTCCAGTTTTTACAAGAATTTTTACCACTTTAATACAATAACATGATAGAAGTACAGGGTGTCCGCCGGCAAGGTGTACTAATTTTTTGTTTATAATTTTTGATTAAATAAAAAAAATGGATCTTATAATGCTAAACGTTTTACATAATGTTGGCAATTAAGTATGAAATACAATAACAGATAAATGTTCGCCTTTGTTAGCCCCACAAATGCGAGTCTTTTAAGCACATTTCTCATTAAATTTTGACACATTTTCACAAAGTATTTCATTAATTTCATCACGATGATTTTGCTTGAGTTGCTTCAGCGTTTCTGGCTTTTTGCCCAACGAAAAAAGTCTAGAGCAAACAAATCAGGCAGCCGTGGAGGCCAATTAATATCACCATTAGGTGAAATAACTTGTTGTAAAAAGAAGAAGTTATTCAATTGTTATCCTAGTTGTATGCGATGTGGCCCCATTTTGTTGATGATACCACAAGTTAACCACACCCAAAGCATCCAGTGCCTGTGTTCTGTAACTTTAGTGAGAACTTCTTGCATCGAAAAGTTTATAGTCGCCTTGTAAAAGACAGGATGAACACGATAAACCAAATATTTTAACTTTTAACGTTGTATAATGAGAGTTTATGTATTATCTAAGTCACACTGTTAATAATCGGAAGACTATGACAATAAAAAAAATTTTCTCGCTGCGAAAACTTCTCGCCAGTTACAGAACAGGGGGGCAGTTGTGGCATTTAGAAGTTTTTAATCATATCACGATTTGGGGTGACCAGTCCCTGAAAGTTGTCGAAACTTGAAGATGCTGGGGAAGGTCAAATTTCTACCTGTAGGCAGAGGCGATGTTCTTTGGTGACTGAGGTGACCAGATCCTGACAGTGGTCGAAACTGATAGCTGCTGGGGAATGGAAAATTTTTGTCTGTAGGCAGAGGTGATGTTTTTTTTTGTGGCGTGGGGTTACCAGTCCCTGACAGTGGTTGTAACTGGATGCTGCTAAGGAATGTCAATTTTCTGTCTGTAGGCAGAGGAGATGTTTCTTTCTGTGGCGTGGGTTTACTAGTACTTGACGGTGGTCGAAGCTGGAAATGGTTTCGGCCACGAGGGGCTACCAGTCCCTGAACTGTTTGAAGTTCAAATGGAAGTAGCCTTGGCTTGACCTTGGCTACGAGGCCTGACCAAAAGCTTCTCATTCTGAATCTGGTACCACGGGTGTCAGGAGCCCCTAGAACCTCGGTTCTAGCCGGTTCAATGGTTGAGGCCCCTGTTGGGAGCATCGTCGTTGTTGTGGTTTATACCCGCATCGTGGGGAAAGTTTCGGATCGATGTGTAGAAGTTATAGATGGGATCCGGTCCTAATCAAGGAGAAGGGTCATACCCAAATTGATGGCCCTAAATTGGTACCCATTGGTTCTGCTTCGCGGTGGTGAAGTGTTATTCATGGGGGCGTTAGTAGACGCATTGTCCCCAATCTGTGCGAAGAGCGCCATGGATTATTGCCCTCCGGGTAGGTGTTCAAGTTACACCCTTGACGTATATCACGATTATATTCCCATTGCCAGTTACGGCAATGCCGTTTTCAGTTTCAAGAAATAAGGTCCAATGATTCCTTCTGGCTAAATTTCACGCTTTAAATGAATGCAAAAGTGACTGATGAATAATTTTGAGGTTTTCAATTGCCCAGAACGAACTATTTTGTTTATTTAGATATCCGTTCAAGTGAAAATGTGGCTCGTTAGACATGTGCATACTTGCTTGGTTTGTGGACAAAAAAAAAAAATAGCGGGGAATTAGATGGCGAGCAAACTAGGAACTTTTATTTTGTGAGGGTCAGAGACATGGAGTCCAGAGTAAGTACCATATCATGTAAAATATCCGGAATGAAATGGACTTCTTTTCACTCTGGAGTAATGAGGTTTTTTCCGTGCCAGTGTGCAATCCTAGTCGGAATGATAATAGGTCATTGTAAGGAAAATGTTCTTGTGGAAACAGCGGGACCTCTGAAAAGCAATTATTGGGGGTTCTATTGTGAACAAAAGGATAAAGAGATTGTTAAGCATATTCTGTGTTCCTGTTCAGCGCTTTTGAACTTTTCACCAAATTTTTTTATAAACAAAAAAACATAATTGAGCGGGTTAATACTAAAATTTTTTTGATATTTTGATCCTAGTTATCATTTTGAGCAAAGTCCTTATTTATGCATTTAAATTTTTCCTACAGCTTAACACATCCATCACTTAATCTTTCTGCTGCTCTAGGAAAGTGCTAAATAGTTGCTGCTCCATCTAGAAAGCAAAAAAAGTCATTAACATTGTTCAACACCACCATTAGAAAAGGGGAAAAAAGTATAAGAAAACAAGTTTGATAAATTTTGTAGTATGAAAGAGTAAAATATTTAATTACCATTTTACCCGTGAGACACGCAAAATGTATATTAAATTAATGTTTTACTCTTGTAAAAATTACTCCCTTGAGATTAAATGTTATTTTCTTTCTTATTATTATGGTGCTAAGGACAATCGATGTTTCTTTGCTTAAATAATGTTATTAGAAATGAAACTGAAAAAAAGCCAACGAAGCAAATAAGAAAGAAAATATGAAAAGGAAGATAAAGAAATAAACAAAAAGTATTAAAAAACAAGCAAATCCCAAACGTCAACTTTCTATCGCATTAAAACAAAAGATATTGGATCACAAGCTGTTGTTGTTGTTGGCGTGGCAGTGGAAAATCTACTTTACAATTTCCTTTTGATATTCATGAGCTGATAAAACTTCTTTGTTCTTGTTCCTTTGCATGCTTTTAATAAAAAGTCCTTGTCTCATAAAATAACTGTATTAAACGATAGTGGTTTCGCTGTGGTAAAATATATAAAGACGAGTGAAAAAGTGATGGCTGGAGAGGTAAAATGTCTTGAATATCTTAAAAGTTGCGTGTTAGTATTTACCATAACAGATGTGTCTAATCCTATCAGAATGTCTGTAAGTCTAAGAGTATTTACAACGAACCTTTAAGAAAGATAAACTTTTATTACAAACGTATTGTGCACTAAAAGAATGGAACAAACTTGTAAGGACAATAGAAGAAACAGGTGTCTAAAAGGGCGAAGGGATATTAAAGGGCCTGGTAGGTGAAACAGGGATTGTTTTAAGTTTTGTCCCGTTAAAATATTTTAAAGACCTGAACTCGTGAATAAGAACAGAAGATCAAGGCGCCAGGAAACTTTTTACCAGTTAAGTGTGTTGGGTAAGGTTGTAGAAAAGAGTTGTTATAGGAAGCTCCAAACCAAAGTCCAAAGATATGCAACACAGGTGAAATGAGAAAAAATACCTCAAACGGCACTTGAAATTCTTTTCAACACGATAGATATTAAGAAATTAATGACGCAAATGGCGAAAACTATGTTTGGTAAGGAGGTGCAGGATGATATTCCATTAAAAATTAGCTTTAAGGATCTTAGTTGAGCACCGGTCTGTATAACGGTTGTATAGTTTTCAGTAATATGGATTTGGAAGGCAGGCATTTATATCACTATTGATTTGTTTTAAAGAGAAACCGAAAACTGTAGTGTGCTTTTTCGACTTAGGAATTTGCCTTTCAGGGTTATTAGAAAACCTTTTTATTTGGACAGCCCTTAAAGCAGTGAAGGTATACTGCATAAAGTCAAGTTTGGTAAGGAATTACAAAAAATATTATTTGGTGAGATTATGGATTTTTATAATCATTGTCGCCAATAAAGTTGACGAAAACTCGCTCGTTGTTGGTCATCATTTGGGTTGTAAGAAGTAAACTGTGAAACCATCAAAGGGTCACTATTGTGGGAATATAAGAATGTGTAAGCTTAAGATGACAGTTTTTCAGGTAAAAAAACAACGGAGATTGTAGATAAACCACAGCCATGTAGCCGGTGTTAAGCCAAGCTAACAATTCGCTACTCACGAATCTAGGATGTTCGGGTTCGAGGATCCCGATTGGGTTAAATACTGGAGACAATGAAGCTAGGGCTAGCACGGATAAATGGGGTATTTGGATAAGCAATATTTAGTAGAAATCAAAACTAGAACTTAAGCCATCCTCATTATCGAAGCCGAAGTGGACGACTTTTTGACCAAAATCAAAATGAGCGATGAGGCACATTTCCACCTCAGCAGGTTCGTGAATAAGCAAAACTATCGCTTTTGGGACATTAAAGTTTATGAGCGATGCACAAGGAGTCATTACACCCGCTCAAAGTGACTGCATGGTGCGCTGTTTACGCTGGAGAAGTCATCGTTTTATTTTTTTCGAGGACGCCGCTGGTCAAACGACAACAGTGGATGGTGCGCGTTATAGGGCCATGTTAGCCAAGTTTTTTGTACCGCAGATGAACCAATTAGGATCGGAGGACATGTGGTTCTAACAGCACAGAATAACGGCAGATACTGCGCGAGCCACAACCGATATTCTGAAGGCGGGTAGCCTTTGGGGTCTTACATTGGCCCGCAAAATCGCCTGATTAAATCGTTCCAGACAATTTTTGTGGGGATTTTTAAAGTGTCGTGCCTACGTGAATAATCCAGAGACCCTGGAAACCCTCAAGGACAACATTCGACACGAGTGCAAGAATCGTTCGACTCAGCTCAAAAATATATGGCAGTAAAGAAGTCAGCTAGACATTTGCTCCTAACTTGTTCAATGGCTATTCCAGTTAAATCCTCTTCTATTAAATATGTTTAAAATTATCGTGGTTTCTTTCTTAAAGCTTTGGCAAAATGCTTCTATACAAAACCAACGTTTTTTTAAAAGAAAACATTTTTTAAAATGTTAAATATTTAATAACCTTTTGTCTAAGTTAAAGCGGCCCTTTTGCGTTTAACTTGCATTCCAGCCCTGAATTTGATGTTCGTAAATATTTGCATATTTATGTCAGTGTTATCTTTGAAGTAAACAGTACTGAAAACTGATGACAACAAAACAAAAGGAGGATAATTCCTAAATGCAAAAAGCTAAAACAAAAGAATTTAAATAACAAATAACGCAAATAAAAAGATGTAACAAACGATCATCTAAGACCTACCTTAATGCACGTTAAGCCGCCAACACACCTTGTTCAATAATATTAGATACATTTTTCATTCTTTTTATTACAATCGTAGACTTTGATAATGATGATTACAATGATTAAGATGGTTATTTTAAATATCTTAGATTCTAAGACTGTTCAACAATTGTAAAAGATGTGTTTTCCAAAACAGAAAAATGCTTTACAATGTTGGCCAGCTCATTATGCAAATGTGTGTTTTAGCTTCACTTATTTGTTTAATGTTTAAACATTTTAATGATTTTAATTTTGAATTCTAAAAAATGACGAAGATTCTAAGTCTCTTTTTATAATTTTTTTAACAACTTTCTTACATATTTTTTTAATATGTTCTTGAATACTTTAGCGCATTTGCGTCATTAAGTATCTTTAAAATATGTGAAAACCAAATGCTTATCCATGAAAAAAGTTTGTTAAACGTTTGTTTATAAAAATTAAGATTAAATCATTAGAAGAAAAAGTAAACACCGTATTTTTTTAAGTATTTGCCTTTGGCACCTTTATATCTTTAAATACTATTAAAAGGAATTTTCTTATCAAAACGAAAAACGTTCCCTGATTATATAAATAATGTATTAGATGTACAGTGGGGAGCAGATACAAGTACACATGTACTTCGGAACTCAATGTTGAATAACTGTATAAGGAAATAAATAAATTGTTTGACCCAGATTGAGGTCGAAGATCAATTAAGCACTCAAAAGGTAATTTTTTTTACGATTTTCGAACTGCGTTTTAAGTTCATATGTTTTGAAATACGAAACCAAGCACTTTTAATCCAGGTCGGTATCAAAATCCAATTAGGCGGTCAAAAAGTACTTTTTTTTTTTTTTGGCTGCAATTTTTAAAATTTGTTAGATTTGGATTCTAGAAATACGAAATATCATCTAATATTTTTTTTTAAATAGCATCAGATCAACAGTTACTAACTATTCGTCGATTACAGAGCCGCTTTTGATAGTCCGATTCGGGCAAAGGTTAATTCAGCATAACTGCTCGGCAAAGTGGATCAGTTAATGTAGGATAATTTTAACGAATATCAAATCTTCTATGAGGATTGGAAAAGGTCTTTCCAATTCGATTACCACACAACGGGGTATCAAACAAGGTGACAGCCTGTCCTACAACCTATTTAATATATTATTGAACAAGATTGTGCGTGACGATGTAGTATAATAGAAGCGGGACAATTTTGAACAAAAGTTAGAATCTGTCGGATATTCGATGATATTGACATCATGGAACAAATATTTAGAATCGGCAAAAATTGGTTTGGCAGTTAAAGAAGACAGAACTACGTTATTAGCCTCAAAGGATGGAGAGTCCACGAGATTGGGACAATCTGTGATCGTTCGTAACTTCAACTTCGACCTAATAACCACCTTATCCGTCTTAAAAAAAAATCAATTTTGAAAAAAGCTAAGATTTTTACTTGCTAGTAGGTAATATTTTGGACAGGCGTTTGAATATGATCGTATGGAAAGGTGCGAAAAGGGACAACCTCAACTCCGCTGGAAAGACAAAAGTCCAAAAAAATTATTTTACGCTCAA
>OY757189.1:83813746-84036246 GCA_963583895.1 Melanophora roralis
AACACAAATCAAGTTTCATTCGAAAGCCCTCGAAAAAAATTATTTTTTTTTGTACTTTTTTATAAGTCAAAGTTAATTATTGGTACTTTTGTAACTAAATAACCAATTAAGATTTTAAAAAAAAATTGTGTTCTAACATGTTTTTGGTACTTTAAAAATTATTTTTTCCATTTAGGGTTAGTGTTATATGAAGTACTTTTAAGGTACTGTTTTGCATTTTAATTGAATACTTAGTATTGAAATAGAAAAAAATTATAAGTTACCATTACGGCTGGAAGTAATTCGAACCAAATTATTTTTTTTTAATTTTTGGTACTTATTAAATTATTGGGGATTATGAAAATTAAACAAATGAATTTGACGTAGACTGAGGTCGGAAGTCAGTAAAGTGGGCAAAATGAATTTTTTTTCACATTTATTTTAGCACTTCTTGGACTCTGGGTCTAAGAATATAAACTTAAAATGTATTAACCCAGATTGAGGTTATATATTGGCAAAGTCGACAGAAAGTTCTTTTAATATTTTAGGTACGTTTTTTTAAACAAATAAATATAAAATTTTTGACTATTGACCTAGATTAAGGTCGGAAGAAAGCCCAGTTACCAAAAATATTTTTATGTACTTTTCGAGATTTTGGTTAAAAAGTACTTTTTTACCTTTTTCATACTTTGTTTATTTTTTTTTTTTTTTTGAGAAATGAAGGGTTTTTTTGATCCATCACTACCCCGAAAATTCTTGCTGGTACAAATATATTATTTTTAAATATTTTTTTAATTGCTATAATAGTGACGTCAAATTTATTCTTTCATGCATACGTTAAATATGTGTCTTAAAAGAAAATATTTTAAAAATACTTCAGTCGATTTTCATAACGAATATTTTAAGCTATGACGTTATTATAGTCTTCAATTTGAATGCATGTAATATTGTTTAAATGGGTTTTGCAAAAATTTTGCCCAAAGCCGTATATTCAAAAACATTTTAGTTTCAAAATTAACAACATAAAAAAAAATGGAATACCCTCTAAGAGAAGGAAAATGTTTTTAGAAGTTAAGAAAAAAAGAGACAAAAACTAAAATTACACAAATACGAAAGTAGCAGTCTACTACAGCACAAAATATTTTTATATCAAGTTCGAGAATATTGGAAAAACTTGCAGGCTTAAAGTGATTTTTGGTGGGGGAGCCTATGTGGAACCGGCAGCATATTGCTATTTTCATTTATTTTCTTTTTTTGTTATTGGTTACAAAAAAAAAAAAATGACGTAAATTACTAATGTTCACTAATAATAAATATTATTAATCTAAAAGTTAGATAAAACATAGATGAAGGGATATGTAAAAGACAGGAATGTGAAAATTGTACCGAAAAAGGTACTTTGGTACGCTTTTTGCCAAATTAGTATTATTTAGAAATTTCGCCAGCCAACTTTTTGTAAATAAACAAGATCCAAAAAAGATTTACTTTCCTACTCCTAAAAATACAGCAAAAAAGTTTTAGAAAAATAAGTAAGAATGTAAGAAGTGATTTCCGACGTTAACTTTTTAAAGAGAATAGAAATGAACGAAATGCAGGATGTCTGGTAGCAAATTTATATTTTTAAAAAGGATTATTTTAAATGGTAATAAAGGCTGCGGAAGGAGGGTTGCACCGTTGGAAATTCCAACTTGAAATCATCGTTTGTGTGGGTTGGTCAGCCACGATGATGCAGTGGTCAGGTAAGCATTGCGCGTTCGCTGTGGAGACATTTCTAAGAGCAATTATTCTTACGTAATTTCTCGTCGACAATTCTGTTCAAAGTTCGTTATGCGGAAAATACGTGACAGACCGAGTGTAAATTTGAATCGTTTGTGGGTACAAAGATTTTGGGCAACTGCTTCGGTTATGAATGTCCCACGGCCAGGGTCCAGCCGATCTTCAAGGACCCCGAAAACAGTAAGCCCGTTGAAAGCAATTTAAGTGATAATCAATGACATTCAATACACATGGACCTCAAAGAGCGCTTATCTATGAAATTTTAAAACAGGGTTTTAAGTTTTATACTTTCAAAATTCAAATCGTTGAAGAACTAAAAGAAGGTGTCTTTAATTTACGTAATAATTTTTGTAAACGATGTTGGAGCGTTTTCGCACTGCAAATACCATTTTTGAAACAGCGAGGTTTATTTTCAATTAAACGGCCTTGTCAACAAGCAAAGCTACCATTACTGGTCTTCAAGAACCCGCAACCCTCGATTGGAACATTAAAAACCATTGAATTGCCTTATCCAAGCATGAGATATTTCGACCATATTTTTTTTTAAATTCTCGAGGCCCGGAAACGAATGTCAACGGTGAAAATTTTTGACACATGATAACGGAATTCTTTCTGCATAACCTGCGAGCTCATCCATTATACTTTTCGCAAACGTGGGTTTAACCCAGAGCCAGAGCTTCGACAAATTTGATTCAGAAAAGTTTCCCCCAAAAAACTGACCAGCCGTTGTGGGTACATTCATTCCATGGGCAGCGAGGTCACCCGGTCTAGCTCCCATGGATTTTTTTTATTGGACTACTTCAAAGAGAGGGCTTCGGAATGACAATCTGTAATCTCTTGTGGCTTTAAAAGAAAATCTTTGCCAAGGAGTCAGCTCAATTGAACCAAGTTTACTTCAGCTTGTGGCGCAGAGTACAAGGCTCCGTTTTGGACAGTGTGTTCAACTCCGATTCTATTGTTCAATGCTCTTAATAAAACTTTGTGTTAATCACTATGTTTTTTATTAAAGTTAGAAAATATAAATTTGCCACCAGACGCCCTGTATAATAAATTGGATCAAGTTTTAATTTTTATATATTTTTTGAGAGTTTAATATCATCACAAACCAAATAATCGGTACTAGTTTTTTCACGTTTTGATGAAAATGGCACACCCGTTACATATTATTAAAAGGTTTTTTCTTGAACAAGAAAAAAAAAATACGATTAAAAACATTTTAAACTAATGCAAAAAATAAAAAAATAAAGCCCGTTCTTAAGAATTTATGACACAACCCTAAAATTCAACAAGTAAGAGCGCTATATTCGGCTGTGCCGAATCTTATATTCCCTTCACATTGACCTTTCGCAATCCCAAACTTTTTTTTCTTTGTAACCATTTTTTTACTTATGAAATATTTTTAATTTTTAAATTGGGGTCGGTGTCATTTTTTAACGCTCAACGGGTGACGGGGAAGTTGTAGGGGTTTTTATCCTAATTTTTACAAATTTTGTAATGCAACCCCCTTAGGGCGTGGAGATAGGGAATAAGTATGTTCTTGGAATATGTCTGGGAGAAGAAACTAATAGGGGTCGGTCGTACACTTTATTGCCCTAAGGCCAACTCTGAAGGAGTTGTGGGCATTTTCATATCATTTTTTGTAAATTTTGTATGGCAACCCCCTTTGGGCGTGGAGATAGGGGGTAAGTATGTTCTAGGAATATGTTTGGGAGAACAAACTAATAGGGGTCGGTCGTACACTTTATTGCCCTAAGGCCAACTCTGAAGAAGTTGTGGACATTTTCATATCATTTTTGTAAATTTTTGATGGCAACCCCCTCAGGGCGTGGAGATAGGGGATAAGTATATTTTAGGAATATGTTTGGGAGAAGAAATTTATTAAAAATGTATACATTTAAATAGTTTTTGGCATAACCTTGTTCAAGCCAAAAAAATCTTGGCCTTAAAAAAATTTTAAAAAATGATTTGTATTTTCTTAGAATTTTTAATTCGATATATTTTTTGTAATCCTTTATTAAACATTTGCAAAAGGGGAATAGAAAATTTAGAAACAAGGAGATTAGTAAAAAGAAATCATTGGTTCTTAAGGGTATTTTTAAGTATTTTTTGTTTGTTTCTATAGCTATCAATAAGTTAATTGAGATTATAAATTATAAGCAAAAGTATTATAAAGGGTTTGTTGGAAAGTCTGCTGAGTAATTTAATTAAATTAAATTGGAAAAAAGCTTGGGTAAGAAGTAAAAATATTTTATATCATTTGTGAACTTACTACACTTTTCTCTTTAGTTAGCATTAAAAAAAAAATATTTTATATTTTTGTCCCATATATATTTTGCAATGAACTATACGTGTTTGTGTCATCAGTGAAATGCGTTGACATGTGCATATCACCAAATATTACGAAACACCATTCATGTGTCAAAATTGGTGGATGTCACAAAAATGACATTTATATTATGTTAACATTTTTTTGCAAGAAATATATGAACAAAAACACATTTGTACAATTTTTTTAATGCCCTAGATCCATGCACACATGCAGAAGTTCATGTTTATGCAACCCATAAGTTAGAAATATTTTTTTTTTATAAATACAATTTTAAAAGAACTAGCTGATATTTTAAGTAATGAATATTTTGAAGTTCCTTAAAATATAAGAAAATTATTACTTTTTTTGTAAAAATTATCAACAGCAAAGTATGAAATATATTTTGTATTTATGATGGATGTTTTGACAGGGAAGTCAAAGCTGGTATTAGCCAGTCACAGAAATTTAAGCATGAGGAGTTGAAAGCGGTGCACCATCATCCAAACTTTTTTTTAAACTCTAGATAAGCCTGCTACGTCATTGATTGCCAACTAAGCTGCACTTTTGAAAGTACGTAGGGAACAACTTTTACAACTTAAATAGTTTTGAAAGTTGTGAAATTTAAAATTTTGTAGTCCTGGTAACACTTGTTGATGCTGAACAGTTTTTACAGTAACAAAAATTCTAAAAACTTGTTATCTGTATTTTGAATGTATGTGCACTAAGTTCCAAAATAAAGAAAACAACAAAATAAATATGCCGCTTTAGATAAAAGTATTCGTTATAAAGTAAATCATATATAATAAAATTTACAAAATTTTTAAATTTTGTATAAAATGCCAAAACGTTCTCATATGGGTATAGGAAGCAAACACTTTTTTGTTTTCTAGCAAAAGAAGTGAACAACTATTAACTTTCTAAATAGAAATTAAAAAATAAAAAAAAAACAACTGTTTTCCTACAAACATATGGCCAGAAGCATTATGGACAGGAGAAACTATAGCAACATTGAAAAAGCTTTACAATGCAAATAAGCAAATGACATACGGAAGATATTAAAATGGCTAAAGGGCACATTGGAATCAAAACTATAACAGAAATTTGTTAAAAATAGTTGTTGCAAGAAATGCAAACTGACAAGTAAAAACATATCATGTGTTTATCCTGTTTGAAAACTTGAGAGAAACGAGGCTGTTCGAACACAATTTGGAGGGTAATGAAAATGGTTTGTTATTTAATGGTGGTTTTAGTATAACAGGGTGGTAAGTTATCTTTTATATGTGTACGTATGTGTATGTTTAAAAGTTAAGAGATATACATTTATTTCTAATGTGTTTATGTTAATGGTTATGCCAAAAAAAATATAGTGGATATAATGAAGTGTGATTAAACTGATATTATTCTGTAGTGGACATTAGTGGACAAAAAAAGGATCTTTTAGGTATCAGAAAAGACCCAACGTTTAAGTAAGTAGAGGGCATCGAGATATTTTTTATGTATCAAATTGATTGAAGCCCGGATATGAAACATGGCCAAAACCTTTCTATATACAAAAGCTAAACCAAGTAGTCTTTACTTCAATTTAGCCCTAGCGATTTCAAAAGTACGGTGAGCACGGATTTTGTTAAGCCAAGTACGGGTTTTCTTAAGCCAAGCTCGACTTACAATATACAAATTTCTTTCTTTGAGCCTAACTTTAACAAAAAATAGTTGGGTTTATGTGTGAAACACGTGCTTCATGTAAGTCTAAAAGGATTAATTTTAGCCTAAACGAAATGATTCCAAAACCAAAACCTTATTATTTTTTGATTAAAGGAACTTTATTAAAAAAGAAACGTTTTATAATTGATGTTTATTTTGTACATATTGTTAACAAAATATTTTCTGTACATACCGTAGCTGGGAATTAAACATGGAACTATTCGAACTGCAGCACCTGCGAGCTACCTTAAGGCTACCGAGGCACTTTGGTTTTGAAATGTTAAAATATATTGAAAAAATTTTTTCTGTTTGATTTTTTTTAAATAATTCAAACAGACTTGGTTTAGAAAAGCTAAATATGAAACTTACTTAAAAATTTCAAGAACGAATTCAAATAAATTCAAAATTAAATTCTTGGTTTTAGAATGTATTTTTCTTTCTGTGTAGTATAAGTACGGTATATGTGAGGCAGATTTGTTGTCTTTTTTGGGCAAAATTTTTCTATATTTGTGAAAATTGTTTTAATAATAAGGACTTTAGTTTTTGATCCTCTTTCCCTTGATGGATAATTTCCTTTTAAGGTCTGTTACTTCCATTAAAAGTTAACATAATTTGTTTTACTAATATTCGATTAAAGAAATAACTTTAATTAAAATTACTTAAAGAACTTATTTTAAATATGGGGTGAAACCTAACCCAGAAAGATAATACAAGTTCCTAATGGACACAAAATACACAATTTTTTTTAACCCTTAAATGCGCAGCGTATCCTTAAAGATACAACCAATAAAACTGGTTCTATTTCCACATTTATCAAAAAAACGAGAAAAAGTTTGATGATTACTACTCACAACACTTTTTTATTTTATTTTGGATAAATTTTATATTAAGAGTGCTATGCTTTTCAAAAATATAGAGCCAGATATTCAAAATTCTAAAATATGAAATTTTTGAAATTAAGCTAAGCAGTATCCACTTTTACTTGCATTATTTTATAACGAATTTTCTCAAAAAAATATGTGTTGATTAGAATAGTGTTATTTAACTATATACAAATTTTAGGTATGGTCTGATTTATACTTTCGCCAGAAAACCGTATATAGTGGTTGTATATTATAAGATACATTGCGCATTCCACACTAATTATGAATGTTGGCTGTTATTGTTTCATTTACGATATTTTTATTGAAAATGTCATACATAAGCTTGCTGGTGCACAAGCTCCTTGTATAGCTTATGTGTTTTATTCTTGTTTATTCGATTGATGTGACAAGTTCTTTTCGTTTGCGACGTAAAATTTTATTTTATTCTAATTAAAATTGCATATGTAAATATGGGTACGCTTAAACGTAGATCCAAAATGACAGATGATGAAATATGTAAAATGCTTTGCAATAGCGAAGACTTTCCTTATGACAGCACTGATGAAAGTAGTAATGATGAAATTCAAAATCCCAAAATAGTGTCCACTAAAAATAATAATGTTGTTCTTATTGATGACACTGACACAGATGAAGAATCTGAAATTAGCATTGATATAAATGCTTCAATTCATGGGTCGTTTATTGCATTAAGGAACGACGATAATGTGCTCTCAAGCCCCATACCATCTCCTGTAGCTGCACGCTCAAATCTTGCTAAGTCCAGTACCCTTCCGCCTCCTGGCCTAGTACAATGTAACACTTCTAGCTCGCCTACACAAAATTTAAAAAGGTACTCCTTCCTCCACCCTCCTGTTGCCAGAAATGGTTCAATATCAAATCCTACTGCTTCCAGTACCTCAACTGCTGGCTTACAAAAGTACGTCGATAATGAGCACATAAGCCCGTTAGATTCTTCTGTAGCTACATGCTCAAATTTTGGTAAGTCCAGTACCCTTCCGCCTCCTGGCCTAGTACAATGTAATACTTCTAGCTCCCTAGTACCAAATTTAAGAAGGTCTTCCTTTCTTCAATATCCTGTTGCCAGAAATGGTTCAAAATCAAATCCTACTGCTTCCAGTACCCCAACTGCTGGCTTAAAGGTTTGGACGACCGAACCTTGAAACTGAAATAAAACAGAAGAGGCATAAGCCAAATTTACAGACACTGCCTCCGAAAGATGTGAGATCAGATGGCACCCAACACTGGATCGTGGTCAGTAAAAAAGTAAGATGTAAATTGCCAGTTAGCACAGGACAAACAAAAATGTTTTACAGCAAGTGTGAGCTAAATTTATGTTTGACCTTTTAAAGAAACTGTTTTTTTATTAATTATTATAACCAATAAATATAACATTTGAAGGAAATGCACTTAAAAAATTTTTAGTGTTTCATATTATTAACTTCTCTATATATACGATTTATTTTTAATAAAAAAAAATAAAAAAAATAAATAAAAATTAAAAAATAAAACCCCTAATTTTACCAATTTTAATTTAACCAAATGAATTTGAATTAATTTTTTTTGTATTTCATATTATTAACTTTTATACATGAAATTTATTTTGAAATAAAAAAAAATTCAAATTAAAAAAAAATAAAAAATCCATTTTTAATAATTTTAATTTAACTGAATGAATTTGAATTATATTTTATACAATCACAATAATCTTTCATGTTTTTCTTATGAAAATTTACTTCACTCAAGTAAGCAATCTTTTATTGTTTAAGCGTTTCTCTTTGTGTGTGGAGTGCGCAGTGTATCTTATAAGATACAACCGGTTTTTCCTTAATAAACTTAAAAAAAAAAAACAAAATATTTAAAAAATAAAAACGCAGTTCTTAATCTCGTGCTTATTTATACACAATATATTTTTTCATAGAGATACAAGACCGTGCGCATTTAAGTGATAAGTTCGGTATATGTGAGGCATATGTGTTTTCTTTTTGCGATTGAGTTTTTTTAAATTTTTGAAAATTGTTTTAGTATAGGGACTTGAGATAATTTCCTTTTAAGGTCTGATGCTTCCATTCAAAGTTAACATAATTTGTTTTCCTAATATAAGATTA
The DNA here is from genome assembly GCA_963583895.1 of Melanophora roralis. Classification (NCBI taxonomy): domain Eukaryota; kingdom Metazoa; phylum Arthropoda; class Insecta; order Diptera; family Rhinophoridae; genus Melanophora; species Melanophora roralis. Next base: position 83,822,500 of record OY757189.1, read on the forward strand.
AAGACATTACTTTAACTAAAATTATTTATAGAATTATTTACAGAAAATAGTAAATAGCTTTAGTTTAAATGTTTTAATGGATAAAACAATTTTAATTGAATTATTAATGCTCTACTATGACTTGCTTACTTCAAAGAAGGTAACAATTTAATAATGGATTTTATTTGAACTAAAAAGAAACTGTTAAATTAACTTTTTTAAGTGCTTTTAAAATGATTAAAAAGTTTACTATGATGACGCAAAAAACTCATGTTATCATAAAGATACATATTGCGACACACATACTTTAAGTGTTAAAACATAATAAGATATGCAATTTTGACATTTAAACTTTAGGGACTCGTTCTTTAATCAAGCACAATGGTCCAGAATACGAAATTATTATGCAAATTAATTTCAGAAGTTAAAAAAATATTTTTTTTTATAACTAACGTGCTTTTTTGTGCAACTCTATCTGGCATAGTGGCCCAAAATATAATAATAGATAATATGTAAACTAACCCTAAGGAGTCAAAAAATATTTTTCTTCAAAACTTAGATGGGCCTTATGGCCCAGAATATGAAATTTTATTGCAAATTAACCCCTAGAAGTTAAAAATATTTTTTTAAATTTAGTTAAAAACGCCACTAAGAAGAAGAAATAAATTAAAGTTAAATGAAATTTTATAAACCCGTTAGCTTAACATGTTCTTTTTTTTATTCCCTTTCAATTACAAGAAAATATATATTTAGCCCTAAAATGTCCTTTTTCAAAAGATAAAAACAAGCAGAAATAAAAAAAATACATGGTATACCATATATATCATATGATGTTACTGAAATATGACAGAGAAATTAAAGCGGTTCATTTAAAGTTTTTGTAAATTACCCAAATAACATATTTGTTATATTTCGCCAATTTTCTGATGAAACAGTTATTTGGTCGTAATTTTATCTCAATTTCAATTTGTTTTATTTACTGCTAACAACTTTGACCTACCGTTGTTGGGTGTGCTCATATATACGGCCAACAAGATATAAGAAAGCCAACAAAGATCAATACCTTCTAAAGGAATTAAAATCGGATATAAAATGTAAGAGTAATGAAATAAAACAACTCCAGACAAAAGTTGATAGAAACAAGTTTACCAAAAGCGGCCTGGAAGGAAAGCATGATTAATAATTACAAGGAGTTTAAAGCCGTTGCAGAAGCCAAATCAATGGCGACACCCGCATCTTTAGAAATTCAAGCTGCGTTTTTGAAGAAAAAAGAATAACTGAAAAGAAATGTGAAGAAATCCTGTGAAAAATATATAGAAACTGGTCTGCGTAATCGTTCGCTGACTGGTACAAAACGTAAATATAACAAAAACTTATTGCTTGTGAATGGTAGAAAAGGCATACCCCACTTAACTGGTTAAAAGGCGTTAGAGAAGGGAAAGGAAAACATAGAAAATACCGATTCCTACATTTACACAGACATCTTATCAAAATTAAATAGATATATGCACACATATCTTCACATATAAAAAACTGCTTACACTGGATCTTAAGCAACCAATGCAAAAGGACCTCATATAGGATTTGCCTTAAACCCATTATGTGGTATAAGTTTTGAACCATTTGCCCCATTTTACTACAATGCAACGCAAAAATAACATGCTTCCTTCATATAGTTTAAGAACTAAAACCAATCCCTTCCATAAGGAACCTGTCACGACAGTAGTTTTAGACTGGGCCTCTGCTTGCTCATTAATAAAAATTTTATGTCAGCAAAATGTAAGGCGAAGGATCCTTCTGATAAAAAAAATGCTATTTTTTTCTCGATTTGAATTAATTACGCCAAAAAACTTCAAGAAAACTGTAGGCTTTATGAGCAAATCTCAACGCTGTCAAGTCCATAAGCATACAGCAATTATGCCAGCTGGGTCATGCCAGTTGAATAAGTTAAATATTCTTAGCAAAAAAGGTGTTGAATGACAAACTCAAAGAAAACGCAGGCAGGAAATATTGGAAGGACCAAGAAAATATGAAAATCCTTGGTACAAGATTGAAATATCTAAAAACAATTAAATAAGCAGCCCAGCACGAAAATTGGCCTATTAAATTAAGAAAAGTAGGAAAGTAAACAAATTTTAACACAAACTGAACTCAAAAGTAGCTGAGGATTATTTTAGTCTCAAACCGTTCAAAAAACTCAATACAGTAAGAGATAAAGCTGAATTAAATTAAATTAATTGTGCTATATAAATGAAAAGACATTTAATTATTAATAACTTTCATTTTTTAAATATGAATCGGTTAAATAGACTTTTAAGGAATCTTCAAGTGGTTGGTCATAACCTTTGCTTGCGCATTCTTAAATTCTTATCATAAATTTGGCAATAAAATTTGTTGACCCGTTGCCTAGTTGATATAAAAAAGTCCATAAATTGCAAAAAGTCCAAAAATGTTAAAACGAAGGAATTGATTGATATTACTCATACGCAGTCTTCCAAAATAATCTTTTTTGCATAAATGCCTAAATAATTACCTAAATTTAGGTAAAAAGTATACTTTTTGAGATTAAAATTACTTTCTGAGAGCATGGAGCACCACCTTGTATTGTATGTTATTATAAGCCTTTAAATCAATTCGACTTTTCTCTAATGTCTCAGCCATAAATTTTTGACTACTTTTGTACAACTTAACACAACTAAGATTATTTAAATTCAAAAAAGAAAGTAACTTAAAAATCCACACCTTATTCTACCAGTGTTAGTCCTTATAATTATTATTTGACCACAGTTTGTTATTTTGCTTATTTCTTACTAAACATACATAAAATTTAACGTGCTACCTTTAGCACTAATTACAAACCAAAAATAAACTAAATTAATTCCTTAAAACATATAAGAAATTTAAATGTTATCGTATTAAGTAACTTATTCGAAATAAGATAAATTTCTGGTTTAATTTAAGCACCTTAAGCTTTTTTATTGTGTTTTCGTATGTGTAATTTCTTGCAATATGTTTATGTTTCTCACTTAAGTTTTGCTTCTCCTACTCTACAATTAAAACTACAAAATATGTGAAAGTAACAGGCAATAAAAATATTTACACTGCTATTAAAATTGTGTTACACCCAAAGTGTATCCATTATTAAACCACAGTTAATGACTTTTTTTCATTTCTAGTAATTTCCCTCTTTTCTTTTATGTTGCTAAGGTTGCTTACATTTCTATGTACGTTAGTTAAAGAAAGGCTATGAATGGTAGTCGTCTACCCTTAGCCACCTAGACCCATTGTGAATCCCTTAAAATAAATTGAAAAGAGCAAAAAGAAAGACAAAAGAAATTTGTAGTTAAAGCAATACAGAAATAAGAAAGATAAAAAAAATTTCGTTCACAATAAATCAAAAAAAACCATTATTCGTTATTTGTGCCTAAAAGTTGAACAACCTATCTGCCCAGCCTCCCAAACCATTTGATGATGATGTTCCCCAGCAGCCAGAGACTTCACCAAGTCCATCCATGAAACGCCCTTCCAGCAAACTCCCACGGCGGATTTGCAGCCTGAGGCAGTGGTAGATAAGAAGTTCCATAGTCTCTTTATCATCTTTATCTTCGTACATACTGCAAAAATATGGACAGCTCCTGCCACATTTTATCGTTATATATCCCACATTGCAGTGCCCTGTGAGAGTCCCATTTATTTATCTCAGAACTCCACTGCTCTCTCTGAGCAGCAAGTCTGTGCCTGTCCTGTCCAGCGTGGGCCACAGAAGTCTAGAGATTGCGCAGTCTGCCCTGTCCTTCTAGGTTTTTCCAACCTTTTTTATTTCCCAAGCCCTTATAAGTCCTTAATAGAAACCCAGCCCATACGGGTGCCCAATGTCCCGGCCCGATCCCCTCCTCGTCAATCCATCGGCAGTCTCATTGCCAAAAACGTCTCAATGACCTAGAACCCAACAAGAGCCTATTCTTGTGTGTCGCCTAGATTGCCCTTAGAGCACATCTACCTTCGTCCGCAAGTCCAGACCTGACATAATGTCCCTCTAGCGCGTTGAGCGTGCCTTGATGGTCAACGTAGATTATTTCGTTTGCTCTTCCGTCGGCGGCCTTCCCACGGGTTTCATCACCGCCAGAATGTTAACCTGTAGAACGTTGTACTCATATGGAAGTCTGCGTGAGAGATGTATCCGGCCATCTTCGAATCATCATTGAAGACTGCTCGCCCCTTATACAGCCTGTGGGATCTATTCCATGCCTCCCTATCTGGAAACACTACACTACTCTAATTAAAGACTTTTAAAATATTTTTCGAAGGATTCTAAGAATAATGTTGTAAATAGGACTAGAGAGCCATGATGGCCAAGTTTTTGATGCCGCACCATTAAACTAAAAAGGGTAAACATTTGATGTATTGCTAACTCAAGTTTCAGTAGAAAATAAGGGAAGTGGTATATGAATAAAAAAGGTAGCTTAATTGGTTTTTAAAATTGGTTTAAAAAATAAAACCTTAAATTTGTCAAAAGTCATATAAAAAACCAATGCTTGATATTACATCAAAACCTTAATGAACAAACCTTGAGTTTGTTTAGATTAGATTTGAGTTAGATTAGTTTTAAGAAAAAATTCCATTCATATATCGTTTGAAGCTCTTTTTGATTACATTTGTTCATATAGCAAGTGCTTTGTGTGTTTAAAAGTATAAGAACTTAACCACAAACCACAACTATTTTGTTTTATCACTGTCATTATCAAAAGGTTACAACCACAAAACTAACTCCCATCAACTTTATAAAACCATCATTATTACTCCCACTATATCCAACTACTTTTGTTTTACAAAAAATCATCCCTCTAAGAAGATTAATTATATTGAGGTTTTTTATTTTAATACATGGGCTGACGAAGGTTATCATCCTAAATTACATCTGTGCCATTGAGGCAGTGAACAATTTTAGCAAAACAAAACTCAAATTGTTTTTATTTAACCTTAATGTAAGATTTTATTCTTAAATTTTTTCTTTTAGAATTAAAGAATTGGTTGGATGAGCAAGAAAAGGACAATGATATTAAACTTTGACCTGGCCGCAAATAAATATTTTTTCCAGGTGTTCAGTTTTAAAAATGTTTGAGTTTGGTATTTTTATTTTGTAATTTTCTTTTATATCGTTTGAATTATTTTTTTTTTGCTAGAGACATGATATATAATTATATCGAATCCTAAATACAAAAAAGCTCTAGTTTGTATTTTTTAATAGCTCAGATTTTCTTTCATTTAAATAAATCATATACAACAATTAGCCAAAAAAGATCTCTTCTAAAAGTTCAAGTTAGGGCGTTTTTGTATTAGGGTAACTTAATGTGTTTACATTTTTGTTTACACAAGCATATATGTGGTTACACACTTATAGAGAAGGTAAACATTTTCGTTAATATACATTTAATTTCATGGGTACTTGATCATGAGCATAACCCAAGTTGTTTTTTCCACATTTGTTTTTCATTTCCTTTTAATCCGAAGATCATGATTTCATGCAAATTTATATCTCCATGGTAAATAAGTTTTTCTAAAGCAATGGATGTTGTGGTATATCTGGTTTCTAATAATCTTCTAAAAATGCTCGTATCTTCAAGAAGTTGCGGCCAAAAAGAAACCATTAAATATTGTTTGACACTCGTATATTTTCTAAATGATAAACTTTGATTCTGTTTTTCGGTATTTATGTTTACTTTAACCTTTAGAATTTATTGTTTAAGTCTAAAAGATGATAATATCGTCCACAGCAAGCAATCGTGACGGCGCACAATTGATTGCTATACGGGCTCATCTTATGGCATTTTTCATCACTTCGGCGAGAACTTTGGGTGACAGATTCTCGCACTCATGTTTATAGTTGTCCTTGAGAGCTTATAGGGTCTCGGGCTTTTTCACGTAAGCACGGAACCTCAAAAAGACACAAAAAAAGTCTGGAACGGTTAAGCCGGAAAATCTGCCAAGGTCTCGGGCATGTTCAAAAAACCTTCAATAAAAGTCTGTTACGGTTAAATCGGACAATTTTTCGGGTTAAACCGCCAAAGGAGAGATTAGGCGACCCAGAATATCGGTTGTGGCTCGCACAACGCGTGCCACCAATGCTCCGTCCTATTAGAAACGCATGTCCTGTATTCCTAATTCGTTTTATTTAGGTAAAAAAAACTCGGCTAACATAGCCCTATAGCGCGCACCGTCCACTGTTGTCGTTTGATTAGCAACGTCCCCAAAAAAGGCCCACTGACTCCCCTGGCATGAACAGCGCAACATGCAGTCTCTTTAAGTGGGTGTTATTGCTCTTCGTGCATCACTCGTATTTTCTAGTGCCCCAGAAGCGAAATTTTTGCTTGTTCACGTACTGGATGAGGTGGAAATGAGCGTCATTTTTCATTATGATTTTCGTCAAAAAATCGTCCACTTCAGCCTCGAGATTAAGGGTGGCTTAAGCGTAGGTACAAGCGTTTGACGGTCAACAAACAGCAGCTGATACACGGATTGGACTTTGTTTGGGAACATATGCAGGTCTTTGACCAAAATTCGCCTTAGGGACGACCGGCTAACTGCGAGCCGCGGTGTCTGGTCGATGGTTATGGCAATAGCTCGACATCCTTGCCAACAGCGGTGATATTCTCGGCAGAACGGGTGCTCTGAGACCGGTAACTCTTAAAAACGTTTCATGTGACTGCAGTCTTTTAGGTTTGTGGCCAAGCGGCGCAGTGTTTGCGCAGTCGATGCCACACAACCGGGGAATCGGTGACGTGATTCGCGCTGCGCCAACATCCCAGACGAACTATTACGCAAAATATTGACACGGTTTTTCGCTGTTTTGCGAAGTTTACCGCTTAATGGCGTGTTTACTTTTATTTTACATCTATCTTGATCACAAATGTCAAAGCATATTAGACATTGGCTGCCATTTGCAAGAATAAGAGCAGCTTCCAATAGGATGATTTTTTTGGGCCCACCTCAAATAATTTTGTTTTGAGAGTCTTAGGTAGACACAAATATGGAATTTGATAAGAAATTCGGGGACTTATATTAATGGTTTTCAGTTAAACTATTTCATTGTCTTGACATAGATGCCCATTTAATATAACCTAAGTTTCTTATTAAAGACGGAGTTAATGCTTTTCCCGTAGCACAAAGTTAATTAAAAACTGATGTGAAGAAATTAGGTTTTTACAAAAACTGAATTCCATAATTTCCACCAATTAGGCAATAAATTAGATTGCTTTCAGTTTTATTTGTGTCAACTTCATATCTTTGTAAGACTTCTGTTACGTGACCTGTAAGAGGCTCTGCTGGACATCGACCCGTCTCGCTCCGCGGTTACTTCCATGGGTGTAGTTCTCAACCCTTCAGCAGACCAAGGTACGTCACCAGATAATTTCTTTCAAAAAGCTACACAACAAACATTTTTACTACTCACAACGCCTGGAACGCTCATTGATAGGGAGGTGGATGTTGACCTCCAATTGCCCATTCCCAACTATACCTATAAATACTCCATAAAAATAGTTCTTTTACAGGCCCTATGACCCGTCCTTTCTCACCTTTTCTGTTTCAACAACCCCTTTACAAATAATTTTACTCACACATATTCATTTTTAAACAATACAAAATTACAAATTTTATTCAAGACATGATTACTATATTAAAATTAAACGTTTAAAATAAAAAAATCTTATCTTTTATAATATTTACAAAGCACACAAAAAAACACTTAATTTAAAATTCACAAAAAAAAAACGTTACTTAATTTGTCCTAACAAAATAAATCGATGCTAGTTTCTTCTTCTTTTGATTACTATATTAGGCGACTTTACAGGTCAAAGCCAAGGTATTTTGCTGCAAGATGTGTAAGTTCCGGCTGGTAATTAGTAATAACTGTGAGGCATTTTTGTTATTTTTGTTTATTAATTTGTATTCGCTGTTACTTTTCTCATTCCCCTGCTCTGATTGTATGATGCTTAAACTGGCTCGAAATTTCCTTAGGATCTACTAAGTTAAGCGGTAGCATAACAAATATCAAAATGTGTACTGGACTGTATGTGGCACAACTGCTAAGTTAGTTGAACCACCCTCTATTGGTAGAGGGCAACGTTAGTATTTTCCCTCTTTGATCACACATGTCTTCCGGCTTCTTAATTTCTCAGAGGCTATACAGATTCAAGAGAAAGTTCAGTTTAAATTTAGTTAACAAAGAATCATGTTTTTTTTTCTTAAAGAATATTTTTATGACCTGTAATAAACTGTGTGATAGTTAGACGGTACCTTTTTGCCCTCGAAAGTCAAACTGGTGATTGAAAATGCAGTTGTTTTCATAAAAAATCGAAGTCAGCTTGATTGCAAGCAGTTTATCGAACAATTTTGATATTGTTCGTAACAAACTTGTAGACTTCTAAAATTCTACTTTCCAGGTTTAAGACACATTTTTACTAAGTAAACACCCCCTACAAATGCCATTAAATATTACTCTATCTGTCAAAATTTGGCGTATGTGGCCAGCTTTATGTCATTAGTGATTGTGTTGAACAAACATAAGATCGGTGCAGTTTTTGATATAGCCCCCATTTTAATCTTCTTTCAGATAAAGCATCTTGTACTGCAAATGGCTCTAATATTACTGCGCCTTTTATAATTTTGCACGTACGTGTTTTTTTATACCACCAACTATTACTCTGAAATAATTTAAATATTATCAATGTATATTTTGATAAAGCACCAATGCGAATGTGTTAAAAGGTTGTAAAATGGTCAAGCTTGACCGACTATAACTTTTTTGCTTTTTGGTTAATGGTTCCAGATATTTTAAATAATTTAATTTAATTTAAATAAAAGAAGCCAGCTGAAGCCGAAATTAATATATTAGTTTCGACTATAAAATTTTCTTCTCCTTCTTTATTATATATATAAAGTAGTTAAATATATAATTTTTAGATGATATATGAAGTTACACTAGCACATATTAAAAAGCCTATAATTTTCTTAACTCTACGACTTATGGTAAAAAACGAAATGAAATAATATATAACGCAACTATTCTATATATGCAAAAACTTGTACATCTTTCTACTCAAGCGCCTACACTTATGCTAAACAATCGCAAAATGTTGCCAGCACAAAGTTGGTTTCCAAATGATTTATAATGCCAATAAAAGATTCTTGGGAAAAGAAAAAAATAATATATGTTTGTTAAAATACTGCATGTGTAAGTGTGTGTATGTATGTGTGTGAAGCTTCATAAGCATTGAAAGATATATCATTTCTACAAAATATATTAAATTTGCTAAAATTAATTTAATATTTGGAAACAGGTTTTCTTTGATATAAAAATGAAATAAATTTTTTTCCTCTTTTTTTTGGTATAATATTTAATAGTTTTGAATTAAAAAAAATATTCTTATTTAAGTTAGTGTTGCACAAAAAAGGTTTGTTATTAAGAAATGAAAGCGACAAGAAACTTTTTAGTCTCTTAAATAGAAAAATGAAACTTAAAGAATTAAATTTCTTTAGAACAAAACTGTTATGCCGAAATATTAAGGAAATCTCTTAGTGTAAAAATGTTTTAGGAAAAAGTTAAATGAAAGGAATTGTTGTTTAAATTTACGTTAAAGAAAAAGCAGAGTTTCTGACACTTCATTTTTAAACAGCGATGCCAAACAAAAGAGGGTAATTTTTGAGAATGCACGGGTGTGTGTTTATTAAAAAAAACAATGTAATATCATTCTGTTCTTAAGGATACGTACTCCAAAATAGTAAAAATGACAGATGCTGCCATCAGCAAACACTATTGTTTTGACACACAATGCTACAGAATCAACCACTGAATACTAAACATAGAAATTTGTTAATGGTTTTTTGCTTGGTTGAACCAAAATTTTACGAGAATTTTGCTTGGCTTACACTATGATGTTTTTCATGAAATTTTATGTTTCTAGATGAAGATGTAAAAAAGTAAGTTTGCATGTTTTTTCGGAAATAAGAATTTCATGAAAGAAAAAAAATCATTTTGGACCCACTGCCTCAAAACTTTAATATTACTTTATATATGTTTTTAGTTCTTGGTCTCTATAGATTTTCAAAAAAACATTAGGTCTTATGCTAAGGAAGACAGATAGACAAACACACAAATGAACAAACAAACATCCATTTACAAAAACATCTTAACGGACAAAGTTCTTAAGCTTAGCAAAAGTTATTCTATCGATTGCTAAGAAAACAACTCCCTGGATGTAGTGAAGCTGAAAATAGATGAAAATTACTTTGGTATTTAGCAAAGTAGTTAGCACTGAAATTAAAATAAGCACAAGCACACATACACCCATTTGTGGGCAAAATACACCAAATAATTATTTCTACATCCTTTAATATGCACATTTACATACACACAACATTAATTTCATTAGACTATAAAAGGGATGTCCTTTAAGTTGGAGTAAAAGTATTTTGGAATGAATGAGATATAGAAAGTCATTAGAAATTTATTAAAGGAAATGTTTGCACAGTTTTTTTTACCCTACTTAAAAGTAAAGGGCAAAAATGTAATATCTTGAGCTTAATTCTGATTTAATTGTACTTAGGGAATAAGGATACCAGGGAAAACTAGACTGAAGATGAAGTGGCATATACAGAATCGAATTTGGATTACTTTCTAGATTCTTTGAAAAAATTAAAGTAGATTTTATGTCCAAAGAAGATCCTTCGAAATTGGAGTCTTAAAAGCCCATTATAAGTTTGTTGCCAAATATGTCAAATTTTATTAAGAAACTGCTTAAAATCGAGCTTACTCCGATCCTGAATGAAAACCCACAGCATGACAAGGAAACTTTTGAGAAAAAGATGTACTGCTTGGTGCTTTTAAACGATGTCTATCAAGCTTTCGATAAACTGAGAAACTATTACGACTTTGCAGGTTGAACTTTACTGATACGTAACCTTATTTAAAATACGCAGCAAAATCTTTTAAGAGTTCAGTTTTAGGAAGGGTATCAGACAAAAGGGACAGTCCTTCATGTGAACTTTTTAATATATTCTTATGAGAGATGTCAATGTGAATTAGAAACTATACACAAATAGAAAATACTACTTTATTACACCGACAATATAGTCATATTAAAGCGTACTGTGCGATCATTATCTGTTGCCTTCAAAAAAGTACAAAAAATCTGTCAGAGCAGGTATGGAGCAATTGAATTAAAAGAGCTGATAAAACAGAGTAAAGTAAATTTGGACAAACAGTGAAAATTTAAAACTGTCGGTACTGCCAAACATGAAAGGAACAGCCCCAGTTTTGCTATTAAAGGAAGGACAATTCTAGATATTAGATGCTGCTTTGGACTCAGTGGGTTGGCTTTAAGCAAACTATTCATTCGACAAACAAAAGTCCCTTCCTGCATGTCTTTCATACTACTTGTACTTTCATATGGTTTTAAAGCAATAGAACTTGAAAAAGTACAGGAGACAGTTCTTGGAGTGTTTGAAAAAAATATCATCTGGAAATCAACTAACCGATCTAGGTCAACAAAATATCGGTGTGCTATAATCCTCGGAAGGTGTAAGCTCTTTGCCGACATTGACATGTCGTGAAAAGAAATGAAGACCATCTAAAAAACAGTTCAATTAAAGGTAAACGTGTTGACGAATCATGCACTAGAGAAAGAGTAAAACTTAAATGGAAATAGAAAGCGAAGAAAGAAAAATAAAAATTGAAGTGAAGAATCGCAGAAGACCAAGGTACCTCGAAATCGGATCTTGGGAATCATAGGAAATTTATTTCAATGCCTGTAGAGCTTCTGCAGTCGGGGTTGCGTTGATCGCAAGTCCTACTTAAACAAAATAGTCCCATGGAGGTTAAAGGTGAAGGTAAATAGAAGCTAAGCACTCAATAGGATATGGTAAAAAATCCTTTTTTACAGGATTCTAGTGAGCGTAAAAATACTACTCAATAAGGATCTGCATGCTTGATGGCAAAGGCTTCAAAAAGGTTAGCTAGACAAGGAAACCTATAACATTAAAAATTAAATATTTTCCTTACGAAACAATAAAAAAAATTTGTCTTAAAGATCTTAGTGTAGACCAATTATTGAAAGATCACCAACCGTAATGATCTTTGAGAGATATTAAATAAGATTTATAAAGATGCGATGCATTTTTACAAATGAATCTAGCAAGAATGTAAATTGTGGGACAGATTCTTTCTACACTGAAGGCATTTCAGGTTTTCTTTTTGACTACCTGATGAAAATAATGTGTCTCAGGAAAAGACATCAACCAATTTTAAAAGCACAAACTTTATAGTAGATAAAGTTTCAAGGGATATTATAATAACACGCTTCAACTATTTAAAATATTTTCTTTTAACGTATCTACTTGCTTTTATCAATTCAGGAGCATTATCATTATCCCAAGTGATCAATTTACCATATCATTGTGTTTACTTTTGATTCCACTATATTTTTAAATATTAGCCCAACTGTAACATATCAACATTAAAATTTGAAAAAAATTTTGTTTGTGTTATAGAGTATAAAAGCAGTCGTATACGTATAACAAATCATAAGTTATTGCTTTTTTCTATTTTGAAACGATTAAAAGCAATTATAAAAATGCAAGATGGTAAATTAGATGATAAATTCAAGTTTTTGTTGGGCAAGTAGTCGATGCAATTTTTTTTTTCTGTTAAGGAAAAAAATATGTAACTAAGTGCTTGCTTTAGTGCTTTTAGTTTTGCTTATTAAGTTGCTCAATCTAAATCAAAAATTAATTAAAATTTTTAAAATAAAAAAAAAAATCTAAAAATGACTCAAAACACCACAAAGTGAATCAACTACTTTCTCAAAATTTGTGGGGTTAATTTTCAAATATCTAAAACATAGTACGCATTTGGCATTTTTATTACAAAGCATATTGAATAAGTAACCTAATTTTACGATACTGTCTTAATATAAAATAAACAATTTCACCTTCTATCTTTTTAAGAATTCTTGCAATCTGAACTATTTGTGGCATAAACTACATTAACTGTATAAACCATACCAATATTTTTTTCGTTTTAATTTCTTAACAATACAAAATTTAGTAAAAACTAGATCTGCTATTAGTTTAAACTTTTAAAAATTAAACAAGAAATACATAAGCAAAAATCGTTTACATTATAGCATTCTTATTTGACTTTCTCTGAACCATGCGAGTCTGCAATATGCCGTAAATCATATTCAAATATAAATAACAAAAAAATTATTTATCAAACAAATATAATTTCTGTAGTACTTAAAAATATAAAAATTTCTTTGTTTTTGTGAGTAAACACGTATGCCGTGACGTATACTTTACTTTTCGTAATTAAATATAACTCATACGCAGGCTTGTATTTTTGGCGTTTAAAGCTTTAATATTATTCGATATTAAATAAATCCTATGTGCAATTTTAATTTTTATTAATGTAATTCAAGGGTACATTTTATTATTTAAAAAAATATTTTTCATTTAAGTTAAATTTTTTAGATATTACAGTAGCTGGACCACAGTTTTTGAAGCATCTGATAGAAATGTAGGTTTTTACCTCAAAAACTACAAACATTTTCTTATACCAGCATTGAATTGTGCAAAGACGAAAATTTGATGCCTCAGTAAAAATGATTTCTTATCCTGGAAAATATCTTTCGAGGGAAAAGTCTTATAGGCCTATGAGTCTGTTTTCAACCTAATTGAAATTGTAAAAAAAACTGCTTTGAAGCAAGACGGCTCTGATCCTTAATGACAACATCTGCATTCCATTAACAAATATGGCCTAAGAAGTTAACATAGTACTAACGAACGAACTGAAAGATTGTTAAAAATTATAAGAAAAATCTTTTAAGCTTTCGATAAAGTATGTCACAAAGGTCTGTTAAGCAAACTAATGTTGAAATTTTAGCATAAGATCTAAAACTTGTTAGAAAATTATATTGCCCGTCAGCCGCTTATGATTAAAGAGGAAACTACTTATGTTTTTCTAAACCAATTCACGTTAGTTTACCTCAAAAACGTATTTTGGGTCCAAATCTGATCTTATTTTACACTTCAGACATGCCAACCAACAATTTTACACACACGTCGACATTTTCTGCTGCTACTGCCCTTTTCGGTTCCCTAAATGTACCTCAAACTATTTGCGACATAACGTTACCCAAGTATAGAAACAGGAAAAGTTATGGGCAACAAAAATAAAAGAACCAAAACGAACTCATGTAAATTTTAATCTAAATATTGTGTTCCTAAATCTTTATAACCAAATACTTTGGGCCCCAGCAAATTTGAGATGAAATACCTTGGCATTCGCCCGGATCGTGGCCTCACACTGCCGAAATCCTTTGGCTTATCGGTACAAGCTCTGTGTTTCCTTTTGGTTATAAATTTCTGTCCTATAACTCAATTTTGAAACTTACTTGGTGCTACGGTATACAATTAGGGACACTGCTTTCGCGTATAACGTAGAAAAAATTTAACGTCTTTAAAACAAAATCCTAAAAATGGTACATGTTGTTTCTTGGTAAATTAAAAACAGCAACATCTACAAGAATCTACAAGCTCCACCAGTAAAATGCGAAATCCTAAACAATAAGGACATGTATTTAAATAAGGTGAAAACACATCCTAGTCCACTCTTTTCAAACGTCTTAAAACATAGTGTACAAGATCGTCTGAAAAAAAGTGATACTATTGCGCTTAGATGAAACAATTTAAATTAACTAACTTTATTTTTAAAAACTTAAATTTTAGTCTGGCACTGGCTAGACTAAAAAATTATAATTTATTTTAAGATTTCAAAGCTTATTTGTATTGCTCGTTATCAAACATTAAATTTTTAATAAAAATTAAGTTTTAAATCCAAAGAATTTGATTCACTTTATCCAGCAATAGCTTTAGCAAGTCATATAATTTTTTTGATTTAACTGGTAATTGATTTTAGCGAGAAAAACTTTCCCCAAGTATAATTTCTATATCAGTTTTAGTTTAAGAATACAAAAAAAAGCCCTACTAATTATATTATATCATATAAATCAAATATTTGTTCTTAAAAACACTCTACCATGATGGCACCCTTATATGACTTTCTTTTTACCAGCCAAGATCCCCGGCAAATCGTAAAACAAAAATTATTTTACATATAAATTAAACCTCTGTAGTGATTACATATTTAAAAACATTATAAAAATTGCTAAACTTTTGTGAGGAGCAAACACGTATGCTGTAACGTATACTTTACATTTCGTAATTAAATATTAATCATACGCAACCTTGTATATTGCTAATAAATAAGTGTTTGAACGAAATAAAATTGTTATGAGTTTGAAATTTAAGATGGACAAATAATTTTTAAAATATAAGTGAAATTTTCTTTACACATTTGTTTGATTGAAAAATATATTTTATCATATAAAAAAATTACATGTGTTTTTAACAAAGTTGCCCTTAAAAAATTATATAATTTTTCTTACAGCTTGACCACAAGAGATTTTACGGCCAAACAAAAATTTAGCATGAACACCTAATAATGCACACATGGAATGTTACAAATAAATAATATTTCCTTAATTTTTTTTTAAAATTTGGCTAATTGGTAAGAAAGAAATTAAATTTTAGATATTTTCAAAAAAAAAAACTACTTTCAAAAAAAAAAAACTAGTAAAATTTTTAAAACAAAACAATTTTTTTTTATGTGTCTTTAGGTTAATGGTACCTATCGGATAGAAAAAAAAGTTAAAACAAAATTCAAAATGCTTGGCCATTGTACATAATGATCTTGCATAAGAAGATTTTCCAGAAAAATTTTTGAAATAAGTTATTTTTCAATATTTTATTTGTTAATGCTATAGCTACTAGTAGCTAAATATTTGATGCTCTGCATATTATTTCGAAACAATTTAATCCATTCAGGGTCGTAACTATTCGGAGTGTTAGCGAAGTTCCATAAACCATTTCTGCGGCGGATACTTCGAAGCAACATACTACTCTTGTGCGCAAACCTGGCACAATAAGTGGAAGCACACCAACCCAATCCTTCTTTTTGTAACACTTTAATGCCGATTTTACCGTACGATACCACCTCTCTATCATGCCATTCGATTGGGGGTGAAAAGCTGTCGTGTGTACTACCCTTGAGTCAAATGTTGTTGCAAGTTTTTGAAAGAGCTTACTCTTAAATTATCTACCTTGTTCCGCTAATTTTTTACAGGGCACTCCAAACTTTGTCAACCGTACACTTGTTAAAGCAGCCGCCACTGTCTCAGACTTTATATGAGCCAAAAGGATCGCCTCTGCCCATTTCGTGAACCGCTCGATATATGTCAGAAGGTAACGATACCCTTTACAACTTCCCAGCGGTCCAAAAACATCTATATGGACATGTTTTAAACGTTGAGTTAATGGTTCAAACTCCTCTATTAGACTTCTCGTGTGCCGGCATACCTTCGACCTTTGACAAGAAATGCAAGACTTTGCCCATAGAGAAACATATGTTCTTAAGGACTTCCAAACAAAACGTAAGCGAACCAAATCCACTGCTCTTACACCTGGATGAGACAAGTTATGAAGATTATTAAACATTACTCTACGAAAAGGTTGCGTTAAATACTGTCTTATTTTTAAACCCAAAACATCGCAGTATATCTTGTGTTTGCTATTCTTAACTTCTTTTAGGTTTAGGGAATGACTGCCGCTATTGACCA
This sequence comes from Melanophora roralis, assembly GCA_963583895.1. Lineage (NCBI taxonomy): Eukaryota > Metazoa > Arthropoda > Insecta > Diptera > Rhinophoridae > Melanophora > Melanophora roralis. The sequence goes on from OY757189.1 coordinate 83,839,212, forward strand.
TGTTTATAAGCTCCTCATCAGTTTTTTGCTCTTCAGCTAAATTTTTGAAATCCAAATTCGTAGATATATCTATCGCTTGAATCCTGAAGAGGGCGCGCTACAAAAGAAATGAAATACTGTTTATTTAAAAGTGTTCTAATTTAATAAAGTGTTTTTCAGCAAAGTTGATTTCACGGTCTCTACGGTTTTTTAAAAATATTTTTATTTAAGCATAATAAAAAAATCCTAATAAATAAAATTCCTTTTTCAAATATTAAAATTTAGCAAATAAACTCTTTGATCCAGTAATTTACCAAAAATTTCTAACAAATATTATTTTTTGTTTTGAACTCCTTTTAGATTTTTTTTGCCAGGGTCATTAAAAAAAAACATATATATTTTTACTAGAAGAAAATGTCGCAACTATTTTTGTTATGATTGCTGGTTTCTTGTATACGTGAACTCTTTCTTTTAATAATCAGCTAGAATTTTTTAAAGTTATTTGTAAACGAACAAACCTATTTAAGCAGCTCACTGTTATTTGTGTACCATCTTGCTTTACCCAATAATTCCCTTAATTCAATTTACCACGTTTTTATTCACTGTCATTTAAATGTATGACAAATTGCTTAAAACCTTTCCCCTATAAATTATTTTGTTCTTCGCAAACAAAACATAGTGTAAAGAAAAATTGTCAACCGCAACTACTAAATCCATTATATCAATTAAACGTGATGCACAAGAAAAAGGAAACACAAAAACAATGTGTTAAATCTATCAAAATCAATTCGAAATCGAAAATTTAAGAAAAAGCAAAATAAGAAAAAGTGACAAGAAAAAAACTTTCCATGTTTTTTTACGTTTTTGTGGCCACAGTTTTGTCAAAAAAAATCTTAACTTCTTAAACAAATTTACAATATGCGCTTTAAAAAGGAAAACCTTGTAAAAATATGGTGAGAAACTAATGATTCGTGTGTTTAAGCAGTAAATAGTGGCTTAAAAAACGCGAATTGCATGTTTTCATACAGTGACACTACGCTGTAAATGAAAATATATGGGCACTTCGTAACTTAAACTACGTTGAAATTGAATTTAATGCGTGACTAGAAATTCTTAGCAGTAAGAGCTGAAAAGCATTAAGTAAAGCATGTTTTGTATTCAAAGTGATTTGTGTTTTTTCTTTTGGATTTTCAAAACTATTTTTGGTGTTTTTTACGAAGCGGGAAATGTAATGAAATTGAAGAGAGGAAGCGAAAAGTAGTCAGATGTAATGAAGTGTGCCAAAGTGTTGCATTTTAAATAAAGTTAAGCAACTGGGAAGTTTGTTTGCCGGTTTCTTCATTTTCTTATTTGTATGGATGTGCGCATTGATGAAATTTCTTGAATAAGAAAGAAGAAAAAGTGGATACACTGAAAAAATTGTTAGCAAGTTGAGTTTGATTAAATTTAAATTTTATTTTCTTTCATTTTACATATTTATATTTAATTTTTATTTTAAGAGAACCTTCGAAGGCAGTTTAAAATAAAAATATATAAAGATAGGTAGAAATAAAAATAATTGCTTTTTTGACCACTTTAATTGTTTTTTCTAAGTGTTTCCTCATAAATTTTAAGGTTAGCACTTATGTATAAATTTAGAAACCCATTTGTAAGTCTATTATTTGGTTTTGCTTCATAGGTACTGATAGCCAGTGCTACAGGAATAGGTATCCAAAGGAACCAACTACCGATCTCAACAAAGCTAATTGGCTTTGCAGATGATATACGTGGCAAAACTAGTCATGAATCTGGCTGTAAATGACTTAATTATAAAGAAAACGAGATGGTTAGAGTTCGCCAACCTCGAGCTGGCCGAACAAAAGATGGAAGTCATACTTATCTTAAGCTGGAAGAAAGAAGAGTTTACATAGGAAAAGCTTGATAATCTAAGCCATCTTTCAACTAAATTGGGGTAACGATAGACAACAGGCTTAAGTTTAAGTCGCACCTTGTATATGAGAATAAAAAGGCCTTCGCTATTCAAAGGAGTATCTCTAAAATACTGCCTAATATTAGAGGACAAAGGGGTCCAACAAGGAAGCTAGTGGCAATGTTTATCAATTCTACAATTTTGTCTGCCGCTTCTGTATGCTTGGGGAAAGAAGGAGTACAGAATGAAAGTTTCGTCAACACATAAGTTATGCGCGTTCCGGGCGAAAAGTGCTTCTAGCACGGTCTCAGACGACGCTTCCTGCATTCTAGCTGCAATTATACCAAAATACATACTAGCAGCAAAATAGCATAGATTCTCTAACAATCAAATGGCAGACCAAACTTGAAAAAAATTAAGCTGCAGCCAATCGACAAATAGCAAAGAAAACATGATGCTTCTACCAAAAGATGATGTTGAGATTAGATAAGTATAGACGTGGGGGCTATGTACGCGTTTAGGCAATACCTGCATAGGTGTAGGCGTGAAACTTCTTCAGCTTGCCTAGTGTGTCCAGGCAAAGTGGAGAATATCGTTTTCTAACGTCCCAGATACGTTAGTTGAAGTGGAAGTATCACAGTTCCATCGGAACTTCTTCAGAATGTGACCAAGTATGTTGGAAACAGGAAAATCTTTAGTGAAGTCTGTTTCCGGATAATAAATAATCTAAAAAATCTAAAAAGAGCGAGAGAGTTTAACAAGAAGGAGGCTTAAAAGCCAAAGTTCCTCAAGAAGTGATACGTAGCAGCAGCTTCGCGGTATTGTCAGCTGACAAGGGAGTGTGGTTTAATATGGTGCACCAGAGTTGGTAAATTGTACGTAATACTGTACGTATTTATAATACTGTATTTGTTTTCAAATATTTGTATAAAGTTCTATACTAGTTCAAAGCTATTTTATTGCTGATCAAATTTTTACAATATGCTGCAATACGACCTAGTTTTTGTGCTCTACGCAATTGTGAGGTTTTTAAAATATAATTCAAATGTGTAAATGAAAAGAGATTTACATGAAAAATTTTAACATAGATGCTCTGTTTTCAAGTATAGCCTTTTTCAATGACCCTTCAAGAAAACATTAACAATATTTCTTTCCCATCCCTGCGAAGTCAATTAGGCAATTTGAAGCATAATTTTAGTGCTTTTTAGTTCGCCATTAGATCTTATTCTGCGTCAATTGTCTCTTATTTAAAATGGACCAGTTAGCTCACGCTCTATCTTTATAGGAATGTAAATGCTACTTGCATCCAATGAAAGATATGGGTTTTAGTGTTCCTGTGTTCTTTTGTTTGTTTTCTCCTTCTAAAACATCTTTATCATAAATGTGTTAGGGAGATTGTTTTTAAAGCTATCTTCCTGACAAACCCCTTTTAACGAGTCAATGGTTTGGAAATATTAGTTCCCAATTAAATTGAGGATTCAGTTTTACTCGGAGTCATACAAAACCCAAGGCGTCAGACGTATTTTTGGGATCTTATATATCGATGCATTTTCTAAAAAATATCTTTTGTCGGCGCTTTTAAGGCCTTGTTCTTCATAAGTCTTATTTTTAAATTTGAGATTGTTAATATTTGGTATAAAGAGTAATTTATTCGGCCTGAATCCCCAGTGATAAGGCTGAATAAATTCGACAAATGCAGGCCTCATACTTTCAAAAATGGTGTCAAAAAGGATCTTATGTACGTCAAGTATAAGATTTTTTTTGATTGTTATTTCAAAACAAAAATGCATTTAGATATTTTTGAAAAATAGTCTAACGAAATTTTAATTAAAAATAAATAAATAAAAAAGTTAAAAGTTCAAAGTTACAACAAGTCCAATACTTTAATTCTATTCTTTAACTACATTTTCTGCTTTATGATGAGTTTCAGATAATTTAAAGGTTTTTGATTTTGAAACTAGCGATATTCATTTGCTCTTTTTGAAACCTTAGCTGTGATTGGTTAAAATCTCTAATGGTTTTCATACGAGTGATCTTGTGCGTGTAAAGATAAAAGAGAAAATTTGGACCGGCAATACGTTTAGCCTATCAATAACTAAAAGCTACAATTTCCAAAAAGTGTCAGAAATGTGACCACATTTTCTTGGGGATCTAACGAATGCAATTTAATCTGAGTTTATATCTTTTTTGGTTAAAAAATTACAGGATGGATTAATGCAGTAATAAAATAAAGTATTTTTTCTGTTATGCCTTAGGTGTTTGAAACTAAAAAAAAATAACGGAAAAATAACGGTGTTTTCGAACCAAAATACGACACATTTCCATTTTTTTATCATAAAAAGATTTTGCCAATTTTCGCCTCCTTAATTTTTTATTTTCTCAAATTATCCTCTTAAGGGATTTTTACACCCCAAAAAGATACCCACAGTTTAAATTTTGTAGCTTTACTAGCTTGGGCTGTACGATGGTAAAAAAGCCAGTCAGACACAAACTTGTTTAATAATTGCAACCAGAAATGTCAAGGCAGTTCAGTGTTATAAGCTGTCATAGAATTATTGATATCAAGATTGCTCATGCCGTTATATAACACCCATTACAAATTTCTTTGAAGAAAGAGTCAGTTAAAGGCTTAAGTGCTTATTCTGGAAAGACATTTTTAAGGATCTTTAACTTGGAAACTAATTCGTATCACATATTATCAAAATATATTCAAAATAATGTGATTTGTACTTTAATAACAAAAATTCGATGACACTCAAATAGATGGAATACTCAAATACCAATTTGAAAAATTTATTTTGTAAAGATTTGTTTTAAAATTTAAGTTTAAAAAATATTTTCAGTAATATTGATCAATATAAAAAAAGTTTCCTTTCTTTACGGAAAATTGTATAATAATGCAAATGAGATTAATCATATTAAAATTTTTTTACTAAAATAATTTTCCAGTGATACCTCGGCATTTCTAATAGAACACAAAACAAGGCTTTTTATTCTAAATTTTTTTTAAGAACTTTGTTTAAATTAATAAAAAGTTTTTAGTCTTTTATAAAACTTAAAATTAACTTAAAATTGAGAACGTGTAATGCTAATTAATTTTGTCTTTATTAAATATACCATCCCATTCCGAAACACACAGAAATTTTATGGTTTCAAATAAATTTTCCTAACACTTCTTTGTTTAATGTTTTATTTTTAGCAATTTGTCTTAAGCTAAATGAATGCCAAAATTAAGCCAGAAAAACAACAAAAAAGGACTTTGTAATAAATTTAAATTTAAATATTTCCAAGTCACCAACGCATTAGTACGTGAGTTTAACACCAAAACGCCTCTTTGAAAGTAACAATGAAAATTAAAGTAATTTGTTTTTCACTAAGAAGTGAAATAAATTTTATTTAATAACGTACTTAAAAACCAATAAAAAAGAAAAAATAAGCAAAGAAATAGAAATTTTAAAAGGACAATGTTCCATTGAATGTGATGGTCATTAAATGATTTATGTAGTTTTTGGCTTTAGTTTAAGTGTAGGCCAGCAGAAAAATACACAATTAGATGATTGAGGCTAAAAAATATGTTAATTTGTTAATTATTAAAAAAACGAAAAATGGCACTTCGTATAAGGATGGTTATTTTGGGTCAACATACTTTCTTTAAGAGAATTATTAATTCAACAATTATTTTTATCCAAACACAGAAGCAGTTTTCTCTCTGCAATAGAAATACTTTTATGTTATCAATTAATCTTTTTTGCCATATTTATAAACTTAACGTACTGATATCAGTTTGTTATTATTTTTATCATTTTCTTGATACCAATTTGCAACTTAATAAAATATATATATTATGGAGTCTTATAGATAGGAAAGTCATGTCCATCTGTGTGTCTGTTGAAATCAAGTTTCCGGAGTGAATTTAGGTACTACGGGCCAGTTATTAGCGTTCGACCATCAGAAATATCCCTGAAATATTTTTTGTTTAAAATCAGCAGGATCGGTGAACTACCCACCGAGATATATGCAAAAATTTACGATTATCCAGAGACAATAGGACAATAATAGGAGATAATAGAGCCGTTAAAAACGTGCTTTTTCCATTACTTCAAAAAAATGGTTTTTAATGTGTTTATACTAATTTGGTTAAATTTTTATTCGCATTATATTTTACCCACTTCAAATTAGCAAAAGAGGTATAAAAAAATCTTGCAATTTCTTATATATCCATTTTCGACCCCATAAAGTATATTCTTTGTTGATCCTAATAGATAGAAAGGTCAACTTAGCGATGTCTGTCTCGGCGTCTGTCAACCTATCGGTCTGTCCATTTATTTGTTGAAACCAAGTTTCTAAAGACCCTTGATACTACTTAGACAATCCAGCTGTCTCAGAGCATCAGGTGTAAATGTAAATTTTTTTCTATTGACATCCAGCAAGATAACAGACCGAGATATGAGCCAGCAATCACGACCATCTCTGTTTATTTCTCTTAAATGTGTATATACAAGCCTCTGCAACTGCACTGTAAGACCGAATTCCTATAATTTTTGTTCACAACAAATTTCGTGAAACATACATACAGCCTATCTGCAGCCCTTAACAGGGTTGCCATACTGAGTTTAATAATTTTATAATTTTTTTTCAATCGTTCCCACAGCTTGTAGGGTGTTCTTACAAAGATCAAATGAAGAAATGACGCCAAACAATTTCCCTTCCCAAACATTTTTGTATAACATGCTTACTACCTACCTTCAGCCCCCAATAGGGCTGCCATACAAAATTAATTAAAATTAGGATAAAACCACTTAAATTTATCCTGGAGTAGCGTTTAGAGAAACAAAATGTTTTAGAGGCCTCATTAGTTTTCCCTCCCTAGTCTTGAACATACTTAATGTATATTTTTCTCACCTAAGATGGTTGACATGCAAAATTTACAAGAGTTATGTAAAAATGCCCATAACTTCCCCGCAATCGGCCCAAGAGAAATGTAGTGTTCTACCGGCTCATATTAGTTTCCGTTTACAAATATATTTCCTGAATGAACTTATTCCCTATCTCCATCGCCTAAGGGGCTCCCATACGAAGTTTGGGAAACGGTAATAAAATACCCTTACAGCCACCAAGCTGTTCACCTCACACGTTAATAAACATCTACGTCCAAACATACATACAGGAGCATTCCATGAAAAAACGGAAATCTGAACAATATTACAAACATTGACTTTTTTTATATTTTTGCATCTACATAGAGAGATTAAGTCCTCATCTCAAACAATTGACATTCATCGTGACGAGTAGATCACTATTTTCATAAATACCGTTATTTGTTTGAGAGTATAAAGAATCTAGCTTTTCTTTTTCATTGTACACCATTTTTTGGGAGGTCGCTGCTAATATTGTTTTTTACATAAGAACTAATATTCTTTGCTGCGTTCAAGGGCGTGGTGAGCGGTATTAAACCGTATAATATTTGTTGCTGTAAAAAGCTTTGTTCCCGAGAAAATAATTACAATGCAAAGGTAAATTTCTATGTCCCACACGTGACGCCGTTTTCCTTTTTTTATTAATAACTGTAAGGCAAGTCAACTAAACAAATTGATTTTTGTTGTTTACAGCTAACTTTTGGTGGTCTAAAAGCTGGCAAAAAAATTTGCACTTAAACACTTGGCAAATAGTTTTTCTTTCGTGATAAAAAAGTGTCCCACACGTGACGCCTAGAATTAACATATCTGAAATCTTTCAATCTTTCTGCCATCTACAAACTATATTTGTAATTTACTGCATTACATTTGTGGCTTATCCAAATATGACTAAAATACAACCTTCCACCAGTACTGAACATATCCGGAAACTTCGCGGAAAGCGTAAGAAAGATGATCCAACCTTTAGCCCTAGCTGATAGAGAAGAATACGTGAGCTTTATAAGCGAAAAAGAGAAAGTATTTCAGAAATCGATTTAAAAACTTTGCAAGTTAAGGAAATATATAAAAAAAAGCCTGCAAAGGGCCTAATAAAGAAATCAATGTCAAAATATTGACAGTCCTTCTGTAAGTACCAAAACCTTCTTAAAAGTCCAAACAAACTTTATCAAAAGCCTTCCTCAATCGCCAAGCAAAAAAAGAGCGATAACAACCAAATAAGCGCCTAAATTGAATATTGCTCCAGCCGAAAGTTCAAGCTTGGACATGTCAAATGTCAACTCGTAATACGAGGATGTGAAAGCCTTTTATTACCGTCCAGATATAGTATAAACCTGTCCAGGCGTAAATGCTTTGGTTGTGGTTTGGGGAAATGGAATGAAAGAAAGGCGTTGGAAGAATTATTTAACTATGTATCTACGGGAAGCTTTCTGCATTTTTACGAAATTTAATCCTAATATAGAAATAAAATTTTAAAAACTTTGTAGTCTTAGACCTTAAGATGTGCTTCCCATAAAAAACACTCCTTCAGATCAGTGCAAATTTATAACACATGAAGACAAACAAAACTACTGTAACGACTGGTTGCTGAAAAAGTTATGTGATCTTTATTTAGATCGCCGCCTCACATGGAAGCTCCACATAGATGAAAAGTTGTCACAATTAAAACATAAAACGGCCCAAATCCATTGGCTAATTGGTAGAAACTCTGTGTTACGTCTTGATTGTAAACTTCTGCTCTGCAACTCAATTTTGAAACCAATTTGGTGCTACGGGATACAACTATGGGGCACTGCTTCCGCCTTTAACATAGAAAAGATTCAACGCCGTCAAACCAAATTCTAAGAATAATAACTGGTGCTCCTTGGTATGTTAAGAGCAGCAACTTCCAAGGAACTAGAAGTTCCACAAGTAAAATGCGAAATCCTTAACTATGGACAAGTACTTTAATAAGCTGGAAAATCATCCCAATCCGCTAGCTCGAAACATCTTGCAACATAGCGGACACGCCGTTTAAGGAAAAAATTTGTGTTTTTCCACCAGCAAAAAAAGTCGATCACACACCAAAACGATTTCTTGCAACTGACTCCCAAAATTTCTTGCAAATATTAATAAAAGTATTGCTTTATTAATTTTCTGAGAGCAGCAATATATTTATCCTGTTTTTGTTATCTTTATATTATTAGCTTAAGAAAAAACTTACAATACCACAATACCAGTCTATACAACGTTACCCGCACTTACTCCACCTTATGTGCTCGGATGCGAATTTTAAAGACAAAAATGAATTTTTTTATTTTTTAAATAAGCTTTTCGATTTAGTAAATACGAAAAATGAAGATTTACCTTTAGTGGAAATAGTTTGGAGCAATGGCTCGAAATCAGAATTGAAAAACCGCTATATGGTAAAATTAATATCAATGCTGAGCGCAAAGTACGCAAAGCCATTTTTTGCAAATATTTTGCTACAACTAATGGAAAGGGTATAATAGATGGAATCGGCGAAAATATAAGGAGATTGGTATGAGAGAAAATGATAAGCCAAAGCAAACATTTTGTCATTTAGTCAGCTAAATTTTTTGCTTATTTGGCTTCTTAATTAGTTTCAAAAACCCAGGTAATTTATGTGCTATCCTCAAAAATCTGAGAAAAAATTTAATCTGAATCACCATGCCATTAGAGGAATTTCAAACTTTTATTTCATCAAGGCCAATCAAAATATTGTGGACTGCAAAATTATAGCTTATCTTTAGACAAAACTGCAATTAACTTTTGATTTTTGTGTATTTTATAAAAATAGTTTCAACTGTGTCCCTTACGTGACGCCATTTGTCCCTTACGTGACGAAATAAAAAAGTTAATTTTTACCTATAAATATTTTTTTTATTAAAAATTTATTACCATCATAAGAAAGCGTGGTTGTTAGTTGTAATTTCTTTCTTAGACATCTTTTCTCTATGTGCAACTGATTCGCTGAAATTTGGATTTAAACACTACAATTTTAAATGTTGGTTGACTCAGGCTGTCCCACACGTGACGAAGTTTGTTTAATTTTTTCTTTAATATTTTCTGAATTATTAGAAACAAGTTCAATGTAAGATTGAAGACTACCACGCAGTTTAATTAATAAAAGAAAAAAAATTGAATTCTGAATTACCAATTACAAGTTGTATGTAAAATAAGTGCTAAAAAATAGTTGAATTTGTCCAACACGTGACGGTGGAATGCCCCTACAGATACTTAATGTTTATTTGTTAACATCCATATGTATGCTTAACAGCATTTCCAGTTGGTTACATTTGTTACATTTTTTGTATGGTGTTTGTTCTAAGAAAACTGGGAGAACTGGGGCAATCAAATTATTTTGCCTATATCTAGGTCTAGGTCTCGGGAATATTTCTGATAGTTTGACACTAACATCTGGCCCGTAGTGTTTAAATTGATAGACTTGATTTCAACAGGCAAACGGACGTACGGACATGTATAAATCGACTTGCCTATCTATAGGTATCCAGAATATATAAAATTTATGGGGTCGCAAATAGATAGTAAAGAAATTACAAATAGAATGATAAACTGATATACACCCTTATCGTTATGTGAAGGATATCAAAAGGAATCAGAAGACTTTTATAAAAAGTTGAATGTCTTGTGTGGAAAAACAAAAACCGGGGGAGTACTGACCACGAAACTGCGCTTTACTAACTCTCCCTCAAATAAACCGCAAAAAAATATGAAGTTATTTAATTTCATTAAAACCCCACTTTTTTAATCGTCCTTAATCCCTTTCTCAAGGGTTTTTTTTAACTGAAAATTAATTACATTTTGTCAAATAAAAACAAAAATTGTGTTTCTTTGCTTTTTTTGCCAAATGCATTTGTGCTCAAACATAATTGTCATTTTCGTTTTAAGCTTAGTGCAAGTTTTGTTTTTTTTTAAATAAAATATAATTAAAAATGTTATACGATATTAAGTTTTTTATTTTCTTAACATTTTTAATTAATTTTATTAATACGCTTTATTAAAACTCTGAACAAAAAGGAACAAAAAATTAAAACCTTTACCCTTTAAATATCCAGTTTTTCATTTATGCTTCTGTTCTTTTGTTCCGCATTTTGTCCTAACGCCCATAAGCCAATGTGGTCCCTTATCTAATTTTATACAATACCAGTACATAATAAGTAATCACTCCCTCTTTACACATACACACACATGCATATGTGTTTACTGTTTAAGCTTAACTGCGTGATGGTGAGAGTCAGAGTATTTGTTACACATACAACAAAAATAATTGTTTGTTTACTGTTTAGTTTTTTCTTTGTTCTTTTTTATTGTTATTATGTTGTAGTAAATAATAATTTTTATTTGTTGATTTTTTGTTTTGCTTAACAAAAGGACAATATAAAATTTGTCACGGTATTGTTCAATTTTTTTTAACAAATTTCATCCTTCAATGCCCTAAAATATATTTTGCAATACAGTGATGCTTTCATTTGTTCTTGTATATGAACTCAACATGGTTTTTTTATTCGTCCTTGCACAACTGCTGGCAAACATTTGGTGTTTGTAATGTCCTTGTGAAGTGCTGGTGCGTGAGCATCACTTAAATAGTTTTTACGTGTGTTTGTACAAACTGTCATTTAATAATGTTACTTTGTGTGTTTAAAAAAAAGAAAACTATGCATGTGTGGGTGTTTAAGCATTTTCTATTGCCAGTGCGTGTTACAAGTTTTTTTTTGGTTAAAATATCCCCAATATTTGGTTCTATTGATGCTTTCCTTTGCACTAACAGTAGTTCTGTCTTTTTGTGTTGGAATTTTTTTCGTTTATTTTCTTTAATCTTTTTTTCTTGTTTATTTTTTGATTTCATATATAAATATTTAAGTTATTTTTATTTCAAACTATCAAATGGCCATTATTGTGGCTTGTGCCATTTGAAATTCCCAATTGACACATTTTACACAAAAATTCTGTCAATTCCAGCTTTCGAATGGAATGCCAATTTTTAGCTCCATAAAATTCTTTGCACATTTTTAATGTAACCCAGCAAAAGTTTTATGACACTTTTGATTAACACAATAACAAACTGTGTGTCGTAACCATTGCGCAACTTAAAAGTAAAATCAATACACATTGTAAAAGGTGTCCAAAAGCTTTTAGAATGGTTGTAAATTGCAAAATTTTTTTAATTTGTTTCATGTATATAGATACCTTTCTTATATCCTTACTCCATAGGTTTTCGTTAGTTAATTTGTTGAGCTCAACATGTCACACATATATCAAGACTTTGGGCTACAATATTTTAGCCATGTTTTTTACTATCCTACTTAAGTGGCTTTTAAAGAACGTTTGTTCTAATATCCAAAAGTGTTATAAATTTCCATTCGCTTGAACTTTCCGCTTATTTCTCCAGTTTCTGACACCAACTTTGAAGAAGTCTCCCACCTTAAAGTCCTTCCATGGGAGTTTGGGTCTTACCCTTCGGCGTGATCTACCACCAGTATTGCATTCAAATGGCTTTCAAGCTGAAACATCTTTATTAATCCTCACACTATGACATAGTAGACGAAAATGTTGAATTTTTATTTGCGTACCTATTTGAATGTCAGAAAAAAGCTCATACAGTTTGCAGTTCATATCGCTATTTTCCTAAAATTTAAACCGATCCATTGATTTTTTAAAGAAATTTTTTCTCTCGAACATTTCAAGCATTGCCTCACCTGCTTTCTTAGTACCCATGCTTTAGGATCATAGATAAAACAAAGTTTGTATCAGTGTCCTGTAGAGAGTGATTTTCGTCTGTCGGGAGGCCTTCAAATTGATATTTTATTCCCTAAAAGAGTTTTTGAATTTCGTTCGAAGTTCTGAACATCTTGATATGCTTTCACTTACACCTTTTCATTTCTCTTTTTTTCTGCAAAAAAAATTTTCTCTTCGACTCATTTGTTCCTCGATAACTCGCAAGTTTAATTGCTACTGGCTGCATCCTACCTGTCGGCAATGCTTTCCATTGCGCTGCAACTTTATTGGGAAAGGAAAGGATTTTTTAAAACTGTTGGCTTAATCGATTGAAATAAACTGTTGTTCTACAGTTTTTCGACATCAAGCCTCCGTGCTATGTCAACTCGTACATATCTTTAAACATGTACACGAGTGTGAATCTTTGCTGTCACAAAATAATGATCTGAATCGATTTTCGCTCTTTAGATTGATCGTACGTCTAACAGAGTTAATTGGAATGCCTCTTATATTTTGCTATTCGTTTCATAAAACAACAAGTGTTATTCAAGATTGTTCATCGTTATTATTTATCCTTTTCATATAAAATTTCAACTCTACAGGGACTCATAATTAGTTCAAAATAAAACAGGTCCTCTGTCAAGTTTAATGTTTTCTTAGTTGGCGCACTTCATTGTAGTAGAGTAAATAAATGTTAAATTTTTTCTTTAAAACATGCTGCCGTTGTACGACGATAGATTAGCGTTAACGTCTGTACTTCTATATTTTTTAGACTAACTTACCCATGTCCTTTATGTAGATCCTTGCGCTTTGGACTATCATATTTTCAAAACCTGCGATTGCTTGCAACTCATTTTACTTGTGCTTAGTGTGTTAAGTATATTTTTTAATAATTTTGTTTTAAGATGTGCAGTCCTTTTGCTACTTTTGAATGTTCAGACATTCTGCTTTCCAAGGCATGTCCTGTTTGGCGCACTAAACTTCGTCGTCTCTACTCGTTCATCATTTGATTTGTGTTTTTTTTTTTTGCTTATTTTATTTTTTTTAATAAGTTCAGAGGGAAATACGTCGTTATGCTTCGGCAGTCAAATTTGTTAGGGCGTGTGTTTTTCAGATCACTTTTCACGGAACAGCCCACCATTTGGGGTTTCAGCGTGGAAATTGATTATGTTCGGCAATTGATATTGTTTAACTCACCTTGGGTGTTTATAGGGACTGTTTGTGTCCTTTTGCTTTTAGAGACTGATAATTTTCAACGAAACCTCTATCACTACCATTCTCTTAACAAAAAATTGCAAAAAATTTATACCAACAAATCTGCAAGGATGTAGGGACGTCTAATATATCCTTTTATTAAAAGTATTTGTATTAGAGTCTTGAGATTAAAAAAAGCCAAATTGTCGCAAGATAATAAGTGGTTTTGATGCCCCTTAAACTAAATATTGAAACAAATAAAAAAAAATTGTGCTGTGAAATAGGTGCCCTCCATATATCCTTGTTATAAGAAACTGCCTCAGACTTATATTAAGGTGTCATCTAAGAGGACCATTTTTACCCATTTAAGTGTTGTATACATAATAAAGATTTATTAAAATAGATTAATGTCATATTGCTTAATTTTCTAAATTTAAAATTAAAAAAAAACAAACTTACTTCACGGTCAGCCAATTCACTGGGTCATCTTTACAAAAAAAATCACAAATATATTTATCTGTTCATATGATTTTATGATTCTATACAAACTCATCTAAATAGTTATGCTCTGACTAATATTCATTTCAATAAAAATAAGTTCATTTAAATGCAAAATCTTTAATGAATACCAGCTGTAAATGTGCTTATCACAGGATATCTTTAAGTTTTTTATATTCTCTTAAGATTATGTGGCCATTAAAGGAACATTTTATTAGTTTACTGGTCTCATAAATATTAAACTAAATAAATATTTATAATAAAGTTAATGAACAAGTTTTAAGCTCTGGCATAATCAAACATTTATGACAGCAGGGAAATCATCTTAACGACTTGCGAAAACAAATGTAATTTGTAATTCTGTTTAATTTTTACTAGTTTGTGGCCATTTTCATTTTGATATAAATACCATGAAATGCAAAAAGGAAATATGTTTATGTTGTTATTTCGAATGGTATTACGGTACTAAAATTTACAAACATTAAAACAAAAATAAATAGAAAATTCTAATGAAGCTAGAGGAAAATTTTATGATTGATATAATTATACAGAATAAGTTTTAGAAAGATTTTTGTAATAAATATTTTTAAGGAAGAAATTTGTTTTGTAAACTGAATTAAATACTATGAATAATGCATAAGCAGTTATAATAGATCTAAAGTAAATAAATGTTATGCAATAAGAATTTAAAACTAAAATTCGTTTAAAAAAATTGATTTCCCCCCAGCACAATTTGAGGAAAAGATTGTGCCATGTTCAAACTGTTTTGAAAGCAACTAATTACCAAAATTTTCTAAAGCTTCCTTTGCATTGGGAAATTTGTAATAATTAATTTTAAAACAATTCATACAAGAGATAGAGTGGTTTATGGTTTAGGAAATACTGACAGAATTTTAATGAGTGTTGGCAACTCCGTGATGTCCTATTAATTGCTAATATTTGGGAACTAAGACCACTCATTTGCGGGTAACGATTTGGACACTACCATGTATGTTGGTGCCTAAAGTCACAAGTTGCGAATAGTGGTATATCTTAGACAATCAGCGGGCTTGACGGTATAGTCTCCGATATCCCTTGATTCTAAGTATTATTCATACTCGAAATAATATGGCTAATCTTTGGCACCATTCAACCCCATTGGCTACTGCCGAAGGTTATTGATTTAATACGCAAGCAAGCAGGGGTCTGTTTTTGTATCAAGCGGCTCGCTTTTTACATGTGTTTGCTTATTCTTCGTGTCTATCTGATAGGCTAAACTAGTAGCATAACAATCAGACAAGGATTCCTATGCTCATCTACTCATTATCTGAAGCCTAAGCAGCTAAAGAAACCATTACAACACGTCCACATGCTCCTAATAGGAACAACAACAATAAATGTATAAAACAAGTTTTAAAAGCAATTATGAGCATCAAGAAAGTCATCAACTCTTAAAAAACCAGCCAAGATCGTAACAGGATTATAGAAGACAACTACTGCGGCTGCAACAAGCAAACAATTGTAAAGGGCGTGTTCAGTCTTCCTTCTAAGCATAGACAGTTAAAATTCGAGAGCATTTCATTTAACCACGACAGGAAATACAGAACTTTGTTTTTCGTCTGCCGAAGCCGTATTGTATTGGGTTTGACTTTGGTAAGAAGAGTGGGGCCTCCAGGGTCGGTAAATGCTTTGACGAGTTCTCAAAGGAGCTTTTCTGCAAACGTTTCGGCAGGCAAAAGGGTAACAGGTGCAGAACGTACTGGTCCTTTAAAGGCACAATACTGCAGCTGTTTTTTTTTCATATTATAGCGATATCTGTACAAAAGCACAGGGAGACAAAAGATGTTGGCATGGTATTGTTCAGAACGCAGGAAAAGCTTGTATAAAAAACAGATGATTTTAATTCCCTCCAGGAGCTAGTGGTGTTAAAAAATTTTAAGATCTTGATGGAAACGAGTAATGACAGTATATTCAAACGTCTATTCTGAGTGTCTTGAGATAATGTCCAACAAATTTCTTCCTGATGCATGCAGGGTATTTTAAAAAGAAATATTTTCTGTTTAGAGTCTGATCCTATTTTTTAATTCAACTTGTAAACAGTAAAAAAATAGAAAATATCGAAAAGTGAGCTGAGTTGAATCTTGTACATAATTAAACCTTACTTAAATTGTTCTTTAAAGAAAAAACTGAAAAACATGTTTCCAAAACCAAAACCAATATATACAAGCCCGAAGCATGAACTGGGTTTATATAGTTTCAAGGAGGGCTTTAAAATTTCAGTATCAAAAATTTCGGAACTTCAGCATGATCAGGGCGTTTCAGTTGTAACTTCATGGCCTCGATGGCACTGGATTTCATATTAAGGGGGGGCGTGGGGATTTGAGATAAAAATGAATCTGTTTCTACACTACCGTTGAAATCTACGTCTCCCCTTAATTGTGTGACGAAGGAGATTTAAATATTTATTTTTGTCACTGCAGACAAATGTTGGGTATCAAACGATGTATATCCTGTTACCTCGATACCTTCTGGTTATGGTGTGCTGTATATTATGAAAATAAAAACTTCTTACTATCTTTTGTAGCAACAATTTTCCAGACGTGTATAAAACATATCCATTCCGATGTTGCTGTTTTTACAAAGCTGTAACGCTAGTCAAAAACAAGTTGACAAAATTTGCCCGACTAAAGGAAAGTGTTAGTGCTCTAACCTGCTTAATTTTGGTAAGCTACGGTAGTACAGAATGTCTGGTGGCAGAATTGTGGTGCAGAAGAAGAGTAGTGCTGTTGGACTAATTGATAGTGCGGACTTTTCAGTCACGATATGGCAGTGGTCGAGTAAGCACTGCGCGTTCGTTGTAGAGGCGTTTTTTAAGAGTTATGACTCTTACGTAATTGCTTGTAGACAATTATGTTAAAAGTTCAGGATTCGGAGGCAGAGACTCCGCGCAATACCTTCGGTTATGAATGTCCTACGGCAAGGTTCCAGTCGATCTTCAAGGACTCCCGAAACTACTAAACTGGCTAAAAGCAGGTTACATGTTGGTCCGTGACTTTCAGTATGGAAAAAAGCAATCTCACTGGGACTTCCAAGAGTGATTATTTATAAAATTTAAAAAATGAATCTGAAGTTCCATCCTTTTAAAATTCAAACCGTTCAAAATAAGTGACTTTGATTTACGCAAAAATTTTTGTACGTTTTTGCACTGTAAATTACATTTTATTAAGCAAAGAGATACATTTTTACTTCAGCGGCCACGTCAGCAAGCAAAACAGCCATTACTGGCTTAAAAAACCCACAACCCTCGATTGAAACATCTAAAACCGTTTTATTGCTCTAGAGTAACTGTTTGGTATACCCATTTTACGCGTGAGATAATTGGAATATTTTCTTTCGGAAATTCTCGAGGTCAGCCAATGATCTTCAACGGAATTAAAAAAACAGTTTAAATAACCTTAGGGAGGTCTTTCGGAACTTGGTTTGATTTCTTTATTTGAGGAATACCGCAGGATTCTACCATAAAAAACTGGATATACAAAATTGTTCCGGAAAAACAAAAAAAAATCTTTCGCAGTGATTATTCCGGTTGGGAAGTGAAATAGTATTTACGACAAAAAGATAAAAAGTTTTAATATAATTGAAACTTTATCAGGTTTTTTTGTGTGCTTGGTACAACTTTACTTTGTTCACCGTTAAGCTTTTGGATGCCCCTGTATCATCAGATCTATTACTTTCCAAATCCTAGTGCTGCAAATTGCAAGAGAGAAAATTTTTTAAATTTTTATGGAAATGGGATTGCAGAAAGACTTTAATTTAGAAAAAAGCCGATTTTGGGATTTTGCGGGTCTGGGTATTTCCCAGGTATGTTATTTACCACAAAATATACAAAAGCTTTTTTTATTTTTTTTTCTTTAAAAAATTCTATTCAGTAATATTTTTTTTCTGTACCTACTTAATTTTTTCTATCCCTTAATATTTTGCGTGCATAAATATACGTGCAAGTAGTTACAAAAATAAAATAAAAGCATTTTAATAAACTGACTTTCAAATGTCACTGATAGCAACATTAGCAAATATTTTCCGGTCCTAATGATCTTTCAAATTATTTATTATAATTTTGCATACAAATGTGGCCTCTTAAGACAACATTTTATGTGTTACACATTGCAAGTCTGCCCTAATAATAAAGTGTGTGTTTAATTGCAGTGTTTAAGGAACAATTTATTTTGTTGCTCAATGTTAAAGATATATATGTTTCAGTGCCGTCCTAAATTGACTTTATTTATAGTATGTGTTTATCTAGAATAGTAATTAGGGGTAAAAGATAAATGCAACTTAAGACAGTAGTAGAAGCTCATGCAAAAACGGGAGGTCTGCTTTAAATTGTTGAATATGTAACAGAGAATCCTTTCTTATTTTACTCTTATTATTCTCTAAGTATTACAGATATAATTTATTTTATTTTAAAGGTGGCTTTACTTGGTGATACAAAGTATTTAGACTTTGTGGAATCAAAATATTTTAAATTCTCTCTGTGTTTAAGAAAAGAGAACAAAAGTCTGCTCAAAGTATTTTTCATGTTTACAGGAACCATCTCTGGTAAAATCAAAAGTCGTTTTTTTGCTCGTTTTTTTTTGTGGTAAAAGCATATTGTTTAAGATTTTCTAATACTAAAAAAAAATAACACGAAAAACTCCTGCGTTAATTTGGATCGTTTGTGTTTTGTTTCCTATAATGTAGCCACCTTAAGAAGGTGTTGTTAATGCTGCCAATCACTGTCAAATCTTGTATCCGTATTATCTTCTACTCAGTACATTATCCTTTTACATGATATGATTTGTTACTATTCCGCTATATTTTTTGGCATGTCGTAATACATGTAAAATCATGTAAAGGCACCTCAACATACGTATATCATAAAATTTTTAAATTGATTTTTTAATGCAAGCAATTTTAAAAATTTGTTTTGTTTACATATCACAGCACACAAATATTAAAGCAGGGGTTTTAAAGCAGGGTTTTTAAAGTATTTTTTTTATTTTTTGTTTTTTAGTTTCATTCCAATACTACCTCATGAATGAAATACCCTGTATTTCAACTTCACTCATTACATTTGTGACATATGTTAACTCATAAATAAAGTTAACTGTTTGTATCCTTGTATTTGTAAATTAATAAACATATGGCTTTGTAACAACTTTACGTTAAGGCATTAACTTAAGGAATAAATTGTATTAATAAACATATTGCAGCTATTTAAGTGACAGCGTATAGTTTTACACAGGGAAAATATTCGCACATTTTTTAATTAACCAGTTTATAAAAAAAAACTTAGACGGCTTTTAACTAACAATTTAATTGTTTCAATTAAATATTTAGGTTTTGATAGAGATTTTGCCATAACAATAATGTTTATTTAAAAACTTTTAAAAAAGCAATAACTTTGCATGAACATTTTGTAGTTTAAGGCTCTTGCATCCTAGTTTTTGCAAGTACGCAACACACTTTAAGTTGAGTATACAAAATTAAAAAACAAACATGAACGCTATTGTAAACGACTATAAAAAAAAAGATTTGTTAAGAGCATTGATCGATATAATCATAATGCGGATTTTTATTAATATATCATCCAGATGTCTTCCGTCAAGTCAAACACAATGTTCAAAAAGGATCCTTGTATTCTGCGCCACATGCTGCAATAAAATAGGTTCAGCTGAGCTAATTTCTTGATGGGTATTTTCTTTTGAAGCTTCAAGAGATGGAGATTCTCATTATAAGCGCCATGGGATGTCCCTTAAGAGACTGATCAGTTTCTGTTACACAAAAAAAAATTCAATCATCGGCTGGACTTTTCGCGTAGAAAGCTGTCCAACAATGGACTGTTACTGTCCCTATTAGAATTTTTTCATTCACCTTTTTACAAATATGTCAAAAGCTCGTTTTCTTCTTGGTTAAGAGTTTTCTAATTAACCCTTATCCTGTACTTCAAAAACAAAACGCATTTAACATTAGTGGGTCAATTTTGCCCAATATGAAAAATTCACAAAACTTTTATTTTTTATTATGTTTTTTTTTACTTATGGCATGTAATTTGTATTTCGGAATGGTTTCTACATATAAATTAATTACAACCCGAGCATTTATTTCAATATTTCGTGCTATTGGACCGATTTGGGCAAAAAAGACAACTTCCTCTTTTGAGATTTTTTACCCTTGAGTGGGTAGCTAAATCATTTTGAACGCTGGTTGAATATGCTTTAGCGTAAAGGCCATGTGGTAAACTTTTTTTTGGTGGCAAAAATGTTGGGTTTTTTTCCGCACAGTGCCCACCAATGTTATATTGCGTTTTAGCAATTCAATACCAAATTAATGGGAGTCTTTTTCTGGTTTGCAATTTCTTTCTTTGCCCGTATACACTTGTAATGACCATGCATAGCTAGTTGCGATGCAGATCGCATAGTACCCATATTTGTATGGTTTTTTCCTGGTTTTAATGTTGTGTACTGCTTGAATAGGCAACGATCTCGATATGTAACGAGTTGCCCGTCCACAGTGACACATTCACCAGGACTAAACATTTTCCGCAAATTTGCCTCCCAACGACTCTAAAAACCTCTACTAAAAGCAAGCCTATCGCCAGCGCGTCTTTCGTTTCTACCAGAAACGGAAGCTCTCGCGATATGTTTTGAAATCTTCGCAAACTCATTGTTGATTTGAATTAAAATGAACCTCTACGATCATCCCATAATGACTCCAGAGCCTCACCGTGCGAACAGTACACACCAGCCAACAAAAGAAGTCCAAAATGAGCTTCTTTAGTTATATCATCTACAGGAATTAAAATATTTTCGAATATTGGTTGGCCTAAAAGTAACTGTTGAAATGTGTAAACTTTATAAAATTTATTATAAATACCCTGCAGATTATTCATGTCGATAATTTTTTTCATTATTTCGCTTGGAATAAGCAGCAGAAACAGCGATTTTATTCCATCTGTTCTAGAAATAGTATAACGCGTTGGACCAGGAGCAAGGTTTATAATAATCTCTATAGCACTTCTTTCAAACTCCTTTATTGCTGATATTTCTAATCATAAATATTTATAGTTTTTTGAAGTATATGTTAGCTTCAGTTTCAGTTTTGCCTTCGCTTGAGCTTGATGATACATTGGGATCATAAATAGATCCAACTTGAGAGACGATAACTTCTTCGTCCTCACTTGAAGTATCATTCAGAGTTTCCTCTTTTGAATCAGACTCCATAAGCAAAGCCCCAATTTCTTCAGGTTTCATTATTTCAAAATTATGTATGTATGTATATTCACAAACCGCAAATAATAAAAGTCATTCAGCAGAAAAATATTTCTGTTGCTCTTGCGCAGCGACAAAAATATAGAATGCAGTTGTTTTATTGTTCTGTGTTATCGCTATTTATTCTCTTGTTATAAATAATAAATGATTTTGCTACGCAGGTGGCTTTACACTGTTTAAAAGAGCTTTCGTGTATTGGGCAGATTTGACCCACATATACCATATGTGTAATTTTTTTTACACATTCTATGCAAAAAGAAGTAGAAACTTTATATTTAATTTTTAAGCACAGTACAATAAATAAATAATTGTACAAGATTTTCGTAAAAATCCATCCAGTGGGTATGAAAATTTTGAGCATTAAAAACCGTTTGGGCAAATTTGACCCATGAATACAGGATAAGGGTTAAAAAGGTAATGAACTAAGCAGTAAGTACCCAGACCTTTTAAATTTTAGCTCAATGGTTGAGCCGGTTTCCAGTACATTCGTTGCAAGTCTGGATGATAGTTAATCGTAGGACTTTAACGAAAATTGCCCTTATTGCTGCCTGACTACATAACCATTTTTTCCCTAGAGGACTATTTTCTGTGAGGCTGAAGGGTGTTTTATTGTGCGCTAGTAGTAGACAGCAGCACATGTCTTTGCTGGCTTCTTCTGTTGGTTATTATTTCTCGACGCTAGAATTTATTTTATCTTTTTTTTTCATATTTTTATTTAATCAAAAAATTCTAACAAAGCCATTATATTCAATTTTGATAAAATAAGGCTGTTTTTATAAGGCTTTAACAATAACAAATAAAATTGTAAAGCTTAAAGGTAAAAACAAATTTTTATCTTTTTCTATTGTATTTCCTTTGTGCCAAGAAAAATTTTAGTGAGAACAACTGAGGAAAATTGTTTTGAATTGTATTAAGATTAGTACGCTTCAGCCAGTAAAAGTCTCTTAAGAGCTTCAAGCTTATTAAAAATACTTTTAGAAGAATTCGAAGAGATGTAATTTTAAGATATACAGTAAAATACCAGAGAAAGTTAAATAAGAACTTCGTTACTTATCCCTTAGCAGTTGACTGCTTCTTCCTTTATATGGAATAAACTGGCCTAAAACAGGAAGTGCAATTTGTTCCTCCATTTCCCAGGAATGGAAATATGAATTTATAAACAAAACCTTTATTAGTTTAAAACTGTAGCATTTTTTAAATACCAGAAAAGCCTTTAAAGTCCGCCTCAAACTTAATTTAGAAATTCTCGAAACTACTGCCAAAAATTTTATGACAAATGCAGCCAAAGGTAAATGTCATTACAGCATAAAAATAAAATATATTTTTTATTTTCTTTTTAAAAAAAAACACTAAATTTTGTGCAAATGCCAACAAGAAACTTCCTGCATGTTGACAGCCAAAACACAATATGTATGAAACAAAAAAATGTTTAAAGAAAGAGATTTGCATAGAAGAAAGCACAACAAAAAATTTAGAAAAACGAGGTGCCATAAAACTGTGACACTCAATGGAGATAAGAAAATCCTATTTATTATTAAATTGTTTGCTTTAATTTAACACAATAGATTGCCGAAAACTATTTTAAGGAAGAAGCAAATTGTTTTTGCATAAAAATTTTAGATATTAAAAAGGCAAAAACGTGGCTACTTGAAAAAATATTTGGAAGCAAAAATTAGAAGACAATGTTTAGATGTTAAAGTTTTAGGGATGTGTTAAATATTTTTTTATAAGACTTTTTTTGGAGAAATAAGTGTTTTGTTTTTTTAATATACCTTTTGAATGTATTTTTTCACATGATTCCTTTGCACTTTATCTTATTTTATCAATGAAATTCATTATAATTTAACATGACTTTATCCCTTTATTATTAGTTATTATATCATAAGATTCATATGAGATACAAAGGACCGCATGTATTTTTAATTATCGGGCTTATTACGGATGACAGCTGATTGAAACGCCATATCCAACCTGAATGTTGAGGCTGCCAACGGTGTCTAGGCAGAAAATCCAGCACAGGGGTTATGCTAACTTTTAGTTTGACTTACTAACCTAAAATGTATGAAGTTGATATTTCATTTACGTAACTCAGTAAACTGGTAGGGCTTTCACTCTAGCTGTCGGCAAGGCAAAAAATATTGACAAAATTAGCTCAGTAAGGAATATCCAGAACCCACTTAATATTCCCAAGTAAAAAGTAATCAAAAAGCCTAGTATTTTTAACTAGAAATACGAAGTAAAAGTTTTTTTATATTAAATTTAAAAAGGGCTGAAAAATATTCAAGTAGCCTTTTTCAGAAATTCATTATTATCGTATTAACATTTCCCTGACATTTACTCTTACAGTAGTCTTATTGATTTCAACAAGGTTTGTCCTAGCTTTTTCTAGTAGGTTTTACTAAATTGTTTCAAAATCTACTTAAACTATAAAAGAAAGTATTACTAAGTATTACTCCTGCTGAAAATGTGTAGCAACTCTTAAACAACCTTATCCTGTTAATTGTAAAAAATAGGAAAAGTAAAAAGTTATTTAAGAAATCAAAGAAGGAATACAAAAACCGGCCTCCATATATATCTATACATCTGCTTATTAATACACACACGCAAATGCGTACACACCTAGGGGCATACATAAAAAATTAGCTGGAAAAGGACCTTAAACACTAAAGGAAAGGCACCCGTAACAAGGTGTTAAATGTTACCTAATTGCTAAAAAATAACAGCGCGAGTCATTAACCTAAAAACCCTGCCACGTCACCTTTAAGATCAGTCCCATTTCTCTTGGGAATGAAACACATAAATCGTTTAAACAATTTTTTTAAGCAGTTTTTTCTTTGCTAAAACTTATAAAGTATATTTGGGTAAAAATATTTTATAATAAAACAAAATCTAGTAATGCCAAAAAATTTTCAGTTTAAAGGATCTAGATTTGAAATAAGATTTAAGGCCATCCAAGTTCTCTAAGAAACATAAATTCGTATAAAAATGTTTCTATAAATATTATTAAGATATAATTTTTTTTTACACAAAATTACTAAATTTATCCTTTGAGGTTAAATTAAAAAAATAACTCTTTTAAACAAAACTCTAGTATCTTAGCTTCCGCCATGTTACTCTACAAAATCTTTAAATTTTTTTCGTTGTTTTTAAACATTTAAAAAGTTATGCTCAATTTACTTATCTTTCTTCATAGCAAATCCGTAGATATTGAAACAAGTTTGAGCAAAGGAAAAGATAAAAATGCTAAAATCGCAAAACATGCATGCAAATTTGAAAGCGATTGTATGGGATCTAGTCTAACAATATTTACTTAAATTTTCTTGATACCATATTGTTGTTCTTAAGATGCTGCCGGTCGCCTTGGCATATGCAACGTTTACAACTTTTACCAAAACTTAAGACAAAAGTTTGTAATTGTGTCTTGTTAAGTTAGCAGCTAAATAACAGGAAAACATATGAAAGTATTCTTCAAAAAGGAAAAAACTCCACTAGAAATTTTATCTTGCGTTACACTCGGCTAGCTATTTTTGTTTGTTTGTTGTATCTTTTGATTTTAAAGTTTCCTTGAATTTCGGGTTTAAAGTTTATGTGGCTGAAGTTTTAGTTTGACAGCAAGGAAAATTTGTACTTAGTAATATGTGGCAACTTGTAAGCAAAACTGTTTAAAATGCATCAACATTTCCTACTTCCTGATATGGTTTGCATTATTTCGAATGATAAAAAGTTTGAAAATTTAATATGTATAAAATAAAAGTGGGCTTTTGATTTTTTATATTTGCTTTTATGCTTACATAGAAAATATTTTTTAACATTTATTTGTTATTTTCGGATATAGGTCATTATGTACAAGGAAGCATTTTAAAGTCAAGCAAAGTATAACATCTTGATAATATTAAACTAGATTTTTAAATCAATAGCCTTTACATTTTTTAAATTTTTAGTTTTTTTTTCAGAAGTAATGATTTTGATATTTTAGATTTTAATTGTTTGTCAGAAAATAATAGTTTTTCTTATTTAGTTTTTATTTTTTTTCAGATATGATTGTTACATTTTTAATAATGATAAAAATCAAAAAATATCAATTGGTGTTATCATAATTGATTTTTAAAAAATATAAATTATTTCTGAAAAAAATATAAAAATCGAAAACAAAATTTATAAAAATTTAAATATTTACAACTATTTTTTTGAATTTATTTTTTTTTTTTCAAAAAATACGGTTCCTGGTTAAAAGCTTTTTATTTATGTCAACCATTGCGTATAAGTGATTTTTTAACATAATACGTATACGTATGGTGTACTTATTAAGTAGTTAATTGCATATTTGCAATACACAAATAAAATATCTTTTATAATATTTCTTTCCCTAAGAACGAATTTGGTATTGTGTTGGACTAAAAAATTTTGCAATTGATTTCATTAAAAAGTCAAAATATGAAAAATTAAAAAAAAAATTAATATGATATTTCCTTTTTGTTAAACAAAAAAGGTTTTTTTATACTCATACCACATAGGTTAGAAATGTCTGCATAAAAGCATAATACACCTATATGCTTTTATGCAGACTTTTTTAACGTTATAAACTAATGATCTGGTGGGTCGCAAGCACACTGAGCGACTCAGAATCAATTTGTGTGATGAGTATAGCATCCCTCCGTCCGCCTTTGTGTCGTTATGTTCTTGTAATAAAAGTACATATCGCAATTTGTCTGCTGACATTTGGAATATATTGTTCATGATGACAATCGATCAATTTT
The DNA here is from genome assembly GCA_963583895.1 of Melanophora roralis. Lineage (NCBI taxonomy): Eukaryota > Metazoa > Arthropoda > Insecta > Diptera > Rhinophoridae > Melanophora > Melanophora roralis. The sequence continues at coordinate 83,865,490 of OY757189.1, forward strand.
TGTTTGCAAAGCCACTACACAAACATCTTCCCAGGCAAAACATTTTCTATAACTGACTCGAATATTTCGCTATCTTCGCAAAACCTAGCACATGCGTTTAACTTTAATTTACCAAGAAGCATATTGACCAAACATATAATCACTCCATTTTCTTAGATAGCCCTTTTGCAAATATTTCCTAAAAAAAGGCACTTTAGGCTATAGCTAACTCGATTATTTTTCTGTCTTCAACATATTAAGACATATGTTGCCCTTACCTCAACTGATATACTGAACAAAAAAATAAACGATTAATCTTTTAATAAAGTCCCAAAATAAATATTCTCCCGAAATAGTTATTTTGGGCTTTAACTAGGGTGACCATATATTCTGTTTCGAAATCAGTAGGTTTTTCAGTTTTTTTAGTCGAAGAAATATCTGCAATTAGATCAACTGAATTAACCAGTTCCTTAGTCAATAAAAGCTTTTCCGTTAATATGCATTCTTTAAACGAAATTTTTTATTTAAAAACTAAATTCTCAAAAAATTTCTAATCATTTTCGGGAATCGACCCAAACAGAATTTAAAAAACTTAAAAAATTTGAAAACACTTTTTGCTGAAATGCAAATACCTAAGTATCTAAATTTGCTGTACTTAAACATATCTTTTAAAGAAAAAATTTAAAATTTAAAACTATTTTTAAAAAGCAACACAATCAGTAGATGTTTTAAGAAATTAAACCATTTAAGTAGACAAATTTTTAACCCAGTACGCCAAACGAAAAACCAGTACTTGTACTAATGAAATAATTACGAATGTTCACCCTAGCTATAGATGATTCAAATATTACTCTATCTTCACAAAACCTTAAAAAGCCACTTACTTAAAATATCTAAAAAGTGTTTTAAATAAAAAATTTTTTTGGTCTATATTAAGTATATCCCCCATATATAAATTTATATAAATTTATTTTTACAAAATGTTCACGTATGTTTACCCTTATGACACCAATCCTTAAAGAGAATAGAAATATTATATGTAATTTTTTTCACATACTCCTTAAAAAATGTGATGTACGGTCTTGACACACCAAAATTTTTTTACCTGTTTTTATAAAGAGAATCTTTAAATAAAATCGTAAAATCTATATAAAAGTTTTTTAATAAAAAATTTAAGCAATTTTTTTTTAAATTTTGCGCAATATTAATTATTGTTAGGTCTTTCTCTTTTTGTTATATAAATCACTGTTAAATAAGCATAAGACAAACTTTTAAATTCTCTTAAAGTTTTTGGTTAGGTAAAATTTTCCCACTTTATTTGTTCTTTGATATATGAGCACAACTAAATCATTTGGTTATTAGCGGCAAGTATTTTACTTGCTTAAACAAGCTTTTGCGTGGCACATGTGCAAATATTTTCCTAAAATTAAAAATTATTGGCAATAAATATCAAACTTTTCCCTTAATATAAAAAAATGGTTAAACTTATTTTTATTTAAATTTATTTAATAAAAGAATGTCTAAACTTTTAACTGCGTTTGCATTTACTAAGGTGTTTCTTAAAAAGCAAAAAGAAAAAAAGCCTGAAAAACAACACTTTCAAAAACATCAAAATCACAAATAACAAGTCAGGAAATATATAAATATTTTTTGAAAGATATCATTTTGTCTGCTTGCATGAGTTAAAATATCTCAGGTTAAATACATGTATGTGTATGCGGTAGTATCACGTTTTGATTCTGTATATATGAACTTCTGTTGGTTTTTTTTAACTTTTTTTTAATATTTGTGAAAACTTTAGCTAAAATTTGTCTTCTGTTTAGCTTTGCCGCTTTTATTTTGTTGGTTTTCTTAAACACAAACAAAACTGCAGGAACCTCAGAAACTTTTCTTTCAAAAGAACTTTTTGACAATTAGCCAGATGTTTGCATTTGCAACATCTGTAATGTTGGTAGGTATTAGCTTAATGTAGGTGTTAGCTTAGGTGCACACGTACAAACACACAATATAATTTTATTATATACTTTGTTGAAAAAAGGGGTAATTCAGATTACTCGTTTTATATTTTTAATATATTCGAGAACTTATGAATCTAAAATGGCATAAAAAAGTATTTAATAATCCTCGTTTATGTGTAGTGAACTGACAATATAAAGACAATTTAGAAATTCCGTGTTCCCAAGTTTTTTTCAACATGAACTGCATAGGGTACGATTATTATTTCCTATAGTTTTTTGCTCGTAGGATAACGATATTTTCCACCATATTATATGAACTCATAAGCCTAGCAATTTCAAGAAAGTTCTCATAAGAGCAAGTGTGCATGCCTCTGTGCCAAACGTGTGGCACTTTTCACACCCAAAGCATCAGTAAAAGACTGCTACCAAGTTCGTTTTGTCCTATTTTAATTTTATATTATTTTATTTTTAATTTTATTTTACAACTTACAATGGCAAGTATACAAACCTACTTCTTCTCTTATTGCTGCTGTTAAAAACTGTTACAAAAACAAAAACCCAGCAACCAAAAATAACCTTCTTCTCTTCTCATTATTTTCACTTATTTGTGATTAGAAGTTTATGACAGATTATTAACAGGTGTTGGCCTATCATATTTCTGTCATCATAATTAAATATTTTGCTTAAAAACAACATCAAAACAACAGGAAGAAACTTATTTAAAACAATCATTTAATTTTGAGGTTATAAGTGATTTTAAAGTGGTAACATAATTGATAAACCGTAAATAAGGGGAAAATAACAGAGCAAGTAATGATATATATGTTTTCCACAGAAACACTTAGGCGTATGATTGTTGGAAAAAGTAGTTTAATATTACTCATACGTATAGTCGAAGTCGAAAAATCTTAGTCTTTTTTGCAATATAAATTTTTATTTAAATCGTTGTATATACGTTTACTAATTGAAAAAAAAATAGAAAAATTGAAGATAATAAAATACAATGCTAAAACAAAAATCTTATTTTAAATTTGGTGTTTTTTTTCCAATGTTTTAAAAATAACTTAAAAGTTTTTCATTTCAATGAGAAATCTAAAATCAATAAAAACTTTTTATAATTCCTTTTTTATCTAAAATGCTGTTCAATAAATATTTCTAAAAGGCCTTTAAATTTAAATGAAAGTGACTACCCAAACGCTTTAAGCAAAATAAAGTAAAACATGTAAAAAGCAAAAAAATATAATTCGCTGAATTCATATTTTATTCATAGACCATCCAAAATCTAGGGGCGAAAATAATATTCATACATGCATGTTTGATGTTATTCAAAAAAATAACAAAAGTATTGAGGGTAAAATTGTAAAAAATAAAAACTGCTAAAATTTACATTTTCAACTGCAGATGCAACTGGAATGAAAAAAAATTCAAAAATAAAAGGATTTAATTTTTTTGTTATGGTGTATTAACAGTGTAAAAAGCTACAGTTTGGTAAAATTTTATGTAAATATTTTTGTCTCCATTTATTTATTGTACTTCTTGTGTATTTTTTTTTCTTCCGGAAATATTTTTACTTAATTTTTACAAAACGCACAAAGTGGCTTAATCTTTAATTACATTTCGTTTTAGTCTCTCTTTTTTATTAAATTAAAGTGAGCCTTTTTTTAAATAATGTAGAAAAAACAGGAAAATTTCAAAAAATAAAATTTTTAATTTATTAAATTTTTTTACTTTTTTACAGAAATGATCAATTTTGAACAGTTTTTTTAAGCAAATGTTTTTCTCAATACGCAATTGCTAAAAGATAGTCGGTCTCTTTAAATGTATTTCTAAATTGCAAATCTTTACAATTGCCTTTAGTTTTAAACCAGTAAATGCTGTCAAAATATATTGTTTGACATGTTTCCATTGCTTTTTGGCATTTCGGTTAAATAAACATAAAATCTGTCTACTACAAAAATGTTCTCATAAATTCTGCAAAAAAAATGTTCATCGATAGACTGAATAAATATTTTTTGTAAATAAGTTTCTAAATATTTTTCTACCTTATTTTACTAAAAATAACCCAAAGAGCTCTATTACACTAACATCAAATTAACAACAATTCATACTCGTTTTACAATCCCTTAGAAGTAAACTAAAAAAAATAAACCAAAAGAGTCTTAATAAACCCTTTTTGTAAGTGCCATGTGCGGTTTTTCTTATTGATCATTATGCCATTCTATAGAAATATTTTTAACATTTTTTAGGCTTAAGCTGCCGTATTATAAAAAGGTTTACACAAAAAAAGCACACATGAAGAAATAGCCAAAAATTACAAACTGAAAAAAAAACATACGAAAAAAGTACAAAAAGCAAACTTATGGTCAGAGATTTACGCAAACTTTAACCAATCCTAAACATTATCATAAATTTATTAGCGTTATGTGTTTGTGCCAAGAACAACTATTTCCTGAGAACTCATTAAGAGTTTTTAACAATAAAGAAGTTATTTGTGAGAGTAGTTAAAATTTTTATTTTAGTAGCACCTTAATATATTTGAATAACCTTTTGTACGCCTTAAAAACACCATATGCTGGGTAAGCTTTATTAATGCTGCTTGGTTGTACAAAAAAAGGTAAATTAAATCAGTTTACATTTAAACAACCTTTAAAGTAAAACAAATGAAAATAAATGTGAATAATTTCAGTTTCAAAAAAAAATTTTAAATCTATATTTATTCAGATTGTAAACTTTAATAAAAAACAGTTGTAAAGAAGCTTTAGGTGCCCGTTTCCAGACAAACTAAAATTTATAAAAATATGTATTTTGCTTTTAAATATTAATTGAAAATTTTATTAAGACATAAATTCTATGATAAATTAATGAAAATTTTTTAAGGAGAATATAGTAAACAAAAACAAGTAAGAAAGCTATATTGGGCTGTGCCGAATCTTATATATCCTTCACATTGGCCTTTCGAAATCCCAAACTTTTTTATTTTTATCCATTTTTTTCACTTATGAAATATTTTTTTTAGTTTTAAATATGGGTCGGTGTCATTTTCTAACGCTCCAAGGATGACTACGTGGAAACTGTAGGGGTTCTTATTCTAATTTTTTAAAATTTTGTATGGCAACCCCCTTAGAGGGTGGAGATAGGTAGTAGGTATATTCTAGGAATATGTTTCGGAGGGGAAACTAATGGGGGTCAGTGATACATTTTATTCCTCTAGGGGCGATTTCGGGGAAGTTGTAGTCTTTTTTATTTAATTTTGTGTGGTAACCATGTTAGGGGCTGGAGATAGAGCGTAAGTGTGTTCCACAAAAATGTTTGGATGGATAAACTAATTGGGGTCGGTCTTAAATTTTACCTTTGAAGGTGAACCCTGGAAGCCAAAGAAGCGATTTTTAAATTAAGTTTGTATGGCAACCCTGTGATATGTATTAAAACTAATGTGTACTAATAAAATTTTTTTTTTGGGTGTTGTTCAATAATATCAACATGACTGATTCTGTTTTTCCTTTTTTTGTTTATTTTTTTTGTTTTTTTATTATTACATACATAAGTATGTTCTGTGTTGCTTTCAAGTAAAAAGAGGAGGTATTCTTGGTTTTTTGCTTATACCTCGGTCATTTATCAGGCGATTTTGCTGAATTTCAATACCGACTTTTTTTGCGACTATTTCTAATAAATTGATACCTCTTACGGGTCCATGTGACATCGGGGGGCTTCAGAAAGTTTAAACCATAAAACGGACAGACGGACTTCGCTAAATCAGCTTCCCTATCTGAAAGGATCCAGAATATATATACTTTATGGGGTCCCAAATGGTTACTATTACAAACGGAATGACAAACTTTTATACACCCTTATCACTTATGTGAAGGGTATAATAAATGAACAAAAATCTACCCCCTTTTTCTTTATAATACGCCAATAAATGTGCTCCTCAATTCTAACTATTATTTATATTAGATGCGATAATGACAGAAATTAAATCCAAAATCATTAGTTGATTGCTAAAACCATAATTAAGTGCTACATGATACAATTATGGGACACTGCTTTCACATCTATCATATATCAAAATTCAACAGCGTCAAAACAAAACCATTAGAATGATAACTTATGCCACTTGGTATATTAAAACCAATAACTCCTATAAGGATCTACTAGTTTTACTAGTAAGTGCCAAATCCTAAACTGTGTTTACAAGTATTTAAGTAAGCTGGAAACACGTCCAAATTCAATCGTTTGAAATATCTTGCAACATAGTGGACACACTCGTCATAATGTATGTTATGAAAACATAAACTTAAGTTTTAGATTTTAATACTTATTTTTACTTTGCCTAAGCTAAGATTCAATATAAAAATATATACACTTTAATTTGTTTTGAAAGGAGTTCAGCTCTGTAATATTAGAGTTTCCTATGGTTTCATAGGTGTTCAATGATACTTATTTGTGACTCTATCCCCTATTTACTATGCTTATGACGATAACAGATGTATAGGCACAGAAATTTTGCCTAAAATGAAGTAGATGTTCCTTACGTTTTTAAGCCATAACATCACAGATAAAAACTCACGATGACAGAAAAGGCTATATCTGATAACCCATTTTATTTAAAAATTTACATTAACAGCCCTAATAACTATCAAAATATATATTGTACCCGATAAAAAACAATTAATATACAAATTTTTAATTTAATTAATGTTTTTTTAATAAATCACAATTTTAAGTAAAATTGCAAATTAGATTCAAAAAGTACTGATGTTATTTAACATTTGCCCATTCACAAGCTTAAAAAATATTTTTTAATATTTTTATATCCTTGTTTTCTTCAAATAACTTTCGATTAAAACAGAATTTATAAATTATTTAAAATAAATTGTTTACATATCAAGGATGTATGTCTTAAAAATCTTATCACTATTTTTGTAAATCACATAATTTTCTTGGTTTTTTTATGTTTTTTCTATGTAAATAGGTCTACAGAACATATGCCTAACCTAACCATATTGCAGAAGGTTTAGATTGAATTCGATTGAATGATGGCCAGGAATAAAAAGGAAATATTTTGTAATCTTTTTATGTTTGTTATATATATACATATATGTAATGCCATACATGGTTATCAAAGAAATATTTTACCATTTTATAAAGGACATATTACAGCATGGGGCAATTTTATAGCAAAAATCAAAACACACCTTAATGGAGAAAAATATACTAAATAAAATACTTGAGTGCAAAACTTGGAGCTTAGTGCACATAAGAAAGCATTAAGACACCCCCTATACAGGATTTCTTGTAGCAAATTTATATTTTCAAACTTAAATGAAAAACGTAATTAAGAGCATAGAACAATATAATGGATACGGAAGATATGGGCGTTTTTACATCCTTTTTGTAAATTTGTATGGCAACCTCCTTAGGTGATGGAGACATGGTGTAAGTATGTTGTAGGAATATGTTTGGAAGGGAAATCTGATGGTGATCTGTAAGACATTAAATTTTTCTAAGGGCGACTCCCGGGAAGTTGTAGCCGTGCTTTTTAAATATTTCAAATCTGGTATGCCAAACCTGTTCAGGGCTAAAGATAGGGAGTAAGTATGTTTCATAAAAATATTTGAAAGAAAGATTAAATTGGGGTCGATCTTACATTTGAACTTTTTAAAAGCAACCTAGAAGCTGTGAGAGTGATTTAAAAAAAATTTAAGATTGCACTTTGTATGAAAGGCTTGTTGGGGTGTGGAATTTGGATGTAAGTAGGTTTCACAAAAATGTTTGTAAAGAAAAATTAATTGGAGGCGGTCTTACATTGCACCCATGTTGGAGCAACTCCGGAGCAATTGGTGAGGTTTATATTTAAAAATTTAACTGAAACAGAAGTAGTCTCGGTTTTTGGCTTATATTTCGGTCAGTTATCAAGCGACTTTCCTAGATTTCAAGTCCGGGTTTTTCGCATATAGTTTTATAGTCGCAAATAAATAACGGGTCTTTCCAACATTTGGGAGCTTTAAAAAAGTTAATATCAACTAAAAACAGACAAACGGACATCGCTTAATTTATTTCTTTATCTGTAAGGGCGAAAAAAATATAAATTTTGTGAGTCGCAGATGAATATTAAAGAAATAACAAACAAAATGGCAAATTTATATAGACCTAAACAAAATGGCAAATTTATATAGACCTAAAGTTTATATGAAGGGTATAATAATAAAATTGAGAGCACTTTAAAAAAATTATTTCCCCACTAGTTTGTTAAATCTTGAAATGTAGTTTCACTGCTATTTATTTTCGCGTTTCTGTATTTAAATATTCCTTTATATTTTTTATGTTAAAAATATTTTTCTATTCCTTTTTGTTCCGTATATCTTATGTTGCTTAGTTTATTATAGAATAGCCATTTTTGTTACAAAAAAGTACAAATATTAGAGGAAACAGCAAAAACTAATTTCAATGAAAATAAAAACATTTTAACTCATGCCAAAAATATTTTTTTGTATGATTTGTTGCCAATCTACTATCCGTTGGCTAAAGCATTTAAGCAAACATAGAGATCGAAATGTGTTTTATAAGTTTAATATTATCTTTTTTAAATTTTTAAATTATTGAAGGCTTTTAGAGAAAAAGAAGAAAAGCATAATATGCCATTTCATTTTTGTGATTTGGCATTCGGCTATTGGGTCATTTAAAAATCAAAATATTTTTACATAAAGATTGTTTTCCTGTTTAATGCAAAATTGTATTCACATCAAAGCTTAAACTTTTTACATGATTTAATTTGAAATTATAATTTTAGGTTTTTTGAAACTGATTTTTTAATCTAAAACTCGTATACCACTGCATAGTATAATTCTCAATAAACATAGAAATTTTCTGCCATAAAAGTAAATCGCAGGGTGGAAGTTTAAGTTGCCTTTTTTTTTTGGAAGAAATGGCAATTTAAGTAAAAAAATACTATAATGCAGTTGGCATAGCTACGCATTATTAACAAAAAACGAAAAAGGTTAAATTAGCTTTTTCATGTTTTTTTTTTAAAGAAAAAAAAGTTTAACTGCGATACTGATATTTCTTAAAAATTATTCACATATTTTGAATTTCATTACAAGAAAGATTATTTGTAGCAGACAATTTGGAAAATTTAGATTTTTTAAATTTTTATTTATTTGTTGTTTATTAAGATTACTAAAGAAATAACATGAAGTAGGAAGTAATAGAAGATACAGATGATTTTTCCAATTTTATACTGCATTACGTATACGCATACAGTACTGGCAACACCATTACATTAACTTAATATTACGTATACGCAGGCAGTACTGGTTAAACCATTACACTGAACTTTGTAGTAAGTTTTCACAGCAATTTGTTGGTTCTCCTTAAATGTGACAGCTTAGAGCTGGTAGAATGAGAATATTTTAATAAGAAATATAAGCACCACAAATGTCGTTATTAAGCACCAACTCAGCAAAAAAAAATGTTTCGAATACTTTTTAGTATGCGATAAAAGCATTTTATATTTACTAAGTGCTTCACGGAAGCTTTAAGGTAAGGCAGGTTGTCTTAATTTAGATTTTGATTCCATTGAGTGTAATATGTGCTATTTAAAATTTAAACAAAACTTAAATAAGTCAGACTTTCCAAAAGGATATTACTCTATTCTTCTAACAATAAACTCCAAAAAATTAGTTATGTAAATTTATAAACAATTCTTACTCAAAACATTTTATTCATGAACGCTTACACTTTCTAACTAAGCCGTTTTGGTAGCTTAAAATTTTGCTTTCTAGTGGCTCCTTGCGAACGATATTGCTGTCTAAGTAATGCTCAATTTGCAGAATTTGGGACAGCTAACATCTCTAATATGCTGTCATGGAGGAGTCCCGGTGGATTCCGGTGGGTCTGCCAAGCGTAGGCGTAACATCTGCCAGTGCAACTCAAGTGCAGGACGCAGCAGAAGCTGGTAGGTAATAGCAAAGTTTTTGTTTTCTTTGGTTTTCCTTTTGTCCCGCGTTTATCCATCTTCTGGCTCCATTCTCTTTCTTTTTTTTCCCCAAACAGCTGGTATAATTTTTTTTGTGGTGGTAGATTAAAGCCTAGATGCGTTAGAAAGAACCAACCCAAGACGGCGAGCCCTAGCCGGAGCTTAACGCCAGCATACCAGCGCGGCCAACGGTCTGGCAACATTGTTTCTTTTCTTAATAATAATGACACCACGTTCACCCGTATCCACTACAAAAATTAATGAAACGAATGATTCTGTAATACTCACTATCTTACACTATCTATGCAGGCAAAAGATTTTTGATGTGACCTCTTCAGTATGTATTTACAAATATAAAAAAAAACATTTATTTTATATCGATGTTTTACAATATTTGATGGTAAATTTTTAAAGACACTATTTTATTCCAATCCAGTTTAGAAAATTTTTATACATTTTAAGCTTTTCTTTATAATAGAAATCAACAAATTAGTTCACTGCATTTGTATACATATTACTTAAATTGATTATGGCACAAATTTATAGCCGAATTCAGTTCCAACCTATATAAAAAATATTTTTAGTTTTGTCCAAAGGAAAACAACTTTCAAATTATCTGCTTAAATGTAACTAGAAAATCAGTTTCAGCTTAAGCACAAATTGGGTTTAAACTTTTAAATTATTTTATATAAAAAATTTAGCCAAAATTTTTTGCGAATTTGGAATTGTGGAATATTTAGGAGGTACAAAATAGTCGAAGATGTATCTATATTGTTTGTTGCAGTCTAAGTTTGCCAATATGAATTTCTTTGGATCTTATAACAAATCGCCTTAAGACTTCAAACAAAATCTTAAAAAAACATCTTTAATATTTTTTTTCTTTAAGCAGGTTGGTTGGTGGCAGATTTATTTTTAACTTAAATAAAAACGTCATAATTAACACAAAGTTTTATTAGGAGCATTGAACAAGGAATCGAAAATGCGGCCACCTTATTTAAAACAAAGCCTTGTGTTCTGCGCCACAAGCTATAATAAATTTGGTTCAATAGAGCTGATATCGACAAATAGTTTCCTTTAAGGACACATGAGATTAAGGATTGTCATCTTACACTCTCTCTTGAAGGTAGCCACAAGCTATAGTAAATTTTGTCCAACAGAGCTGATTTATCGACAAATAGTTTCCTTTAAGGACACATAAAATTGAGGACTGTCATCTTACACTCTCTCTTGAAGGTAGCCATATATAAAATTAATTTGAAAAAGATCATATGACTTTATTAGCCATAGATTGTCCGCAAAATGACTCACAAGTTTTTGCGGGGAATTTTCCCGAAGCGAATTGAGAAATTTTTAAAAAATTATCCAATTATCTCGTGCGTAAAAAGGGCGAACAAAACAATTACCCTGGGAATATTCAATGGTTTTTTATGTTGCAATCGATGACTGTGGGTTTTTAAAGAACGCTAACTTCAGTTTGCTTGCTAACGTGTGCGCTCGGTTCATCCCATATTCGTATTACAAAAGAATCATTACTCTTAAATAATACCGCCACAGGGAGCGCACAATTCTCACTCTACCACTGTAACATCGCGACTGACAAATTCGCACTATCAATAATTCCAACTGCACTACTCCGCAACGTTTATAGCTTTTAGATATAATCGTATTTAAAAACATAAATTTTTCATAAGACAGACAACCTGTTTATTAACTTCAAAATCTAAATAAAAAATTTTATTAAAAATTGAAAAAATTTATTTTATTGGACAAATCAATATTTTGTTTGACATAAAAATTAGATAACAACATAATAATGTTGGACTTAAAAAATATTGTCTGACAATCTATATTTAAAAAAAACTATTTATTTTCATTAAATTTTTCGTAGTTTTTTCTATTAAGGGATTTTTGTAAGTCACGTTTTATTATTTATTTAATATTTTCAAAAAGAATGCAGCTAAAAGTATTCTATTAAAAATATTTGAAACATTTTAAAGTGGTGAAATAAAAACGCAACTTGTTTTTATTCAGACAAATCCCAAAATGGTATACAAATACAAAACCGATTTTAGTTTAGCAAATCCATATATATTAGGATATCTGCCAATGTCACCCATGTTCTCAGAAAAAGAATTATTAAGGTCTCTTGAGTTTAAAATAAGCACATTCGTTTCTGTTCCAATAATTTTTTTTAGCTACATTTTAGATATTAAAACATTTTAAATGCACTTAATTTCTCGCTACATGCTATTGGAAATGCAAACCAACAGCTTTAAATATATCACATTGCCATAGAAACCATGATTATTACATTAAATTTATCTCAAAAATTTTGATCCATATAAACGTGCAACAGATATTATTGAATTTTTGCGAAATGAAATGAATTTTATTCATTATGACATTGAATATAAAAATATGTTCATTCATATGTATGCCTGCATGATTCTCACATTTTAAAGACAAAAATTGGATTTAAAAATAAAAATCATTTGCAACTGATGATTATTTGTTGAAAATGAATTCAGTGAATTATGGAATTAAATTTTTGTTTAAACTTAAAACTTATAAATTGATTGGAGTTTATTATATTGATTTATGTTTTAAAATTGCTTAATAACATTTTTTTAATTATAAGAAAATGTATTTTGTAAAATAAAACTTGCTCTCTTAGTGGCTGCGTGTAAAGACGAAGAAATGGTACCACATTTTGGTTTGGCTATTTAAAACTGGCTTTTAAAGACTTCCTTGTGTATAAATAATGCAATTCCTGTACCATAAATAATCAAGCCATAAAATTCAAATTGTTTTTTGCTTTTGTTGAATGAAGCCCTAAGAACCTAGTTTGCTATTTACTTATTACTTAAAATAACAGTTTTGCAAAATAAAACTCTAAAACAATTGCTGACAAAATAATTTAATACCTTATATTAAGCAAAAATGTAATAAAATTGATTAATTCTGTTATATAAAAACAAACATCCGTATATAACCTACGGAAAATGTGTGTCAATTGGTCGGCGTAATCGACCTGTCACAGATACAAAACATAAATTGGATAAAAGTTGTTGGTCGTGATCGGCTAAAAAGGCACACATCGAGTAACTGGTTAAAAGGTGTTAAAGAGGTTAGTAGAAAAAGTAGAAATACTGGTCCCTGCACCTAAATATGCTTCTGTTTACATATACATATACACATGCGTAAATACAAAGTAGATTGAACTGGATCTTAAACATTTAATGCGAAATTTGCTCATATAGGATTGGCCTGTAACTTGTTCTAAAGATGTCAATTTTGAGCCAACATCCCCCTCCAATGACAACGCAATATTAAAGTGACAGGTTCTTTTTAACCCTAATAAACCGTTCACGTCAATAGTCTTGGACGAAACAACTTTCCATTAACAAAAACTACGCCTTAGAAATTACATATACTTAAAGGATTTTCTTAGGTTTATTAAGGTAACCTAAGCAACATAAATTTTTTAAAAATAAAAAAAATATTTTTGCCTTTTAGTTTGGCTTTAGTTCATATAATTTTTTTTTATTAGAAGAAATTAATATTTTCGTTAATGTTGAAAGAAACTTTTATTTGTAAAAAACAGATTTTTCTACCGATACTAGCCCAGTAGAATGGAAGCCAAACTAAAAGGCAAGAATTTTGTTTTAATACAAATCAGTTCAACAATAAATAAAAATTAGCATATAACTCACACATGGCACGGTACAAAAATGATCTTTGATAATTTTTGTCCATTTGTCGTTGACAAAAAAAGAAATTTAAATGATTTACCCCCTTGTATATAATATACAATAATAAAAAGCGTTTCATTCCATCTGAGAAATGGATTATGCTCGACCGTTAGTCAAGTGTTGCCGAAGAGACTTTTAACACAAAAAAGCATAGTGTATATGAAAAGTAAACTTCGTCCTAACTTACAGAATAAGAAAAGAGGGAAAACTGTCATGCTGTATCCCTTTCCCTGTTACATGTTAGTTAAATAGGTGATGTTTACAAACAAAGACACTACTATCGTTCAAAAAGTACTGATGATCAAATTGCGTAGCTGCTTTCGAAAATGCATTCTACTCGGCTAGCATCGGTAGAAAAATCTTTTTTTTTTCAAATAAAACTTTCTTTCAATATTAACGGAAAAATATTAATTTCTTCTAATAAAAAGAAATTATATGAACTTAAGCCAAACTAAAAGGCAAAAATTTTAATTAAACAAATAATTGAACAATAAAAAAAAAATTAGAATAAAAAAATATTTTTAAGGTTCCAAGCTATTACACACAAATTTCAATTTGCGACATATGTTTGTATTTGTTTATTCCTTTGAATCTACTTCCATTATAAATCATATTAAAAACGTGATTAAGTATGAATAGTTATACACGCACATACATAATTTTAATCAAGTTATTTTTATGCAGGGTTCGAAAAAGTTATTTTAGGTACAAAGGGCATAATATAGTAGTAGGTGTCGTAAAAAATTGAAAATACTTAGTTAAAAATATCTGTGTATTTAACTTTCGTTAAAGTTCACTAATCGGTAACGCATAAGTTTTTTAAAACTTAATGTCCTAGCCTAGTATCAAAGTTATTAGTAAAATTATGAGTTTTCTTGTAAAATGGCATTTAATTTTAAAATTCTCTCGGCGTAGGTAATACTGACTTTCACTATATGCCAGCTCTACCTCCAAGCTAACTTTAGATGACTCTTCTAAGCATTATTTGTATGCTTAAGTGCCTGAAAGTTTGAATAAGAGTTTAAGGTTTAATTTTAAGTTTAGGAATAAAAGAAGTTTTAAAAAATATTTTTCACAAATTATCATACCGATCGTGTTAACTTAATAATAGTGTCTACCATTCCAAATAAAGTCAACTCACTTAATATTACCTGTAAAGATGCCACCACAATAATAAACATTTATTTGTAAATTTATTATTTTAGCACCTCAAATATTAAACAATATTATTTTCTCAAACCCTGTGTCCTATATTTTTTTCTTTTAACAAATTTTGTTAACAGAAGAAATATATATTTAATTTCATTATCCAAATAACATCCATATGTTGTTTTCTTTTCATGTATTCATGAATTAAAATGTGCTGAAATTCTAAAGCCACCACCCAACACCCCCATTCCTCCTATAAATGTTTGCAACACTCGTTTTGTTGTGATTTTAGAATTGCAGTTACATTTTCCACTATATTAACAAAGGCAAGCCCTTAACCCAAAGATGGTATGATGACTCATTATTTTACATGTTCTACGTGTTTTATTTGCAACAATATGACATGCATGTTGGAGTACATGGATAAAACATAGAAAATATTGTATCTGGTCATACATACGTACATATGTTTACAGTGGTCACCAAATATTTGTTTTCTATAATTTTTTTTTATATTTTAACTACATTTCTTTATATAGCACAGTGGTAATTTAAGAAATAAAATAATTTACCAACAAAAAATTATATCTAAGAAAATTTAACAAAATGCTAAAAACACATAATTTTTTTCAAATAGATGATGAAAATGAATTGGCAAGTGTGGCTTAGCGCAGTACCTGAGAACAGCTGGAGCTGATTATTTTACTTTTTTCTGTATTTACTTTTAAATTTTCTTGCGGATGTTAGTTTTTCAAAATTTTATCAAAAATCCAAAATTTTAGAAAACCAAAAAACGTGTTTTCTATAAAAATTTGTTTGTCATACGATCATGACCCTAAATCTGGATTGATTTTAATAAACTTTGGAACATTAAAATTTCCCATATCGGAGTGTGCTATAGGTAATATTGATTGTAAAAGGGCGGTGCCACCGGGCCTAACACTGCAACGAATTTATTGAACCTATAGCTTTAAACATTTTTTAACAAAAAAGTGACAAGGTGTTAAGCCTACAAATAATAAACCACTAATGCTCGTGTGAGTAATGCCCCGATCACAAAAATTTAACTATCTAAGCTGGTACCACTATTGCAAAAATGTTTAAAAGCCTTGTGCGCGCCAAAAAATGTGGTTCTGCCCGCCTTAAAGACTCAAATGTTAATACTACGACTTTGTTAACCTCAATTTTTCAAAAAACTTTTAAAATTAAAACTTTTGAAGTTTAAATTTTAAACACAAAAATGAGGCGGTGGCGCGCATAAAAAAAAATGATCGGTACTATGCAAACAGGTATTTTACCCTCAGTTTTACTACCTTTCCTTGGAGCTTTTAACACCATAATATTAGAAACATGAAGGTGTAAAACTGCATGCCAATGTACAAAGCTAACTTCACTCTAAATATATGAAAATTGTTAATTAAATATTAAAGCTGCTCAATTAAAAACGGCTGGACTGATATTGCTAGTTCTTTTGCAAGATTTTTGTAAAATTGCCTGGAGTGTTCTTAAAAAAAATTTAAAATTTTAGAAAAACCAAAATACGTGTTTTTATATATCCATTTTTTTATAAGTTTGCTTGTACTACGATCACCCTTAAATAGCTAAATAGGGTATCAAGGAATTTTTAACATGGGTGCTTTAAAATATTTGAGTTTTAAAGACTTAAAGAAGGTGGGGCAATTGTTTACATAAGATCAAGCGGAAAGAAGAAACTTAAAAACTTGGCTTCCAGCAAACATAATTTTATAAGTTTTAATTAAATTAGATGTTGCTTTGGAAATTTAAAACAGAAGTAACAGTTTTAAAACAAGCACTTAGTAGCACTGAAATAAGGCAAAACGAAAGCAATATTAAAATGCTTTTGACATTGCTATTTTATTTATTAAAAATTTTTTATTTGCACTTAGTCTTTTTTTAAATAAATAAAACAATAAACAGCAAAGCAATTGTTTCTATATTTTGGCTGTTGCTCTTGCTATTGATGTAGGGTTTTCAATGCAACTCATATAACAACAACAAAAGCAATTATTGTGTAACATTAACTGATGATATCACATTTTTCAGTATTCGTAAACAGGCCTCGAGCCAACTGCAACAACACGTAACTCAAGTAAAAAAATGGGCAAATTTATGGGGATTTAAAAAAAACGAACAAAAATGCACCAACGTTACTTTTACTTTACGTAGGAAAACGTGTCCCCCAATTTTAATTAAAAACAATACAGTCCCTCAACGAATTGAGACAAAGTACCTTGGCATTCACTTGGATTGCCGCCTCACATGGAAGCCTTACATAGATAAAAAGTTGTCACAGTTGAAACTCAAAACAGTCCAAAATCACTGGCTAATCTGTACTAGATCTTGATTGTAAACTTACGCTTTATAACTCAATTTAAAAACCAATTTGGTGCTACGGGATACAACTAAGGGGCACTGCTTCCGCTTCCAACATAGAAAAAATTCAACACCTTCAAAAAAAATCCTAAGAATGATAACTAGGGCTCCTTGGTATATTAAAAACAGTAACATCCACAAGGATCTGCAAGTTCCACTAGTTAAATGCGAAATCCTAAGCTATGTGGACAAGTATTTAAATAAGTTGGAAACACATCCAAATCTGCTCGCTCAAAACATCTTGCAACATACTGAGCACACACGTTTAAAAAGGAGGGATACTTTTGCGCTTAGATAAAGTATATTAATTCTATTTTGAGAACTTAAATTTTAGCCTGACATTGACTGGACTAATATTATTTAATTAGTTTTAAGATTTGAACACTTATTGTCAGTTCACAAAAAGGCGAAGATGCCATAATAAAATACGAAAATAAAAATTTATATTTATATATAAGCCATGGTTTATGGTACTCTTAAAAGGGAGGGCGTAGCAATTTGCGTGACATATATTTTAAGCACATTTTAAGACATGTTAAAATCTTAAAATTTTCTAGGGAAAATTTTGAAGTCACAGTTTAAATACTCTGGCCAAAAAATACCACGAATTCGCAATAACAGTAAAAAAAAATCACAAACCTAGTTTGAAGCACCAACCTAGAAACTAATCCCGTATCGGAAAACTAACATCCTTCTTTCTTACGCACCAGAAAACAATATAAAAAATGTCGTGCATCATAAGGCTTAACATTTAAAAAATTGTTAAAACTTACCAACAGAAACGAAATAATTTTTTGTTCCGATTTATGACTTGTGGCAATCTTGCGTTTAAAGTGTATATAAATAAGCTTCAGGAAGACTGCAATCTTATTAAAAAAACATGTCTAAAATCTAAAAACAAACTTCGTTGACTTCATCGTTTTCAATAGACATTTACCAATTTACAAAATTATCTCAAACAAATTTTCTGAAAATTTTACGGAACAACGTCTGTCGGGTTAGCTGGTGCCAGATAAAATAATATTTGAATAAAAGAAATTTTTTTCTTTCTTTGTACATAGCGAGGGAATTTTCAAATAAGTTTATTATATGTTCTATTTTCTAGTTTGTGCGCTTGTTAAGTTTTCTAATATCCTGCTTAAGGAAGTTGAATACCAACATAAATATATCGAAAATGCAATTTGTGGATATTTTGTATTGAGGGCCCAAAACAGTGTTCTGCTTTCGCTATCGCGTTAGTAAATACAAATACATAAGTAGTAAAATGTAAACGGCATTTGCTGATATCTTACCATACTCTTTGTAGGCATAAAAAATATTCAGGCTTACATTTGCCATGTGTTGTGCGGTAAAATCAAAGTGGTTAAAGGAAGAATGTTTTTTCTTTAAAACATTACACGAAAATTTTTTTTACCTGCCTTTTTTAGATACTTTCCTTTAAATTATTAACATGAGTTATCATTTACTACTAAATTTATGTTCTTGCTGACATTGTCAATAAAAATATCAAATGCAACAAACAAAAAACGCCTGAGCTTTCTTTTTGCATTTATCTGTCTATCTAAATCTAACTATCTGTCTGTTAAAGTGTATGTTAAAAACTTATAAAATAAATACTGCAATGCAGCTGGGGTTTTGAATTTCGTGAAAGCAAAAATAGTTTGCAATTGTATATCATGGCCAGAACGTGCTTCATATCTTTGAATTAGATGAATGAATACGTGTAAGTACAACTGAGAGTTTATACAGAGGTTTTATATACATATGTTTATGTAACACAACACAAAAAAAATTGAGATTGTTATTAACTAGGAAAATTTAAAATCAATAAAGAAAGCTAAACAGAATTTGGAGATAATCATAAGCCGAAGTAGAGAAAGTTGAAAAGCGTGCGAAATGTAGCACGACGTTACAAATGTTGCATTTGATTTTTTTTTTAAGAAAGAATGGTTTCTAAAATTTAAATTTTTCTAAAAAAAAATATTTAAGAAAAACTGCAGCTTAAGTCAACAAACCCTTTTCAGTGCCTCTATTAAAAACTAAGCAAATTCGAAAGTATTATTTTTTTAAAGCTCCTAAGACAACAGTAAGCCAACTTTTCAGGTTTACATTTTGTTGCCTTATTCGCAGGCCATCAAGTGGGATCCCGAGTGATACTTTTCAACATAAACATACCTCTTTAAAGGCAGATCCTCCTCCTACAACGAATGCTTGTACTAAGACTTATAGTACCAGGTCGCCATCGTAGCTAAGACGTATATAAATCGGTTTATAAATCTAAACTTTAAAACCTGACGAAATTCCTTTTGTATATAACTGCCCAGATATAAAAGTGTCCTTACAGGGCATTTTCAAACAAAGTGAAAAAGCATGTACAATTTTTCTACCCTTACCACAGTGACAGTTTTTGCTGGAAGGGAGTACGGGTCTAATTATTTATTTATTAACTACCCAGTGACCCGTTACGGATAAAGTCATCTTATATATATCTCTGCAATTACAGCTTATCTCTTTAGTGGTTTGCTTACCATGATTATATGGCAACATTGGGTCTCATGCATAAAAAGTGAGCTTGAGCTCGGACTCGATTTTTTGAGTAAAAGGTGCTTGTCGTATGCATAATATAATTTGATGTATTTGCTTTTACTCACTGCTCACGTTTGATCTCGTCTTGCTGAGTTTGAAGTAAGTTAGATGAGCTTGTGCTCATTTTCATATGCATAAAAACAAGCTTTTGCTTTATTTTGTGAGCTCTTGCTCAAATTTTGTTGAGCATGCCTTTTAGTTGACTCGCGCACACTAAAAAGGAATCATGGCTGAATATTTTGTGCCACAAAGAAATACAAAATACAGCGTAAAACAAATTTAGCAAGTGAGGATAAAAAATTATACAGGTTTGTATTCTTTTTTTGTACAATACATTAAAAATTAAAAAATAATAGGTTTGATGATAGTTACATCTGCTGGTTGGTTAATTATTTTTTTGAGGAATCAGAAGAAACACGTGGTGGTGCCCTCAGCAACATTGATAAAATTCGAGTGTTTTTAAGATTTTGTGCAGATCCTGGATTTCAAAATGGTATAGCCACAGATATTGGAGTCCATCAATCAACTGGGTCGCGAACAATTGCAGAAGTTGCAAAGCTTATATCTGCCAAAGCAAGCGAGTGGATAAAATTCCCGAAAGATGCAGATGAAATAAAAGATGCTCAAATGAAATGGAAAGCAAATTCTTGAGTTTCATTTGCAATTGGAGTGAGTGATTGCACTCATATAAAAATATTTTTTTTTTTTTTTTTTTACTTTTAATGCTTGGTAATTGACCCTTTTCTAGTAAATATTTATTTTGTTTTAGTTTTTCTACTAAACATTTAGAAATGTCGGCAGTTTCTGTTTTGTTATTATTAATTTATTCTACTTCACTTTCACTTGACGACATGTTTGCATTTCAATAACAATTAGACGTTTGATCTCCCTTTGCTCAAGTAACTGCAATTGGTTTGAACTAATTTTTATGCATACGAAATTGAGCAAAAGCTGTTGCTGTTTGATCGAACTCGACTTACGAGCAATTGCTCACATGCCTCAACTCAGCGCTTTTACTCGTTTTTATGCATGAGACCCATTAATTTAGAGACCCTACAAGTATTCAAGTGACGGACCCTGACACCTCCACTTACCCTTTAGGCCGCTGGTGTTGTCAGGTAGAAAAAATGATAATTAGTTGTAATGAACTCCAGAGCCATCCACCCTCTCTTGGCAAATGCAGCGTGGGCTGTCATAAGAACTTTAGATATTTTTAAAGGGGTTTAAAGTAAAAAAATTCCTTAATAGTTTGCCTTAAAGCAAAATTTTCCAACCCCTTCGTTTACCACAGAACTAGAGTAACTGCATAAGCCGCTATCTAGCAGTAACCCAATATCATTCTATTTAGAAGCCTGAAATTTTTTCTTAAAAACTACAGAATAAATCCTCTTGCCTCTGGAGTGATATTTGCAAAGACCTCCTTGGTTCTGACTCTTAGAGCTTGGTCTATACCCTAACCGTAGAACTGAAAACACATGAACACTTATTT
This sequence comes from Melanophora roralis, assembly GCA_963583895.1. Classification (NCBI taxonomy): domain Eukaryota; kingdom Metazoa; phylum Arthropoda; class Insecta; order Diptera; family Rhinophoridae; genus Melanophora; species Melanophora roralis. Next base: position 83,886,772 of record OY757189.1, read on the forward strand.
CTCTTTTTTTAGGAAAATATACCCCTTATTTTGCCAGCTTTCCTATTAGATTTTTCTTAATACGTCTCTGTCCTTAAATTCAGCAGTTTTCAACTTTCTGAACAACAAATACAGTAAAGCAGTTGATAATTTGCATGGCTGAACCTTCAAAACAAGGCTTACAAAGATTGCCTTGATTACCAGTACTGCAGTTGTCAGAATATTAGCAGGACTCCTTGACGTCGGGTTCTTCCCCTCCCATCCTTTATTTTTGACCCAACTGGTCTTTTGTGTAGGCATACGGCCGCATTTTGAAGTCATTCCTGAATTACACCATTACTTAATTACTTCAAACCTAATACTACATCCATCCACGCTAAACGATTGCAACCTTCACCACCAATTACGCAAAATTTTGCAAGACACTGTGTGGTCAATGCTAGCGGTTAACTTCCTTTTCAAGTGCTCTCCTCTACACAAGTATTCGATAAAACAACAAATGTCTAGCAACTGCAGTGTATATCCAATTGATTAAGATCCGGCATTAAAAACTACATTTGAATATACTCAGACTACAACATCTGTTTTCTGCCACTTTGAGAAAATATCTCAAAATCGCACTCTTAACATTTTCCAGCGGTAATATGTCTGAGTCCGCATTAGTTAGAGGTTTAAAGCATAGATCTCCGTTTAGCCAGTTCTCCATTTTGCTTATTAATAAAACCTTTGGACAAATCAATGAAGAAACTTGTGATGTTCTTGGCATGAGATCCGAAAGCAAAAGCACGCTTTTCTTGTATATGAAGAAGCATTCAAGTGTCTTGTTTTTTTTTTTTTTGAGACGGTACTGGAATTTATTTATGCTATTTGGGGCCAAATCGCCGCATTTGATTCGGATTGAAATCAAAAAGTTCTGATTAGAATTTCCATATTATGAGCATTGACAACTCAGTCGATCGAGTAAATCTCGATTCGTATCGCATGCGATGATTTGGCCCTGACCTTCTCACCATTTAAACAACCTATATTAAGCTGAAAATTGAATATAAATCTCATGTATGGGCAGATGCACCAAAGCCAATTTTTGAGCTATTTTACCGCATACAGGAATGGGCGAAGGTACTCATCTGTAATTCACTTGAACTGCGATGTTTTTCACTCTCCTATCGACACTACAGTGCTCTGCGAAAATCAGGGAACTTGTTCTTGAAATCCGAAAACTTTTTCGTAATGGTCGTCTTTCAAGAAGAAAACACACACATTTGTAGTGGACTGGCCAGTAAATAGCAATTCGTGTTACATAGAAAATTTGTTTTTTAGTATCATCGTTCTTATGTGGAATAAGCTTTTAAAGGAAGACTTTCCTGTCACAGTTAATATTGAGAAATTTAAATCAAATCCTCCCTCTAGCCTCCCTACCATAATTTATATTTTTGATACCAACACAATGCAATGCATGTATAGGGGCCACTCCCTTAGTGCTGGTTGTTATTTAAAAAAAACGGTCCTTTGCGATGGGACGAAGTAGTGAAATTAGGACGCAGGAGTGTGATAGAAGTTTCGCATGAATGTTGACAAAAATTGCAATATTAACAAATCAATATGAAATATACTGATTTGAAATACATTGTAATTATCATTGTTATTATCCTAAAATTCTCAAAATTGAGGCCGAATTCTATCATAAAACTGTCTGCGTAAATCTTGTCATCACAGTCTTTCACGAAATTGTCAATTTCCCTCCTAGAGATGTTAGAATCTTATTTTCTTCTTTAAATTTTATATGAAGTGTATTTAAAAGGTTGTCGTGGATAGAATGCAACAAGTTAATTGATTTCTCATGACCGAAAAAATTTCGATCTTCTTTCCTGAATGCATGAGAAATTTGCTGCCCTACTACAGGCACATTTATCATATGAAGACCAATAAAACGAAGGTGTAAATAAGTGTTCAGTGCCTGCAATAATCCAATGTATGTCAGTTTTTAAATTTGCCTAAATGATCAGTTTTATGTTTTCTTTCAGAGATTCATACAAAGGAATTGGATGTGCTAATGGTTTTTAACATTAAATGTTAGGACTCAGTCCCCATTTTGCTCTTAACCTCTTACAGCACGCTCTAGGTATTCAGTTTCCATAAGGGTAAAACCTTTTTTGTAAATGTTACCACCAACAAAAAGGAAATAAATTTAAGGAACAAAATATTACGCAGCAACAGTCTTTCATAATTAAATTTTGGTGAAACTGAGTTTTATAAATTTTAATTACCATTTAATTTAATTTACAAGGGACATTATTTATATATAAAAAATTAAAAATGTTGCTCTAGTTAAAAAACAACTTAAAATGAAAAAAAAAACATAAAAAATAAATCATTAAACAGCAAAAGCCTAAAACTTTGTAGACGTAAATTAAAAGTTTTAAAACTGAATAATTTTGTAGGTTTTTTTTTATTTTGAAGTTAAAAATAAAAATCATTAAAAAACATGTAAATATTTTTAATGGCGTTTTAACTTTGTCATTACTGAAGTCCAAGGTTTTTCTTAACACATTTACATATTTAAACACTCAGCTTGGAAACAACCGGATGACGCTTTTTAATTAAGACAACAACGTGTTTCAACGCTCTTCATATTAGGTTTGTTAATGTTTTATGTTGTCGAAGGAAAACGTGACAAGAAGAAAATCATGATTGAAATAATATCTTCTTTATATTCATATTGCGCTTAGTTGTTACAACTCAAAATTTTTTAAAAACTTTTTTTGGAAAATTTAACAATAAGGACCCCAAATGTTTGGTTTAAGTATTAGATAAACTTTATTTAAAGGCAGTTTAAGTTTTAAGCTAAAATATTTTTCTAACCCAATGATGTTAAGCACTCTTGTAGCTAGGTAGTAGGGGCGCTTGCAGCTCAAAAACATATTTTTTGCACGAAACTATTTTTTTCTATTGAATCCTTTTTTTTTAACGGATTTTTGATGATACAGGGGATAGAAGTTAGAATGATCAGCCAGTTTATACAGAGTATCTGGTAGCAGATATAGGTGTTCAAACTTAAATAAAAAACGTAATAATTGAGAGAAAGTTTGATTTAGAGCACTTGACAATAGAATGGAGATGCGTATTTGGTTTTTTTCGAAAAATGTTATCCAGATGTTTTTCGTCAAGTTAAACACACAGCTTAAAACAGAATCTTGTGTTCTGAGCCACATGCTGCAGTCAACTTGGATCAGTTTATCGATTAATATTTTCCTTTAAATCTACAAGAGATTAGAGTTTGTCATTATTAATCCTTTCTTGAAGGGAGTTATATTGGGTGATCTAGGTGACCATGGGATATCCCCAATAGTTATATGTAAACATATACGAACCCTCCTAATATTACTTTATTTATGTTATAACTTTATGAATATCCACATTATTACTTTTACTTTATTACACATTTTTATTAAATAACATTTTCATATCTTATTATCAAATATTTTCTTTTAACAACATAATTATCAAATATTTTACTTTGACATTCATTCTATTAACCAATCATATTCCACTAACCGTTATTTTTAAATAATAATATAAAATAAGAAGTTTTTGTAATTTGAAGTTCACTAGTTATTTGTCAAGCAACAAGAAAACATTAAAAATCAATAAAGTTTAAATTCACATACACACACACACACAACGAGTTTTATTTAAAATTACTGGCGCAGTCGTGTTTTTTCGAACCAAACGTTTTTTAATAATAGTTAGTTGTTAAAAACGGGAAAAAAATAAATTTTTCTTTTCTTAATAAAAAGTTTTTTTTAAAAAAAAAAATATAAAATACAGAAACATACCCAAATTGTTCTGTAATAAAAAAAACGGATTCTACATCTTTGTGTAAACATACACAAAAACAATTTTAGAACTTTAAAGTATTAAATACTTAAAATTAAATAAAACCAAAAGGTGTGAACATAAGTTATGTGAAATTTGTGCAAACGTAAAAACTTTTTTAAAGAATAGTGTAGAAACTTACTAAAATTTGCTAATTGTTAAAAACTTTTTTAAATCAAAACAACTGTACCCATACAAAATTAATAAACAGAGAAAAAAAACATCAAGGTCAAAATCTCTACATATTATTGCAAAGCAACAACAAAACAAAATTAATATCCACAGTAACAATAACAACAAAAATCAGAGCTAACTCCAATTGGGGAAATAATAAAACAAGTAACTCAGCAATTTAGCAAGAGAGCGTGTCAAATTAAAAATTGGATTAAGAAACAAAGAGAAATAGCAAATTTAAACATCATCTGCAAACAACAACAAAAAAACCAAAAAGTGAACAATGTCCACAACTATATTTGATTTTTTGGAGGGTGTTCCAAATTTTGAGGGGAAAGCAGAAGAGCTCCAAATGTTTGTTAGTCATGTGGACGAAATTCGTAAATTTGTTGATGCACCTCTTATGACTCTTTTTGACTTGAGAGTAAGAAACAAAATCATTGGAAATGCTAACATCACCTTAATCAACAACAACAATCCTACTGATTGGGTAGAGGTAAAAAATATTTTAAAAATAAATTTTGGTATATTAGATAGTGTAGAAAGTATTATAAATAAAATAAAAACAGCAGAAATAGGAAATAGTGTAAGCGGTTTTTATAATTATATGTTAAAGTTGTTAACTAAGCTAAACCTAAAAACTAGCAATGACATTGAAAACCAACAATGGTTTAGTTGTCAAAACAATGAAAAAATGGTTTTAAAAATTTTTATTAGTAAGCTACCTAGTGAACCAAAATTAATTCTTAATGCAAGAAATCCACTTTCATTACTGAAAGCAAAAGAAATTTTAATTGAAACTGAATATTTTTATAAAAAATTTTCACAACCTTCTTCATCTAGAAATTATAGTAACAATGGAAATAATTATAATAAAAATTTTTCTGATAATATTTGTGAAAATCAAATGAATTCTGGTCAAAATACACAATTTAATCAGAATAATAGAGTAAACCGTAAACCTTATTATAAAAACCAAACAAGTTTGGAAAACTATCAAAATTATAAACCAACTTTTTCAAACCCTTACAAGAACCATGACAATCAAGGACAAAAGTTACCAAATTTGCAAAATACTTGTTTCAATCCCAGTGAGAATAATCAACATAATTCAGGACACTTTTGTCACAAGAGCGATAATAAATCTCAAAGAACGAATATTAGTAATACTGAAGCAATGGATTTTGAAAACACAGAGACTTCAAACTTTTCAATTATTGGCCGAAGATCTCTACCCTGTATAATAGTACGCACAAAAACTATTCCAATAAAATTGTTAATAGACACAGGTTCAGGGACAACACTTATCAGAAAAGATTTGTTCCATAGCTCTTTTAAAACAGAACTAGAACCTCCTATAATTTTGAACACTATTTGTTCTAAAACTATAACAGATACGAAAGTAACTATACCACTTTTTAAAGAATTTAATAAACCAAATTCTAAAATTGAGATGCTAGAGACTGAAATGTATGGTGAATTTGACGGAATATTAGGGTGTAATTTACTAAAGCCATTGGGTGCGAAAATTGATTTGAAGGAAAATATGTTGGTCACTAATGAAGCAAAAATTCCATTAGTTTTTAACAGGCCTGGAGATGAGCAATCAAGATTTGATAAAGCTATAGATAATATTATAGAAATTAATTTTAATGAAGCAAGAATAGATATTTTGAAACAAAAGCTAGAAACTCAAAATTCTACTACTGAAGAAGTTAAAGAAATAATAAATCTGGTAAAACAATATAAACATATTTTTTATGTTGAAGGCGATAGTTTATCGTGTGTATGTAAATACAGGCATAAAATTCCAACCAGAAATGATATACCAGTTTATTCAAGAACATATCGTTTTCCCGAAATTCACAAGGATGAAGTTGAAAAACAAGTGAACGAAATGTTAGCTTCTGGTATAATAACTAAATCAAATAGTCCCTATAATGCTCCTATTTGGGTTGTTCCCAAAAAAATTGATAATTCTGGTATACAGAAATGGAGAGTTGTAGTTGACTATAGAAAATTAAATGATGTAACAATGGAGGATAAATTTCCGATGCCCAATATGGAAGATCTTTTTTCGAAATTAGGAAACTCACAATATTTTAGCACAATAGATTTAGCAAAAGGTTTTCATCAAATTCCAATTTTTCCAGAGGATAGACAAAAAACTGCATTTTCGACATCTAGAGGACACTTTGAATTTACAAGAATGCCATTTGGCTTGAAAAATGCCCCGGCCTCGTTTCAACGTATGATGAACGAAGTTCTTCATGATTATATAAACAATATATGCGTAGTATACCTTGACGACATTTTAGTATTTTCTGCCTCCCTAGAGGAACACATGACGTCATTAAGCAAAATTTTCAAAAGGTTGTCTGAATATAACCTTAAGGTTCAGGTAGATAAGTGTAGTTTTTTGAAGCATGAGTCTGAGTACTTAGGTCATGTAATAACGCCAGATGGAATAATGCCAAATCCTGACAAAATCGAAGTTATAAAAAACACTTCTTTACCTAAAACTATTAAACAGATAAGATCCTTTTTAGGCTTAACTGGATTTTACAGGAAATTTATTAAGGATTACAGCCGGATAGCATTACCTATTATCTCATATCTGAAAAAAGGCTCTGTAATAAATATTAACGATCAGAAATACATTAATTCCTTTAATAAACTAAAGACAATTTTATGTAATGCTCCTGTTTTAGCGTATCCTTTGTTTAATAAAATGTTCGTTTTGACAACCGATGCTAGTGATAGAGCATTAGGTGCGGTATTGTCACAGAGCGGTCATCCAGTTGCTTTCTCATCACGTACTCTAAACGAACATGAAACCAATTACAGTGCTATAGAAAAAGAATTATTGGCAATAGTTTGGTCAGTAAAGTATTTTAGGCCCTATTTGTTTGGCAGAAAGTTTAAAATTCAAACAGACCATAGACCATTTGTATGGCTTAACTCACTTAAAGAACCTAATGCAAAACTGCAAAGATGGAAGATACAGCTAAATGAATATGATTTCGATATAGAATACATAAAGGGTAAAACGAACAAAGTAGCTGATTATCTTAGTCGTCTAGAAGTTAATGCGCTGACAGAAGAAGAGCAAGATATTAAATCTGATGTAGCCACAATCCATAGCGGGAGAGAGAATTTAAATGACCACATTTTCTTATCAGAATTTCCCATAAATTTTTTTAAAAATCAAATAGTAATTACTTTGGGAAAAACCTTTAAGTATGAAAAACAGGTTTTGTACGGAAAGAAGATAAGACATATTATAACAATAAGAGAATACTTTGAAGAAAAGATACTAGAGATTTTGGAACCAATGTTTCCTATTCAAGGTACAATTGGAATTTTTTGTGATACTTTTGATATTTTTAGAAAATTCCAGGAGACAATAGTACACTATTTTTCAAATTCTACTGGAATGAAATTTATAGGGTGTTCAAAATTTTTAAAGGATATTTTTGAAAAAGAGAATCTTTTAGAAATAATAGAAACATATCATGACAAAAAAAATCACAGAGGGATTGAAGAAACATTTCTGGAGTTAAAGGATATCATTTATTACCCTAATTTAAAGAAAGAAATTCACAAATTTATTAACAATTGTTTAATATGTAATATGTGTAAGTACGATAGACGACCAATAAAACCGAAATTTTGCGTAACTGAAACCCCTTTAAATTCCAATGAGATAATTCATGTTGATGTATGGTTTTTAGATAAAAAGACAACGTTTTTGACCTGTATTGACAAACTTACTAAACATGTTTCAATTCATTATTTAAGTGACAAAAACTCTATAACAATAGTAGAAATGCTTAAAGAAAGATTTGCTGTTTTAGGTAAACCAGTTAGAATAATTGCTGATAATGAATTCAACACAGCATTCATAAAAAATTTTTTAAGCTCTGAACAAATAGATTTCCATTTTAAATCTCCTAATACCCACACTGGAAACTCGGACATAGAAAGATTTCATTTAACGTTAAATGAGCATATACGACTTTTAAAGCTGGACAAGAATAATAATGAAGTTAGTGATAAAACACTAGTCTACAAATCTTTGCAAATTTATAATGATACTATACACAGTACTACAGGTTACAAACCAAACGATCTGCTACATAATAAAGTAGACAAATCAGTATGGAAAGACTTACACGATAAAATTCATGATAAAAAAGTTGAAAGAATTAATAAACTTAACCAAGATAGAGAAGATTGTCATGATTACAAGGAAAAAGAATTGGTAAAGAATCTAGGTTTTCAAAATCTTAAACAAAAACCAAAATATATTTTGAAAGATGTAATGAAAAAAAATGACACAAATTTTATAGATGAAAAAGGATGTAAGCGCGATAGGCAAATTGTTAAGCGAATTTTTAAATATCAAAATGAACTTCCAGATACAAAGTTCGAAAGAAAGGTTACTGGAAGGGTATACACTAGAAAAAAAATTAATAAATAAAATAATGTAAAACAAATAATAAAACAAGTTGTAACTATTGTAATATAGTAAATAAGATGTTTCTCAAATGTTTATAAAAATTATGTTTAGCTGTTTCTTAATGTAGTGAATTACATAAGTTTTTTAAATTGTTATTAAATGTTTATTTAAAAATGTTTTAACTATTTTTATTTTTCAAGAAATTCAAATTTAATAAATAAAAATTCAAAATTGTTCACATTTCAGGTGTAATGTGTTAACAAAGGGTGGGGGAGTTATATGTAAACATATACGAACCCTCCTAATATTACTTTATTTATGTTATAACTTTATGAATATCCACATTATTACTTTTACTTTACTACACATTTTTATTAAATAACATTTTCATATCTTATTATCAAATATTTTCTTTTAACAACATAATTATCAAATATTTTACTTTGACATTCATTCTATTAACCAATCATATTCCACTAACCGTTATTTTTAAATAATAATATAAAATAAGAAGTTTTTGTAATTTGAAGTTCACTAGTTATTTGTCAAGCAACAAGAAAACATTAAAAATCAATAAAGTTTAAATTCACATACACACACACACACAACGAGTTTTATTTAAAATTACTCAATGCGAATAATCAATTTTTGGGGAAAATTTTCCGAAACAAATTCATCAAAGCTTTGGCTGTGTGTACAGTCGCCCTGTCGTATTAAAACCACGTCTGGAAGGATTACAGTGGATGAGCTCGCAGGTTTGGCAAAAAAATTCCGTAATCAGGCGTCGATCATTTTCGCCGTTCACGTTCGTCACCTGGCCTTGAGAATTTTCAACAAAAAATGCTCACATTTTTTAATGCGCGTATAAGACACACCAAACAGCTACCCTGGGGCAATGCAATGGCTTTTGATGTTTTAATCGAGGGTTGCAGGTTTTTGAAGTCCAGTAGCTGCATATTTGCTTTTTGACGAGGTCAGATAAGTGAGAAGAAGCTTTAAAGTAATGGGATTTACAGTGCAAAAACGCTATAAGATCGTTTAACAAACCTTTTTGCGTAAATTCAAGTCACTTTCTTTCAGTTCTTGAATGATTTTAAAAGGATGGAACTTCAGACGCTTTTTAATTTCTTCAATTATCGCTCCTGGAAGTCTCAGGGAGGCTGTTCTTTTCCGTATTGAAAGTCAAGGATTTTTACGCTAACTGCTTTCAAACAGTTCAATGATTTAGGAAGTACTTGAAGATCGACTAGCCCCTGTCATTATGACATTCAAAGCAAAAGAATTTGCATGAAATCTCTGCACGGAATCTCTGCACCTACAAGTGCACATATTCGCCGAATACCGAACTTTGAACAAAATTTTTAACGAGCTATTACGTAAGAATCATTACTCTTAAAAATTTGCCTCCACAGTGAATCCGCGATGCTCCCTCGACCATTGGAACATCGTGACTGACAGGTCCGCTCAATTGATATTTCCAACGGCGCCACCCTCCATCAACACCATTTATAACTATTTAAAATAATCGTATTTAAATATTTAAAATTGCCACCAGATACCCTGTATTAGAAGACTATGACGGGCAAAAGTTTTAAAGAGTTCTAAGTTTAAGATCGTTGGGATCAATAATACGTTTACAGATATTTGAAGAAAGTGGCTAAATGTACTACTTAATGTAAGGATACATTTTTAAATCTTTTCGTGTATTTTATTATATGTTGCATTAAGGAATTTAAGACAAATTTTAAAAAGGAAAATTATTTCAAGAGAAATATTGTATCAAAAAACAGCTAAATTTTTAAATAGATCTATTAATTCGCCTCACAGCTTAATTGTTAATTCGAAACTTACCCCAATTATTATTAAATACAATTGTTATAGTTTCAAAATGTTCTTTTGAATACCTTTTTTTATAACCTGACAAGTATTACCATGTTCATATATAGAATGCCAAAAGGTGACACATACAGTGGCAATAAATATTTGATAGTGATTTGATATTGATTTCTTATTGTGAAGTTCATAAAGGAAACGGAAGTAGGTTTAAAATTTTAAGAAATGAAAACATGAAGTAAAATACGCTAAGCTGGCAAACAAGTTTAAAAAAAGAAATGTTTTTTAAACATTATAAGTAATTCTTTATATTCAACTTTGATACTATTCTAGGACCATAAAAGTTGTTGCACTTTAAATTTTTATTAAAGCGAATATAAATATTAAAACAGGAGAATAAATAATAAAAGAGACATATTTAAAAAACTATTTTTTTAAAACACTTAAGCTATGGAGTAGAAGAAAATGCCGGTAATGAAGACATTTATAAGGACCCTCTAACAAATACCAAGACAGCCAAATAGGTGTTAGATAATAGGAATTTTAATCTAAGCACGTGTGTCTGTGTATCTATGCAAAAAACTGCAATAAAGGCCTTCTAATAATTTATGTTCTAAAGTAAGTGGGTAGATTTTAAATTGAAAATTTTCAAACAGCCAAGTTTCTTTAAAACAAAATGTTCATGAATTTTTACTCAAAAAAATAAAATGTATGTTTCGTATATAAAACATCCTTACATAGTTGTCACTCAAGATACTTTTCTCTCACTTAGTTGAAATTTATTCTTTAATACATGCATGTTCACAGACATTTGCATGAATCATCCACACATGTCCTTTTGCAATTTAAGCAACTTTTCTCTAAAGAACCTGTTTTGTGTTGCTTAAACCTATGAAACATTTATCAAGCAATTGTCCATCATAAGCTTGATGTTGGCATTTTTAATTAATTTAAATGCCAAAATGTGTTTGTTTTTTGTTTCCAAATTTGCAAAAAATGTTTTCAAGTTTGAAATCATAAGTAAACTGACCAAAGCAATAAATAAACTTGTCCAATACTATTTCAGAGAAGAGAAAATGAAATGGAAAAGAAATTGAAGTTATAATTTTAAAATCTTGATGATGCTGATTCACTGGAATTGTTGCAAAAATACTATGAAGCAATGAACTAAAAAAAATTTTAAAAAATACAAATAATTTTGGCAAAACAAGGCTTTAGGAATATATTATGTATCAATAAAGGAAATTAAATAATATATTTCAGGTTTATATCTCCATAACACTTGCATTTGAAAATATAATAAAGATTGATTTATTTTCGAGTAGGGAGGGAAAATGGCTAAAGTATCTAAAAAAACTGCCGTCACAGTTGTGGTATGTATAGATTGCACCCACTAAAAGCCCCGCCCCCCCTTTTTGTTCTTTGAGCCATTGCTCTACCCCGGTACCGCTTTCGCATTGCTACGGGGTGGGGCTCCTCTTATGTTTCTTATGTTTTTTTTTATTAAAAATACAATTATTTACCCCATTCTATGTAGGGTAAGGTGTTTGCTTATTTGTGGTGTTGGCTAGCAAATAGACACACAGTCTTACAGACGTGATTTGAAAATTAACTGCAGATAATTAAAATTTTTTTTAACCGCATAAAGTTAAGACAAAATGTTCAACAATTTCAATTACTTCAAGCTGTTTTTAAATTTCAAATTTTTTATGTAAGTTTCTTTATTTGAACATCTTTAAGTTGCTCAAATAATTCTTTTATGCAAATGTACTGATTAATTAAAATTGTTTAGAGTTTTGTTAATAATAATTTTCCTTCTTTCTTTTGGCTGCTTGTGTTGGTTGTTTTTTTTTTTTTTTTGCGATTCCAGGTAGTTGCCTTAAATGTGTTTGTTGCTTCGCACACTTAATCAAAATACAAAGTACTCTAAAAAAATTTAATTAAGAAATAATAAAAACACTTGAAAGTTAATTTAAGAGTTGTTAAATTTAATGGTTTTAGCAGTAATTTAAATAATTATGCATATGAATGTGTTTAAGATTGTATTTGGCCATTTCTTGTTGTGGAAATATGCTAAATGAATATCACAAAAAATTACATCAGAAAAAGTAATTAGAAGTTCTAAGAAAACATTGAATAACGTAACCTTAATGTACAAAAGGCCCTAACTTATATTTTTTATAAGCCCATATTTTCGTTTATTTCGAGCAAGTGGGTTTTTGTACAGGGTGTCTGGTGGCAAATTTAAATTTTTTATTACGATTCTTTCAAAAGTAATAAACAGTGCGGAGGTAACGTGGCGCAGCTAGAATTAGCGATTGAAGAAATTTTTAAAGAGGAATGTTTCCTACGTAATTGCACCTCGACAATTTTATTTAAAGTTCGGTGTTCAGCAAAAACGTTGGTGGATGCAGTTATTTCACACAGCTTCTTCGATTATAAATTTCCAACGGCCAGGGCCCAGTCGACCTTCAAGAGCTCTCGAAAACATTGAACTGGTTGAAAGAAGTTTTTGTGAAACTCCGCGACTTTCAATATGGTAAAGAACAGCCCTACTTGGATTTTCATGAGCGATTATTCATTAAAATTCAAAAAAGGATCTGAAGATACATTCTTTAAAAATTAAAATCGTTAAAGAACTGAAAGAAAGTGACTTTAATTTACCAAAAAAAAAGAAATTGGGTTTAACGATGTTGGAGCGTTTTCGCATTGTAAATCTCCTTTTTTAGAGCAGCTAGGCCACAACAAAAACAAACCAAACTGCGGTTACTGGTCTCTAATATCCCGCAACCCTAGATTGAAATATCAAAACAGTTTAATTTCCCTAGAATAACTGTTTGGTGTGCCTTATCCACGCATGAGAAAATCGGACCATTTTTCCTCAAAAATTTTCGAGGCCAGTCGACAAATGTCAGTGGTGAAAATTATCGAAGCGTGATTACGGAACTCCTTTTGCCAAACCCACTAGCTTATATTTTGTTCACTTCACACACTTGGATTCAACAGGATGGGGCACACATAGCCGGAGCTTGGAAGAATTTGTTTTGAGGAAATTTCACCCAAGAACTGACCAGTCGGTCATGGTCACCGAAGTCACTCAATATAGCTCCCATGGCTCAATCTAGCTTCCATTGACAATTACTTAACAACAATTTGTTAAAATATTCGTCAAGAAATCAGCTCAATTGAGCCAAGTTTACTGCAGCATGTGGCGCAAAACACAAGGCTCCGTTTTGAGCAGTGTGTTCAACTCGACAGAAAATATCTGGATGACAAAATCCTTAAAAAATGAAATTTTTATATCCACTCTATCGCTGAGAATTCTAAGAAAAAGTTTATGTCATTTATTACGTCCTTTATTAAAGTTTGAGAGCATAAATCTGCCACTAGGCATCATGTTTTCGCTCCCATACTTTTAAATTTTGAACTTAATTGTGAAAGTAAAGTATCTTTTTGAGTTTTGCTATCCTAAATATTACCAGAATTGGCATTTAGCATTCGTTGAATTTTGTTTTAAGACGCACTTTTCAACATGAACAAAATCAATCCACAAAATTAAAGTCATGGTCAAGCTGTTGTTTTTAATTTTTGTTTTCAACATTTTGCGTGGCTTTAATAATATTATAACTTAATGCTCTTTAATAACAAAAAATATTTCAACTTTTTTTTGCATTATTATTTATAAGGTTGAACAGCTGTCAATAAGAATATTTTTTATTATTTTTCTTCACTGTGCTTGTCCGCAATTAAACGAAGTGTAAGTTAAGTAAGAAGACAAATTCCAACAAATATAAAAGCTAATTTGTTTAACATTATTTTATCTTGTTAAACAGGGAAATTTGCTTAAAGCTGTGAGACATAAATTTTAAGCTAAATATATGTTAAAACTTAGACGATATTTATGGTATGAGATCTGTGTATAGTTTAAGGTTGCTAACGAACATCGTTTCATCAAAAACGAGATATTTTGGTAAGATCAAATAAGGGCCGAAGTTGACTTAAATAATTATTACTTAATTTTTTTATGTTTTTTATTTAAATAACGAGCCTCGTTTCTTGGCTAGAACAATTTTGATACCCAAGAAAATTTCCTCGGGACTAGCAGGGAAGTCAGGACTACTCTGACGACGCCTTTCAAGATTGATTTGAGTATTGAGACTATTGAAGATTGCGTACGCTACAAAGTGGTACTTGTGGCGAAACAGGCAAATGGATTAATGGAAGCTATGAGCCTAGTCACCAATACATGTTTTCTTATTGGAGGGTTTTACGGTAGCATTGAATTTGTCTGATCGTATATATCCAGTAAAGGTAGGGGCAAACTGCACTACGCTTAAACCAGATCAGCGGCTTTGATTTGATGGAGCTCTGGGCATATTCTTGAAAATACGTGGAGAAAAATTAAGCTAGACCTTCTTTAAAGGAACCTGCAGACTCAGCTCTAATTCTGTCTCGTAGACTACAACACTTTTCTGTAAGCGAAGGTCTGGACAGTCACAGGGTTTTTCTCTGGATCAGGGCACACTTAGATATAATGGTTGAGAATATTCATGCAAAGAGGCAAGCGTAGACATAAACATAATCTAGTGCAGTGTTGCTGTGAAAACCAATGATAAACTACTATTTTCAATGTCCAAGCTAGCAGATAAATCTAGGGATTACGGCTAAGGGCCAGCAGGGGGCTTACCTAAGCAACGTCAAGCCTTTTGTTGCGACAAAAGGCAAGTTGGAAGAATTTCCAAAACTGTCAACAAGGTATTGTGGAGCAAAGAGACAGTTGGACAAATGACTAGGGTCATCCTGGGTGACATAAATAAGGTTAAGGGCTATGGGAAATCTTAAGACTGAATTGAGCAAGATTATGAGTTTGCTGATTGACCACTTTAGTTGCAAGCAGTTCTCCATCAGCTTGAATTGATGACATCAAAACGATGGAGCATTTCCTGCGTCATGACTTAGCATTTGCATTGGTCTAAGCCCGACAAGTATGTCACGGTTTAGCCAGATGTGGCCTACTTGGAAGGTAAAGAAAGGGAATACTAAAGAGATTTCCTCAAGAAACCGAATTTCTGTGAACTAATTTTCTAAAAGGTTTTTTTACCAGAAGCACATGACATACCGACCACAGAGTAAGGGGTATGCCCTGCCGGTCTTGAGGTCCTTTGATTTACCCCTTTTAACCTAACATAACCTACAAATTTTGGTTTTACTTTGCGACATAAGCCGCATTGGAACCTAATGTCATCTCCCAATCAGTCGTTCATCCTTAAACAACCTCGATTATAGAAAGCAACATAACTGAACTTAAAACGTGCGCACTGCTCTAAGCTGTTTAAAACTGGAATGCAAATCCTTGATACCTAGCCTGCTTCTTCCAGGTTTGTACGAAAGCAGATGGCCAGGAAGTGACTAATATAATTTGATGTAGTAAAAACCACTATCGGCTATAAAACCTTGAGTGAATTGCGAAGCAGATGTCGACCATTGCATACATAGAGGCGAAAATTGGATTGAAAATAATCTCCTGGTAGTCTTAGTAAGAAAGAATGTAAGCTAAAGTTGTCACACAGAACTGAATGGAGCCATTTTATAATGGCCATTTGTTCCTCACAAAAAGCACAGGATTATATAAATGAAGGTTTCGATGTAATGATCGCGAAGTTGCTCCCTGTATTCTCTCCAACCACCAGCAGTACAGGTTTATGAAAAATATATTTTTGACAGTTTTGCCTAGATTTTGAGATGATTTGACATAATGCAGGAGTACACCTTGAGTTATCTCTGGTCAAAAATCTGCTATTTTGCGATTAACTACTGTCAAACAATGCCTGTTTCCACTTTATTTAGGAATGCAGTCAGTTCTTAAGGAAGATTGTAAAAATCATGTCACATA
Source organism: Melanophora roralis (assembly GCA_963583895.1). Taxonomy (NCBI): domain Eukaryota; kingdom Metazoa; phylum Arthropoda; class Insecta; order Diptera; family Rhinophoridae; genus Melanophora; species Melanophora roralis. The sequence continues at coordinate 83,902,989 of OY757189.1, forward strand.
GGGTATATATACCAATTACAGAATTAAAGTGCCTTTGCTAGTTATTCAGTCATCTTACTGATTATAGTAATATTAACCATATATTTCTAATTCGATTGAAAGACTTAAGAGCACTAAAATACTTATAAAGTTGATACAAGAGTATTACATTATCCTCATTAAAATAAACAAATAAATTAAATACATAATCACACAGTATTAAACGGAGCTATCTTTTTCTTTTCAAACTTATTTATATAAGATAGAGCAGAGGTAATTTTCGTTAAGGATTCACTAAAGACCAATAAAAAATGTATGTTACGCCCTCATCATTATAAAAATTAATTTTATACAAAGTTTAAATTATTATTAAAATATAAAATTATTTTAAGTTTTGCTAAGTTATCTTTATGTTCAACAAAATGAAATGCAAAGAAAAACTTTAAATGTTAAACTTTTCCAATTAACGACAAACAGGCATTAAAATTTACTTGCACTTTAACTCAGGCAGCATAAAAAATAATAATAAAAATAAGTTCTAAACAGATTTGCAGTAAAAAAATCCAGCATATTTATAAGAAGCCTGTACAAGGCTATAATTACTAGTAATAAATTAAATCTTGTTCGAAAACTTCTAAGAACCATAAAGCCAGCGGTCTCAATATCAGCAATATTATCATTCATAATGTCTGCACTAAAATTCAAGTTTAACTTTTTAAATGATGCCCACTAATGACTTTGTGCCGCGTGTAAAAAACAAAAGACTTTTTAAAATCTTAAGGCAACAACTGTTGTTGCCGCACAAAATGATAATGAGGTCAAAAAATTTTATAAATTAATCTTGCTTATGCAAAGAAATAATTATGGAAAAATATGTTGATTAAATATTGCACTTAAAATTATTCAAATAGAACGCATTGAGTTATAAATGTGATAAAAGTTTCTTAAAAAGAAAGAAGAGGAAAATGAAAATGTAAAAAGAGAGCAAGGAAGAAATTATTGCTGTCATGTTGATGTTTCTGTTAAGTCGTCTTCTAGTCTAGACTGTAGACGTCCTCTCAGGGCAGCAATGGTGACAAGCATGGATAAGCTCTATTGGGTTTCGTGATATTGTGACGTTTCCGGAAATCAAGCTGCCAACGAAGGAGAGCCTATCCCTGGGCACTTAACTGCTGCTCAAGGAGAGCAATATGGCTCTGAGGTGCATTATCAAGACTCTGAATAGGGCACTTTGTTATCAGATATATGACGAGAAAATGGAAGAGGAACTCTCGCGATTTCTGCAGATTATGCGGAGATGAGGAGGAGATAGAGACTGTGGAACACCTTATATTCCTTAGGCTACAGATTCGCCGACAAAAGGTGGTTAAGAGGGCCCTTCATAGAAGCATCACAGGATTCATCAGGGGGGTTGCGTGGCTCCTGGGTAACTCCGTTAGTGGTTTTGCGACTGCGAATACTACCTTCTTTTGACTTTTTGAGGATGGCATCATTGATCTCTTTTCTTTTTTTCGAATAGCTTTCCCTACAAATTTGTTTTCAACTATTCTGAGGGTGTTTACAATGAACCTAGGGGCCTCTAGCTGGAGGTGGCTGATTGCACTCGTCCATATCTTTCAATTACTAACCTAACATATCCTTATAAATACTTATGCTATTGGGCAGCGTAGCACTTATGAAATTTGTGGAAATATTAGAATTTATTTTTTTTAATGTAGAAATTATTTTAAAGCGTGCACTGCCTAAAACAGTCCTAATAGTGGTCAATGGCTATATTGCCAATCAATCAAATAAAAGAGTATCCAAATTAATATAAATTGGATTTGTATCAATAGCAAATTTCGACGTGTAAGCCCTACTGTTAGCTGGCGTATCTGCTGTGGAAAGCAAGTACAGAATTGGACCTTATATACCCTTGAGGTGCATCTGCCTCTAGTGGTTAAGAAAACTAAAGTGGTTTCCCTACTTCGTCATAAATTGTCATCCGGTTACATAATTTTCTAAAAGGTTGAAGATATTGAGTGGCAAGTTCAACTTTAGTTTGTTAAACAGACCTTCATACAATACTTCATCGAAAACTTGAGAGGCATCGGAAATATACTTTAAGGCTTATACCAACCTTTGGGTTGGTTCGATGGTATTATGTTGAAGTCTTAAGCCAAGTTGGTGATTTGGAATGTAGTTATTGTTATTCAAGTTTGGGGTCAGTTTGTTTGTTGTTTGGCGTTATATGTTGAAATCGTAATATGGCATTGAAAATAAAAATAATTATTTTTTTGATATCCAAAGCAGCTCTTACGGCATTTTGTTGTTTATTTTATCACAGCTAGAACATTTTTAGGACTTATACTTTAAATTGCTTTTACAACATCTAGAACTCGAAAATGTATTTCTATAGGACGTATAGAAACAACGGGCGGTAACTCACTTACGTAAGTTAATGTATTTGGAGTGAACACGTTATTAAATGACTTAGAGCAGATTGCATTTTTCTTCGTCACTTCTTGCCCAGAATGTTCTCAGCTTATTTATGGGTGGTTTTTCGTTAATGGGTGTTTTAAGGCGCTGGGCTGTCCTTGTAAGATAATAGTTTTCTGAGGAGTAAGTTTTAAATTAGTTTGCACATTCTTTCAGCTAAGCTTTAAGTTAGGGTGATCAATGATTTTGCCATTTGCTTTGAGTTCCCTTTTTTTCAGATAAAAGAGTTTCCATATCAGCAGAAAAAAATGCTGTTGTATTAAGTATGATGGTAGTTAGAAGAAGCATGTTTAAAGGCTTTTACAATGTTCTCTTTTAGGCTGCTTAGACAATAATCGTTGTCCTCGGGAGTGCTGATTTTTTTTGTGCTTCAACCAATTTACGTTTAAGATAAATAAAAATCACCAATGGCTATTTGGTAAGGACTAAAAATAGTGATTATTGTGGGTGAGTGGTCAAAAGACAAATCTATTTTAATTATATAAATACGTGGACAACTAGCCATAGGCTCAGGAATTAGTTCTGTGTCGATAGACTTTTTCAAAGGTGAGTCCAAAGTTATTCTTTTTGGTGTAACAAGCACGATTAAAAAGAAACAATACCCGAACAAATATGTAAGTAAGAATGTATATATGTGGCGTCAAAATTATACATTACATGCAGTTCTCTTAAGACTTTTCTCTAACAACGCCGCCGGGTTAGTAAATATTTTTTTATGAGAACAAAGTATAATTTTCAAGGCTTAGAACTATTCAACAAACCTCTTTCTTAAATTAAAATTAAAAAATTTAAACTTATATTAAAAATGGCTCATTAAGTACTTTTGCTAGATTTTCAAGTTCGATTTATATAAGGAAACAAATTACTTTTACATCAGTGCATTTGCTTGAAGACTTTTGAAAACATACTTGAATTAATAAGTCTTATAATAGATTGTTTGAACATTTTATAAAAGAAATACTTAAATTTATTAACTTAATTTTATATTAAACACTCTTCAATGACTTCAACCCTAAAAATTTTTCCAAACCAAGGACTTCGGTTTTCCTAAGCGCAGAACACATAAATAAATATAAATAAGTGAAGAAACCCCTATTTTCTTTACTTGATTAACATTTTAATTTTAGTTTCTTTGTTGTGTTTTTATGTACATTTTATATCATGTTAATAATATTTGAACAATTTTGCTTGTTAACTTGGTTATTGTTTTGTTATACCCTACAGCAGTTTAATGGGGTAAGAGTGCAACATGATTGTGTTAACGTTTTAAAAAAATAATAAGAATATTAAAAATAAATTTGAAAAAATTTTCTAGAAGCCTTTTATAAATATTTTAGTAGAAATTATTACGCTACTTCGTAAGCAAAATTTTAATATTAATTAAGAAGTATCCGGCTAAAGCTTTTTTCCTTTCCAGCCGACAAGAACCTAATATTTCAAAAAAGTACCAAAATATATATTTATATTTTTTTCAAACTAGTGTACATATTTTTTATTTTGTTTTTTGTTACAAAAATTATCTACCCCAATTTAGAATTTTCGCCCTTTTTGAACCCTGTTTTTACCCCTAATGCACACTTAAAAAAATGGGAAAACAGAATAAAAATTTGTTTAAGGTCTGTCGAATGCAGTAAGAATATTATTTCCATCGTTAGTGGTTAAGAAGTTACAAAGTGGTCCTATGACTATCAAAGATCCATTATTTTTTATTTTTAGAGTCTAGAATTTCGAAAAAGTTTTGGACATGAGTTTGTTTATTTTTTGAGAAAAAAACAATTTTTTTTTATTTCGTTAGAGAGGTTTTTCCATTTTTGTGCAACTTTTACCCTCTTGGGGTCCAAATTTCCCGAGATCTCGTCTATGTGGATCTATGTGTAGGAACCCATACAGTCTAAATTTCAAGTGTATAGCTTTACGCATTTGAGCTGTGCGATTATGAATGAGTCAGTCAGTGGCAAATTTTATATTTTTGAAAGAGGTTATTTCAAAAAGTAACTTAAGGTGTAAAGTAACTTAAGATGTGGCAGCGGTCGAATGAACATCGCCCTTTTGCGGTGGATAAATTTTTTAAGAATCATTATACTTACGTAATTAATCGTCGATAATTAAGGAACTCCCAAAATCCTTTAACAGGTTGAAAGAAATTTACATGAAAGTACACGACTTTCAATACACAAAAGAGCAGCATCGGTAGCACTGCTAAGATCGGTTATTTATCAAATTATAAAAAGGTCCTGAAGTTCCATCCTTTTTAAATTCAAATCGTTCAAGAACCAAAAGAAAGTGACATTGATTTTCGCAAAAATTGTTGTGAAACGATAATGGAGTGTCTTTTATTTATTTTATTTATTTATTTATTTCTTTGAACTATTTTCTGTACAACAAGACTTAGTCTTATATTTATAGTACAGAAACGGAAGGCGTCAAACTTAAAAAAAACATTTATAGTTTTAAAAGCCAATTTAAGCAAAACAAATAAAACAAGAAAAATTAAATAATAATAAAAATTAAAATAATAACCTCCAAATTTAATTTTATAATTTTATTTAAAAAAAATTAAAAAAAATTATTTAAAAAATTAACTACAAATTGTTTGAAGCTACTAGCATTGCTATTTAATTATTGACATAGTGGAAGATTATTCCAAAGTCTAGCGGCATGTACATAAAATTGCCATTCTGAAACTAGGGATTGATATCTAGGTATTATAATGTTCCGGTTTCGTTGCGATTGAGAAAATCGTATATTTTCATATATGTATTTGGGAGTTTGATTATGTATTATTTTATGCATGAAAATCAAAACGCGAATTTTTAGTAGGCTGTCCAAACTGACTCCAAAAAGGTTTTTGGACACAGAGGAAATATGATCAGATCTTCTCAGTCCGTACACATACCTTGTAATATTGTTAAACAACACATTCAATTTTCTTCGACTAATAGAGTCACAGTTTGCAAATAATTCACACCCATACAATAAGGAAGGGACCAAGTATGACTTGGCAAGCAAGATTCTAATTCTGATGGGTTTAAAATATTGTGTAGGCCAGAGCGATCTTAACTTTAAATACGATAGGCCAGCCAATGAGTTTATATGATCTTCCCAGGTTAAATGGTTATTAAAGATTATACCTAGGTTTTTCGCTCTATTAACGATTTCAATTTTCTCACCATTTAAAACTATATCCCTAGAAATAAACGGAACTATTCGTTTTTTGCAAATAACCATACATTTAGATTTAGGCAGAGGCCATTTGCATTAGCCCATAGATAAATTTGATTAAGTTCGTCATTCAACTGTGAGATACCATTATCAATGTTTTCGGCTGCAATACCTAGAGTAAGTTGAATGTCATCTGCATAAAGATGGATGTTACACTTTGACAATACTTTTGGCAAGTCATTTGCATATATAGAAAATAAGAGCGGACCTAAAATGGAGCCCTGAAGCACTCCCCTTTTAAGCGTCAGCTCATCAGACCAAGCATTGTTTATAAGAACTGATTGCCTTCGATTTGATAGGTATGATGAAATAAGGCTAACTGATGTTGCAGAAAATCTGAAAAACTGTCTCAGTTTATTAATTACAGTGGCATGGCCGACAGTATCAAATGCCTTTGAATGGTCCAGTAGTACTAAGAAATTTATATTCCCATTCTCTAAGCCCTGCCGAAGGTGCTCACTTACTTCAACAAGCGCCGTTACGCAGCTATGGCTCTCGCGGAACCCAGATTGTTTACTAAAAATCATGTTGTTAATATTAATATATAAAATCATTTGCTTATATAAAATTTTTTCCAGTACTTTCGAAAGAAAACACAAAATGGCTATTGGTCTATGTTCACCATTTTCTTTCAAAAATGGAATAATTTTTGCATGTTTCCAATTTAAAGGAAACGTGGAAGACATAATAATATTGTTAAAAAGGTAAGTGACGTAGGGGAGAATTAGTGGCATAAGTATTCTAGTAAATTTGGGATGTAGATTATCAGATCCCACTGCATCTGATTTTATAAGTAAGCACGTTGACATAACATAAAATTGTGTTATACATGAAAAACGAAAAAAAATACCGTTTACATCTGTGTCTGTATTTATTGCGGGTGAGGAAAAATTGTAAAAGAACGGATTTGTTTGAATTACGGGAGCATTAGTAAATGTTTTATTAAGTACGTTTGGATCTACATCCATATCTATGTTGTTCAACTGCTTGCCAATACCTATTTTACGAATAGTATTCCATGTTTTTCGAGAATCCATTGCAGTGCTAAATCGTGTGGAATAATATTCGGTTTTAGCAAGTCTTATTTGTTTATTAACATTTTTCCTAGCAGTTGTGTATTTCAATTTCAGTTCAAAAGTTTTGTACCTTTTCCACCTGGCGTATGCTAAGTCCCTTTGACGTATAGCTTGTTTTATAATATTCGAAAACCATGGTGTAGGTTTATGTGCTATCTTCTTGTGTCTGATCGGTACTGTTAGATTAAAAAGGTTTTGAATGCTGTGTTCTAGGAAATAAGACTGCTCGTCAATAGATGGCATGAAATAGATATTACTCCAGGAAATGTGTGATGAATACTCACATAAGTTGTTAAAATCTAGTCCCTTAAAGTCCCGGTAACTGAAACTCTGTTCAATATCGCTAACGGCAAAGTTGTAGTTTAAAAATATAAGGTCATGTTTGGAAAAACAGGACGCAGAAATCTGATCGTATAAGTTTGTACATTCACTATTAGATACGAAATAAAGATCAATGAGCGTACTAGTAGTGGATGTGTAATGTGTTGGACTTGAAATGTTAACGGGAAAAAGCCCAAATGACAACATATTGTCGACAAGATTCGTCTCCCTTAATATGTCTGAATTAAAGTCGCCTGTAATGATAATATCATCATATTGTGGGGCAAGCGTTTCAAATGTAGAATACAAAGGCAAAAATTGTATTCTCTTATTAGGCCGGTACACACATCCCAATAAGAGTTTCCTTCCAAATGACAAAATTTCAACAAAAATAAACTCAATTCCCAGTTCATTCGAATTAGGTCCAAGAGATGACTTGCAGCATATTTTACACGAAATACTTTTTCTTACGAATAAAGCAACACCACCACCATGGCTTGCTCTATCGCTCCTAAAAACCTTAAAGCCATATGGACATATCAGGTTATCAGGTGTTGATTTTGAGAGCCATGTTTCCGAAACACAAACTACATCAATGCCAGAGTTCTCAAAAATAAATTTAAATTCGTCAACTTTATTATTTATGCTTTGCGCATTTATATGCACAAGTTTAAAACCCTTTTTATGTTTAGAAAGAACTCTGACCATATGCATAGTCATTTCTTTGGAACTTCCACGTTCGTTACCGTTAAATGTCATTATATCGAGTTTTAATAAGAGCAATGCTAATGGAAACACAATTTGTAATTTGCATTGTAAATTCTTTTTTTTTGGAGTTACTGGTCCCCACAAGGCTGCAACTCTCGATTGAAATATCGAAAATCATGCATTGACCCCACGGTTACTGTTTTGTGTACCTAAACCAGGCATGAGGCCAGGCGATAGATGACAACGTTGAAAATTTTCGACGCATGACTACGGCATTATTTTTGCCAAACCTGCTGCTCTATTGATCTGTTCACACACGTGATTTCTACAGGATGGGGCCGTGTACACAGCCAGCGCTTTGGTGAATTTCTTTGGGAAAATTTCCCCTAAAAACTGATTAGTTTTTTTTGCGGACATCCTTTGGCCACCAAGGTCGTCCGAACTAGATTTTCTGGTAACGCTAGATTATAGAAAAATTTTTGTCGAGAAAACAGCTCAGTTGAACTAAGCTTACTGCAGCGTGTTGCGCAAACCAGTGTAATTAACTCGACGAAAGATATCTAAAAAACATACTTCTTAAAAAATAAAATCCGCATTTCCATTCTATCGTTCAATGCTCTTAATAAGACTTTGGGTCAATTATTGCGTTTTTTATTTAATTTTTAAAATACAAGTCTGCCACCAGACGCTCTGTATGTATAAACTATCAGGACCCAAATAAAATTATTTATTGCGTATTTTTACATAAAAAAAGCAACCACAGGGAACAACTGAAAAGTTAAATCAAGACCGTCTTCTTGATGATATTAAATTTAAGTTATGAGTTTTCTAAATTCTTGATAAAAATTAAAAAAATAGTCTTAAAACTTCAATTTTACCTTTTTGGGGTAAATATTATGGTCCGTCTTTATTATATACAAATTTAACGCCAAATTGCGGGAAACTGCTTCCTTCCAAACTAATAAAATTTAAATTTTACCAACCAAACTACCTACATGTTATGTTATGCGTTATGTGGGGCAGTTCTTAATCAGTCTTTGATGACTTATACTTTTCCACTTGTTATAAATTACTACTATTTTCAGCGGATATAAACCTATTTCTGATGTTCACATCTCTTAATCTCTTTCTCTTCCAATTTCTATGTTAATTTGAATTAAAAAAATATTAGTTTGTTCTTTAAGTTAACAAATTTTCTTTGTATCTACTTATGTATAACAAACCTCAAACTTTTGCTTTTCATATTTTGACAAGCTTTACCCAACAAAAAAAAATAACAAAAACAAAATGTTACGCTTTAATACCCACTCAAAGTTTCTTTCTTCTGTTTCATCAGTCTTCTTCTTCATAAACACAAATAACTACAAACACTTTGGCAAATGTAACAAGATAAAATATATTAAAAAGGAAATTGTGGAAGATATAAACTTGTTAAAGATTATTTAAGCATGAAGAAGAAGTATAAAGGTGTTCAGAGTTGGGGTATTGTGTAATCGAATTAATATAAAACGGATGGCTATAATTTCAAGCAAAAGTACATTTATTAACATACTTTAGAATGTTGTAACAAATATTTTACAAAAGTTCAATGGCAGTTCTTAAAAATATACAAACATATTTAAATAGTTTAATCAAAGCTTACTTACATATTTACTTGGGAGTTAAATAACTTTTTTAAGGTAAATCCATTAGCAGAGTCATTAAAGTGTTTAGCAAAAGTGGAATAGGTGAAAACAAATAACAAAGGGTGACCATTCATACTGATTTTTCAATTTGTATACTAAAATGAACTGACTTTTAAAAAAGATCACTGATTTTTCAAGATAATTTGTAATAAAAAATATTTTCTTAAAAAGATTTTCTAAAATACAAAAAAAAATTGGATTCTTATTTAGTCCAAAATTTACTCATGAACTGACCCTGCTGGTACTAAAAAAATCCCGGTTTTCCGCGACTAATTTTTTAATCGCCCGGCGATTGTTCTAATAAAACTATGTTTGACTCCCATAAATTCTAATCTATATTGGCGATTGCTTGTCAAGTATTATATCATCATTGATGCGTTTTTTTCAATCATTTGAAAATTTTTATTAGGCTACGATCGTATTGAAATTCTTAACCAAATTTTTCGGTAATATTTTGACACTTGTTCAACTATTTTTTCTTATTTTACCTAACAATTATCGTTTCAACCATCTAACGAGTGTTAAGGAGTTGCTATTTACCTTTAATCGTTTTTTACTCTTCTTAGTGATACTGTTGTTTTTCGTAGTTTGTTCCTTTTGCATATTCCGCCAAAAGTTGTTCAACTTTTATTTTGCCTTATTTGAAATCAGGTTTTGACCAGCCTTGTCGTTGGTAGACAAAAATAAAAAAAAGATATTTTTTTAAAATATAAAGGGTTTAGTGCTATCAACTGAAAAAAATAATAATATTAAAACTTATTGTCCCCTCTTAATATCCTTTTTTATTTTGACTATAAAAATTAAAGAAGGGAGGAAAATATCCTTTGAGTCAAATTATGAGGAAATTGTATGATTTGACAGAAAACACCAAAAACTTTATCTTTGGGGAGCAAGTATTTGACTATTTTTGGTAAAAAAAGGTGAACTTGTAAGTTTTAGTATGTTAGAGAAATAAAAGTAAATCTTCTTATATGGATTTTTAAAAACTTAAACATAACTGAAATTTTTTTTTTCTTTGGTTACAATATTACATAGGCACCCAAAGAGGCATACTGACGGACAGACGGATGGACAACCAGATGGATACGCCAAGGCCATGTTAAGCAGAAAATTGTTGTACAGTAAACTTCTCATCTAGTTGTCCTGAGCTTCTATTACAGTTGGACAAAATTCAAAAATTTTGTTCAAATTAAACTTATTAAAAAATATTTTAAATAAAAGACTGAGAGGATTCTTATTACCAGAGGTATATAAACATGAGTTTTAAAGAAGGTCTTTGTCCCTTTTTCGAGAAAAAAAATTAGATAAAAATAGAAAATTTTTGGTTGCGGTCACCAAAAATAATCCAGCCCATGCAGCACAAAACGGGCACCAAACTGCTGCTCCAAGAGGGCAAGGGGGTTCTGAAATGAAGGATTGGGAGTCTCACAGGGTACTGCGATGTGAGATATATGACTAGTAATTACACCTTAGCTCCCCGCAGGTTATGCGTGGTTAAAGAGGGGTTTGACATTGGAGCATTTTTCCGTGATTGCCCTCAGTTACTTCCAAAGGTGGCTAGGAAAGCCCACACTCAAAAAAGTATTAATGTAAAATCTACTGGAAATGGTATTTAAAATAACTGGATATTCATTTAAAAACCCTCCTACTAGATATTCATTAAAATCAACAAAATATTTCATTCAAATATAGCCATAAAAAAAATAACTTACATATTCGTCTAAAATTAACTAGATTTTCTGTTATTTACAGCTAAATACAAATTATCGGAAAAAATTAACAAATTTAAATATTACCAAAAAATAACTAACAAAATTAACTGCAACAGAAAATCAGAATTTTTGTTTATTTGAGGCTTTGAATAACCCTTCAAACCAGTTAAAAACAAATATTATATTGAAATTTAACTGTTTTTTAATTTAAAGACAACTTTACGGATTACTTCCTAAATAACTTACAGTCAGTTACTGTAATAATTTTTTAAGTGCATCTTAGATAGACTTGGCCAGGTCTCTGGCTGGAAGCTGAAAATCATCATAGAATTTATTAAGGGGGTTGGGTGGCTGAAACACTGACTTTTTTCTGACGACATTCCTGCCTTCTTTTCTAACTTTTTTACTAATATATCTACAATTTTTATACCCTTCACATAGTGATAAGGGTATATATCAGTTTGTCATTCCGTTTGTAATTTCCTTATTATCCATTTGCGACCCCATAAAGTATATATATTCTGGATCCTTATAGATAGGGAAGTTGATATAGCCATGTCCGTCTGTCCGTCTGTCTGTCTGTCTGTCTGTCTGTCTGTCTGTCTGTGTGTCGGTCTGTCCGTCTGTTGAAATCAAGTTTCCGGAGTCAAATAAAAAGATACAGACCAGTTAATGGTGTCAAACGATTACAAATATCTCGCTAACAATCGCTATTTAAAATCAGCGAAATCGGTTCACTATTGACCGAGATACAAGCGAAAACCCAAAGTAACCCTTTTTTTTTAGGACAAAATCCGTGCATATATCCCTATATATCTCAGTAAGTATAGTCACTATTGCCACAAAACTTGGAATGGATACTCTTTAAGTAGGCACCTAAATAATGGAAAAATTTTTTTCAGATAGATTAAGGGGAAGTGGTAGTTTTCCTACAATTGCACAAATTTGGTGAAATATTTTATGTGCTATATCTCGAAAACTATAACAGCTATCGACTTAACATGTTCTACAAAAAGTTATTGTACGCTAAGGGCTACACTTTAAAAAAAAATTTTTTGAGTGGGGGCAAAAAAAGGGGTAGCTCCCATACAAATTAACGATTTTTATGCAATATTCGATACGCTATATCTCGAAAACTATAAAAGATATCGAAATGAAATGTTCTACAAAAAGTAATTGGACACCAAAGGCTACGCTCCTAAGAAAAAACTTTTTGAGTGGGGGCAAAAAAAGGGGTAGCTCCCATACAAATTAACGATTTGTATGAAATATTCGATACGCTATATCTCGGAAACTATAAGAGATATCGAAATTAAATATTTCACAAAAAGTAATTGAACACCAAGGGCTACGCTCTTAAGAAAAAATTTTTTGAGTGGGGGCAAAAAAAGGGGTAGCTCCCATACAAATTAACGATTTGTATTAAATTTTCGATACGCTATATCTCGGAAACTATAACAGATATCGAAATGAAATGTTCTACATAAAGTAATTGGGCAATAAGAGCTACTTCTCAAAGAAAAAAATTTTTGGGTGGGGGCGAAAAAAGGGGTATCTCCCATACAAATTAACGATTTTTATGCAATATTCGATACGCTATATCTCGGAAACTATAAGAGATATCGAAATTAAATATTCCACAAAAAGTAATTAAACACCAAGGGCTACGCTCTTAAGAAAAAATTTTTTGAGTGGGGGCAAAAAAAGGGGTAGCTCCCATACAAATTAACGATTTGTATTAAATTTTCGATACGCTATATCTCGGAAACTATAACAGATATCGAAATCAAATGTTCTACAAAAAGTAATTGGGCAATAAGGGCTACGCTTTAAAGAAAAAATTTTTTTGGTGGGGGGTGAATATGCGGTAGCTCCCACACAAGTTCACAATTTTTGTAAAATTTTCAATACGCTATATCTCGGAAACTGTAACAGATATCGAAATGAAATGTTCTACAAAAAGTAATTGGACAAAACCGCCTACGCTTTGAAGAAAAGTTTTTTTTTGGGGGGGGGGGGGGGGGTGAATATGGGGTAGCTTCCATACAAATTCACAATTTTTATGAAATTTTCGATACGCTATATGTATCTCGGAAATTGTAAGGGATATCGAAATCAAATATTTTACAAAAAGTAGTTGGACAGCAAAACCTACGCTTTGAAGTAAAAATTTTTTGGGTGGCTGGTGAACAAGGGGTAGCTTCAATACAAATTCACAATTTTTATAAAATTTTCGATAAGCTATATCTCGGAAACTATAACAGATATCGAAGTCAAATGTTCTACAAAAAGTAATAATCTAATAATTCATACATTTTGGAAAAAAAGGTTGAAGAGGAGCAGGGGGACTAGAACATCCCATAAAAATTAACAACTTTTATTAACCTTTTATTATAAATAATGTCAAAAACTTTTATTGCTGTCGACCTCAAACGTTCCTCATCTATTTCTATTATTCATACGAACGTTAACATTTTGTAAAGTTTTCTATGGGCTTAAAACTCACACAAGGTATTTTTATTATATTATTTGCAGTACAAAATAACTCGGCTGGGTATATTAAAAGACCAATGTGAAGGGTATATAAGATTCGGCACAGCCAAATATAGCGCTCTTACTTGTTTTCCTTACTTATTTCTCTTTTGCAGCCCTTCTTCAGGGATAAACATTGGGCTAACTGACCCCTGGGCGGAAGTGCAGAATTACATTCATCACTACCCTTTGTAAGATAGCTTGGTTATCGAAATTAGTAGTTGAAAAATAGTTGAATTATATATGTGATCAAATCTAACTTTTGCTTGTTATCTTAATATAAAAAAACGTAAAATTTTGCTTATAAAGCAAGGATCTTTATTCATATTTTTTTCCCCTTGGTAGAACTCACAGAAATTTTCCGGCACAAATTTTTCTACAAATGGCTTCATTAGTATAGAGATCTCGCAAGCAAACTTTGTCGCTTGTGACGTTCTCTATCTTATCCGAAACCCCAGGCTTTATCAAATTATAATGAAAATCAAAATGTTACTTTTCGTGTCTATACCTCTTAAGCAAATTGACAAAAACTTGTAGTCAGCAGATCCAATAATTTGTTTACGACCCTCATCACCGCCAGAATCACTGCAGAGTAATCACAGCATTCATATTTGAATTGTGTTTCTAGTTCAATACATGAACACCAGTTAAAATTGTAAGAACGAAATCCCTAATTGGGAGAAAATACACGCAAAGCTCACAGCTGCTTGAGGCATTCTAATCCAGGAACCTGCAAAGGCTTAAGCAACATATACCTTAACCTTGAAACAGAGCCCTTATATGTTGTCTCTCATCAAGGGCATTTATTGAAAAATCTACCATATAGAAAGATACTACAGGATATGCCTAGATTCATGGTAAGTGTTAGGTTACTGTCCCAAGTTATAACTTCAAGAATTTTCTAGTAAAAACAAATGCAATAGGGAATTAGAATATCTATAAAAAGCCTCAAAATTTGTTTCTGTGCTTTTTTGGGTCGCAAAAGGATATTAAGAAAATTACAAATGGAATGACAAACGGAAATCTGCTCTTACGATATGTGAGGGGTAAAAAAACGTGCAGATAGGTCAATTGGGGGCAACAATATGTGTATACAGGAAAATATCGTTCACGATAAACGAAGCAGGGGATCATTCGTTTACAAAAAGGCCAGCCAAATCTTAACATGTTACAAATTTAGTTGCTTAAAAGCCTTAATCCCTTGCTTAGGATTGAAAACATTTCTTTAATGTTCTTGCTTTATTTGTAATAAATATATATTTCACGTGTATAAAAACATTAACAAAACTATAGATTCAAAACAAAAAAATCAAATTTAACATAAGCTGTTTCAGCAGGGACTATTTTGTTAATATTTCCACACAAAAAAATTAAAACGAGGTCAGCGGAAGTTAAGGTAAGTTTTCTGGTTGTAAATAAGAGATAAGAATCCATTAGTGGTTTATTCACACGAAATTATTTTACACGGCGGTAGTTTGTATTTAAAACAGTTCCAACTAGTTGTAACCTTTAAAAGGAATTGTAATACACCTTCATTGACTAATAAATTCAAATAATGTTTTTCTTGCAAAACTTCAAAATAGCTTTGTTGGGTGGTTTTGTGTGTGTGTGTGTGTGTGTGTATGTGTGTGAGTGCGGGAGCAAAGCAATCATCTTAGTGTTGCTCTATCACGAACCTTATTTCACATAATACACTTAATCCTGTGTAATTGTCACGCTTACAAAAAGTTTTTTGGAAACCTTGCATTAAACATAAAAGAGTTTCTAAAATATCCTTTAAAGGTGCCTTTAAGCAAAGTTTTATTTTCCAACTCTAAAACAAAGCCATTTGCTTTTATTAAACTAATCTTATGGCATTAATTGTTGTTTAGTTTTTTTTGGGTTAAGATATAGGTTTGACCATTTGGTATTTTTTAAAGGTAATTAGTCTCACTTTAACAACAAAATAAACATGCTTCTGAATTAATTTTCTTTTAGTTTCTTTCTTTGGCAATTCAGTTCTTGTTTCTTAATTCTTATCCTCAGACATGCATGGAAATCGCTAAAGTTTTTTCGTATAAAAAAAATTACATTTTTTTTGTTGTTGTTATTTGAAGAAATATTTTTCCGTTAAGTATAGCTTGAGATACCCCAAAGAGATTTTTCATCGTGTAGGAGAATCTTTAAAAGAAACTTTCGGCCACTGTCAATTTGGTACCCATGCCGAAAGATTGGGACTACCTTGGAACGACTTCTGTAGAAGCTGTAAAGGCGAAGAGGAGACTGAGAGCATACATCACCTCTTGTGCTTTTTGGACCAGACACTTTAGAATTGGCAGGCTGGATAGCCTGTCAAACGTGGCCAACGTTGGCCTAAGCTAACCTTTATGAAGAAAAAAACAAAATCCTTATTGCCTTCACATTCGTTGTTTATTTGCGATTCCATAAAGTTTAACCATTTTTTTTTTTTGATCCTTACAGATAGGGATGTCAATTTTCAGCCATGCTCGTCTGGACATATTTCTCTCCGAGTGGGTCTATCCAAAAAAAATTTGTTTTAAAAACTGTAAGAATTGTAAGTAGATCTTATATAATTATTAATAATTAAAATTCTAAAAAAAATTCTCTGAATTCGAAAAATGTGGTAGGTCCTATAAAAGTGAGTTCAAACCTGCTGTAGAGTGACTGTTCAAAAAAATATCAGCATGGAGGCTGTTAGCTCCCATACAGGTGGGTCAATCTTATTTAATGAAGGTTTCTATACGTTCGCTATGTTGTTGTTGCCTGTCAAATTTTATACAATCAAAATAACAAAATATTTTGTCCATCTCGACATGCAAAATCTTACTTTGTACAGTCCTTTAGTGCTGCAAACAGCACTGATGGATAATAAGCGTAGAATGGCCCCCAATTTTGTAGTATTTTTCAAGCGTTGATGGCCATACGACACAAAATCTCCACAACATTGTTGCTACCTGGTGTTTTAATTTTCATAAGCAATTAATCAAACGTGGTTCTACAATTGGGTTATCTAGGTCTTGGGATTCTCCCGGAATATTTATCTAGGTGGCGTTTACCAGAGAAGTGGTTGATTTTCACATCAACAAATTTTGCACCATTCCTAGCAAGTGCACCGGCAACACAGTGGCCCGCACTAGCTACGTGTCCTCTCACACATGTCAGGCTGATGTTAGAATGCATCGCCATCCAACTCAAGGGTATCCGGCATTCTTAGACTAGTTCTGATGTAGAGTATACATACAAGAATGTTTTGTAGTACCATAGCCAAATTGCTGCTTTGCCTATCGCCAAAAAATAAATATGCAGTACGTGGGGAAGTCGGATTGAAATCCGGAGTCCATTTTGTGCCATGAATATTCCTCCTTAAACGCCAACACTGAGTTCCAGCCTTTTGAAAATAAAACAGGTTAAAGGTGTATTAGCGGCTGAGGGTAAGGGGTTGCATACAAATTGATATGAATTCCACTTAAAGCAGATTTAAGTGTGATGTCTTACTGCACTCCTTTTTTAAGATTTAAACTATAAAGCAGGAAAGTTTAGATGATAAAGCGAGCTGATACTGGTTTTGGGTCGCAGCCTTTTTGATATCTAAATCTCTATTTCAGGTAACAATAGCAAACACAACCAATATAGCTTACCTTTGAAAAAAAGCCACGTGAGAATACAAACCAGTTATCTTACTTATCACTGAAATAAGAGGTCACTACGTGTATAACTGTTGGCAAAATAATATTGTTGACTGCTGTATGGATGCAAGATGTGCGGCGCATGTCTCACAATTACTTCGTGGATCACTTATCATTATTATAGGACTTCGACTTTTATCCGATGCTTAGATGCATCAGGAAAACCAGTGGTACCTGCATATTTTGATCATTTGTTTCATTTGTTATTAAACCTCCTCATTTATGTAAAGGGTGGGACATCTTTCAGCTTAAATTTTATTTTAAATCTGGCAATACTTATGCCATTCTATTATATCGCAAAATTTAGTATATTATCGCCGCTGAAAAAATTAGTTGAGTAACGCTTGAGTAACGATAAGATTTATAAGAAATTTGTCTGAAATTACACAAAAAAGTCGTACAAAATTTGGTCGCAGAAAAGGAGCATCAGAGACTGGAATGAGCAAGTCTATTGCTTAATTTTATGAAACTGGTTTTCAAATATGTGAACGAGTCTCTACAGTGCGTACACCCAAAAATATCGAAGCTGTGAGTGAGATTGTGCACGAGAATCTACTAACATTATCATGTCATCGTCCTCAAAAATCGAACATGTCATGCATTAGTTTGCGCCAAAATATGCGATGCCTTGCAAAGTTCAATTGGTCCCAAAGTTTAAGCTGCATGACTTTGTTTTCGCTTCGCTAAGTGATATAGATTTTGCCAAAAAAAAACAATCATCACTTCGCATGAAGCTCATTTTAGTCTTGATAATTATTATGGTTGATAGAGATACCTATCGCACTTTGATAACCGATTGTTTGGTGCCGCTTAATGGTATGAATGTGGACGATGTTTGGTTTCAATAGGAAAGTGTTACTTGCCACCCGCCTAATTCTACAATCAATTTTTTGGGTAAAACGTTTGATAGCCGGCTTATTAGCCAAAATGTTAGTGTCAATTGACTGCCAAGAAGCTGCGATTTAATATCGTTGGATTTTTTTTGTGGAGCGCTGTTAAAGACAAATGTTGTGCCAACAAACCAAAGACATTTGTGAGTCAAAGTTTGTAATGCCAATGCTAAGATAAGACGCGATATACTCGCAAAAGTGCTCAAAAATTAATACGACCGAATAGCGTACATTGAGACCAGCCGCGGCAGCCTTTTGAACAAAATAATGTTAAATTTTTAACCAAAAGTATTGTTTTTCACAAAAGAAGATAAATTTGTTAAATTTGGAAACGTTTTGTGTTATGTCTAAATACAGAAATTTAAAATCAGACTACCGTTCTCAAAGTTTTAAGTCCACCACATAAAGTTAGAACGTTCTCAACTTTGCCCACTGATACATTAATTTGTTGTTTTCACGTGCATGCTACGACTAAAATAAATAACGCCTTAAAACATGCTACTAAATTTAAGTGTTGTGTTTTTGGCATGTTTAGTTGTAATATGGATCGAACTTACTTGAAAAAAACGTAATTATGTATACGTAGACCAAGAACAAAAAAAGAAAACAAAATCGTGACAATTGTAAACATTAAACTAATAACATAAGGAAAATTTATGAAAAAAAAGTAAATAGTTCTAGAATACTTCTAAATTATATTGTTTATGTTTTTTTTCAATTTACCAAAGCTGTTTCAGCAAATAAGAACTTTGCCAATTCAAAGTATCTAAACCTAATGATAGCTACACAAATCCAAACAAAATTTGAAATAACTATTCTGGTAATGAAAAAAAGGATTAAATATATTTAGCACAAAAGTTTTTAACAAGTTCCTAACAAATTGTTTAAACACAACTTCTGTATAATAAAACTCCCTCTAATCTCATCTCTTGATTTATACACAGCTTGGATTGAAACGGAAGTATTTTTGTATTAAAAGGCTTTAATATCCAGCAACACACACTGTTTTATGCAAACCTTAAAGAGCACTAAAATATTACAAAATCGTATATGCTGAAACAAATAGAAGTAAAAAGAAAATAAACTAATATAGTTTTGTTTAACAATAAATAACTTAAAAAAGCACTATATTATACACCAAAGCTCAGTGAAATAGTAAACTAAAGCAGAATAGTAATAAGAAAAAAATGTGTACAAAACAATAAAGAAAAAAACTGTAATAAAAATATATTTACAAGACAAAAAAAAAACAACTAAGATTTTAAAGGCAAACCAAATTAAACTAAACTCTCAATACACACATTAGTTTAAGCGAGCAGGAAGGCAAAGCAAAAAATGCAGCATATGTTAAGGCTAAGACAAATCTACAACAATGACTAAAAAGATATCAATGAACATCGGACAAAATAAATTTAACTTGTAAACAAAAGCCTTGGAAACTCTACAAAAAACTCTACAACAGTACAGAGCCTGCGCCCTTTAAAAATACTGGTTAAATAGTGGGCATAGAAAAAGGATATTTTCAAAAAAAAGAGGCAACAAGGAGAATATTTAACATGTCCCAGCGTTAAAAGAAATCAGTCTGTAACTTTCTAACGCAAAGAACGGTAGACAAATGCGCATTAAAAATTCATAAAATCCTGTAGAAGAAAAAATTTAAGGAAAAACAACAACATTAAGCAAAAAATAAACAAATTTTAAAGCATTTGTTAAGGCTGCTTTAAAATATAATACTTAAAGCCTAAATAAAGGCTAGGTGTTAAAATTTACTTTTAGCACCAAGAAAAAAATTTGTAATTAAGTGTCAGAAAAGTTTAAAGCAAAATAAGTAAGAATTGTAAAAGTGTTAAGAAACGATTGATTAATTATATAAAAAGAAAAGTTTAAAATTTGTTTTTAGCCTTGTTACGCCTAAATATATGCTTTCATTTTCAAAATGCCATGTTTTAATAATACGTTTTCTTTAAACCCAAAAAGCTTGAAGTGTTTGTACTAAATATCGTTTCATGTTATTGTTGTTAATGTTATTTGTCCCTGCGGCCGATGTGAATATATAATTTAAGTCAAGTAGAACAACGTGTCTTACGTGATTGGATTTGAAAGCAAAAAATAAAATTAACTGTCTATCATTACATTTTTTTGGGCTTTGCTTTAAGTAAAACAAAGATGCCAAAGCTTTCTACAAAAAAAGCCAACACCATTTGTAAATGTCAATTGATTGTGAAAAATAATAATAATATAAAGAATTATATAAAGAAATAAGAAAACTGGATTAAGTTTGTCAAATTATTTACAAAGCTAAAAGGTTTGCTTCAAACTGACGTTAAAATTATCCACCTAAAATACTATAAACATTTTAAAAACAAGGAAAAGTTTCACTCCTTTTAAGAAAAAATGTAAAAAGCAAAATAATATTAACTCCTAAAAGTATGCTATGAAATACTAAAACACACTTATAAAAAAGAAGAGAAGAGGCATAAATAGCTATATGTAACAAAAATATATTTCTATAAATATCTAAATCATTTAAAAATATTACCATTTCCAAATATTTTTCTATCATAAATATTTTAAGACGCCGAATACAAATTTTTGCATACTTTTAGGCAAATTGCTTAAGTGCTTAAATATTCATATCTCGTTGTTTTTTTTTCTTTTTTTTTTGGTGTAGAAGTGTAAAGTTATAAAATTGTGCGTGCCTGCTAAAATATATATATATTTTTTTTTTTTGTTATTTTACTAACTGCTGTAAAATGTTATTGATGGAAACGCTAAAATAATTTGGATTTTGTCTTGTTTATTTATGTTCTTCAATTTGTTTCCTGTGTGCAGTCATAAAACACTGAGATATAAATAAAGGTAAGAAAGAAATAAAACACTTTTTCAGATTTTTATTTTTATGTTTTTTAAGTGGGGGTTGTTTTTGTTGTTGTGAGTAAAATTTAAATGTTTATATTAGCTAAGCAGACAGCAAAACGCTTTAAGAAGTTTATTAAAAATGCAGATAGGAATGGTTAAGTTAAGGCTGCTATTTTAAAAAAAAGTCTCTCTAACAAGAATTTTATCCAACAAATAACTTAAGACTATGTTTTTTTATACAAGTAATTTGAACCTTTCAGTACCAAAATTTTTAAAATAAATTCTAATTTTTGGTATGTATGGTTGTTTTCCTAAACGCAGTATGCCTTGCATCACGAAATTTCAATTTCTTTCTGAAAGCAAAGCTGTCTACCCAAATGAGTGTTTTAAGCCATGTTAATGCTTTGGAAACACAGAAAATTGTTAAAACTGTAAGTTGTGAAATGGAAGAAGTTGAAATTTCGTGATGCAAAGCCTACTGCGTTTAGGAAAACAGCCTATATTGATGTTATTTTTTTAAAGGTTTGCACATTTATTTATAAAGGAAATATATTTTTAAACACTTGTCTTTCCTTCTAAAAAATCACCGGCCAAATAAAAATAAATCATAATTAAATATTGTTTTTCTCATAAACAGCATAAGTGGTTTTTAAATAGATTTTTAATAAAAACATTTCTGAGGCAAACAAATCCAAGCATATATTAGGTGCGAATTACAATTTTTTATTCCTTGGATATAAATCCGAAATAAGAATATGACATTTTCGTTTTTGTTTGTTCTGTATAATTTCACACACAAAAAATTAACCAAGTAATATAACTTAATTCAAGCCGTTACCGCATTTTCTTAAACCAAGTACAGATTTTTTAAAAACCAGTAGGATTTACTTACTGCGAATTTCTTATTGTTTGCCTTTTTTTAAATATTGATTAAAGCGCTAAAGGGATAAAACCAAATACGAAAACTAAATTCTTTGCTAAATGCGATGACTGATGACTTACTAACAGCTTAGAATTTTTTTTGTACTTTCCGGAGCTTTAATTTAAACCTGAGACCCTTAGAACTGCAACACAGACTGCTACAATCTATTATATAATGGAAAAATATATTAAAAAACAGCAAGTTTTTTTAAGTCATTTTTTGAAGAGACTCGGATAGATTTGATTTAAAAAAATCTAATTGCGGATCGTACTTAAAAAAATTTTGAAGCAAAATTTTGGATCAATTCAAAAATAGATTTCGTGTTTCCCCTTCCTTAAATTAAACTGTATTAAAAAGTTGCGGGGTTTTTAAAATTTTTTAAAAAAGGAATGATTTAAGTTTAAAAGTGCATTTGACTACTTTTGTTTATAGCACGAACAAATTGCTTTGCACGAAACAAAGGAAAATTCCCTGTTTTATAGTTTACCGGGGAGAAAAGCAAAACAGCAATCAGAAATATTATGAACTTTTCCATAGTTTTTTGCAGCGTATTTCTCCAACTTTTCTTTTTTTCTATACGTCTCAATATTTTCAAACAGGCTTTCTAGTTCGTTTTTATAATGATAATTTTTCTGACTGAAAAACAACCGACACTTGCTGAGTGGAATGCATTTTTGAAAACTACCGCAGTTTTCTTGTCAGCACTTTTTGTTCGGTACTTAAGTGCTAGTGATAAATATATCATTTAAAGATAATTGAAAATTTAATCCATGATTTGTTTTGTATTCATTTACAATATTAAACTACTTATTTAAGTAAGATGAATTTAAGGCAAGCCATTTTCCATTCTATTAAAATTTTTATTACTTTTATTTGTTCTTGTTATATTTTTTAATTTTTATAAACAAAATTGTAAAATGAATTAATAGGTTTAATTACAATTAAAAAAATTTTGTTTGGAGAAAATTCTTGCAATTTTCAAAAAAAAAAATGTTCTACTATACACAGGGAAAAATTATATTTGAGTGGGGTCACGGGAATATGATCACGCACAAATTAATCATTATTTGGTTACAAAAATCATTATTATGACTACCACAACCATATTATAATTGTAGTTATTTTAAGCAAAAATGTGATCATAGTTATGATTGAAATTACCATTATATGTTTGGGGTAACCATGATTTTGGTCATGGAAAATTCTTATCTTGATTCTTAAATATATAATGCCCCAAGAATATAGTATCATAATCTAAGAGCATCATGTTTATGATAACAGTAATTAAAATTATGTATACTTTTATTCAGAGTAATGCTTATCGTAAGCATATAAAAGTAATTTACAACAACTATAACATGTTTGGAATATTCATAGTAGTGATCCTCGTAACCATACAATAATAAAATTGTCCGTGATAATATTCCCGTGACTAAAATCAACCATGAAATGCATTGCACTTTTCAGAGAGACAATATTAGTTACAATTAAATCCTCGACGTGAGTTCCACATCCATCTATCTAAGAGCCGTCTGCGCTAGTCCTCGCTTCATAATTTTTAACGATGAAAGATCTTAAATTTTTGTAAACGTCTGTATAGGGCGCAGCATAGTCAGAAAGTGTGTGCTGGATAAAGAAACATTTTTTGAAGAAAACCATTTAATTGCTTAAAGGATTCCCTGGCATTTATTATTCTATTAGAGACATCAGTGGGCATATATACGCAGTTACAGGAAAAAAATATATTGGTGGTTCAAGCTGTATTCACTACCTATTGAATTATTTGGTTTTCAAAGTTGCATGATCCTTTTGTGGTTAAGAAGTGTCAGATGTAGGTATTAAAGTTGTTAAAAAGACAAGCAAATACATATTACTCTTTAGAATAGAAATTTTGTAGTGAAAAGAGAAAAAGATGAGTGTCAAGGCCAAACATTTTGGTTGGCAACAATTTGACCGCCTCATCTGAAACTGGTTTTTTAATCGCTATATGTATATGAGCAATTTCATTCAATTTTTGCATTTAATTCAAACAATTTCAAATTCTTGTTTGGAAAAAAGCTATATTTTTCAAGGACGTTATGTTTTTGAGTCAGTTACAGCAAGTAGACTCTGCAAGAGCATATATTCTAGTCACAATGATCATCCGAAGACTGTGACGGATATGAACTTAAAAACTAAAATTTAATAGAATTTGACTTTTAGATCAACTTGTGTAAAATATTCTTGAAAAGGATTTTAATTTTTTTTTTGATTTTTACGGTATTGAAAAGTATTTTTATTTGACTCAATAATTTAAAAAAAATATTTATGCTTATGAAAACCCGTTTTAAAAACGTGACGCGCGTGACATTTGATTAAAGCCTAAAAAAAGAAAGCTAAATATTCAGCATGCGATCATTTGCAGCTCTTGCGAAACAAATAATAACAAAATATAAGCCAATTGTTTTATGTTTCGATAGTTTTCGTTTTCCTTTAGACATAAATTTATCAATTTTTTTTAATAAAGAAAAAATCTATTTGTTTTTTTTTAGAATTTGAGTCATTTTGCGTAGAACCGACCATATGCGTAGAACCGACCATATGCAAGTTAAATACTTTTCGCTTTAAGAACTCAATATAGTTTTTTGATTTGATCATTACCGGCTCAGTTTTAACTACTTTTGAAAATTATTCAAAACTTTTTCAAATTTAATTAATTATAAGTCATAAGATGACAAATCAGTACCATATACAAACAAAATCGTATGTCACAAAGTAAATTTAACTAGACAAATAAGTCTTCTTGGTACCAAAAAAAGCCAAACTTTTGTTTTATTATTTGCCCTATTTAACACTTGTGCTGGTGGAGGGTAATAAACACAACCACAGCTTGTGAGTTGTAGACATAAATTCGGTTTCATATACATATTTAACTTGTTACAAGGAGTAGCTTTCTGCCTTAAACTAGAAATGCCATAAAATATTGTAACAATAAATAATTTATTACCCTTTGACCCATATAAACTGTATACTTTGCGCCGAGTCCATATAATATTAATGCTGGAACATAAATTTTTGTGATTGTTATAAGGAGTTAGCTTCTGACAATCGTTGGTTTATATTTATGGTCTTAATAAAAAATTTAATTAGTTTTATATTTTGCTGAACTTTCATAGGTTTTTTTTTGTGAAACTGCTATAAAAGGGTGCTTTCAAGTCAATGCAAAGTGGACAATTTTAGTTAAACATTTTATTTCTTTAATATTTTTTTTTTTTTTTTTTTGCAAAAGATCTTAAATATTTTATAAAAGTTACTGGTGGTTTTTTTAGTTAAAATGGATTTCTTATATTAAAATTAATTACAAAAAGAAACTGTATTGTTTAAGAAAAAGTCACAACACAATGGTTATTATTTTTAAACTTGTTCCAGTGCATAGATAGGTATCCTGCTTACCTAAAATGTAGGCCCTAGGAGCAACACTCTTGGTGACAACTTCAAAAATTTTTTTTATTCTAAAAAAACTAATTTAGATTTTGGCGTGTCGCTCCTTGTCAAGTGTAATAGACTTAATCCTTGATTATTTTTTTTAATTTACACTCAATTGTATACCAAAATGTATCAAGTTAATGCCGTTAAAGAATACTTAAATAACAGGTTTTAAGTTGTAGTCAGTAAGAAACTTTTGAACACACCTGATGGAGGGAATTTTAAAGGAACTAAGGCTTGCAACCAAGCTACCCTGTGTAACAAAGTATTATTATACCCCACAACATACCTGGCAGGGGTCTTATGCGTTTGTATGAGAGCCCTCCTTAGCTGTGCCTATTGGCTCAAAATCACTTCCTTAGGTATTTCCGTCCGTTGGTCCGTTTGTCTTGTATGAACACACTGCAGGTCACAATTTAAAAGACATTTTAATGAAATTTGGCACAATTAAGTTTTTGGCCCTGGCATAGAGCCGCTTCAGTTTTTTAAATAGAATAGCCCCCAAAGAAATGATCATCTTCCGCTTACAAATCAGTTGCCGGTCCTATAGAATCAGTATCTTCTTTGTCTTTATTTGATTTGTCGGTGGCAGCAACATCTGCTGCTATTTCAGCTGCATGTGGCAGTTGCTTTTTATGGTTTTCCAAAGCTGCATTTAGCCACTTGTTGAGCTTCCGACGTAGTTCTTTTGTAGTGGTTTTTCACTTAGCTTTTAATTAATGAGAACTTTAATTTGTGTCTTGTCAACTTTGTGACAGAGGCGTGTTGTATTTTTATGTATAGTATCGGGTATAATATTGGTAACAATCTGTTTAAGGATTGCCTTTTTAGATGTAGTAATTCCTGTCGTATAATCCTCTTGAAAAAATTCTGAGTCCGAACCGGCAGAGGTTGCCTGATCATTTCTGCGCAATTTTTATATTTACTGCGATCATCTAGGGGTAGTTTTACAAAACCCCCACGGGCTAAGGCCACTAAGGGCCCCACTTAAGCTAACTGAGCATCATCTTATTCGTAATGCAACGCCCTTCCTGCATCTCCAGCACCACCATAACAATATTCCTAGTCTGTTCGTAAGTTATTAATAAGAGAGATCTGTTCTTCACTTAAAGCTTCAAATGTAGGCAATAAAAGCCATTTGGAGGATGTTGATAAAGTTGTTACACCACCGCCACAGTAGATACCACCAGTCACACTATTTGGATTTGTTTAAATTGTTGTTGCGCTCGTAGAAGTATTATTGTTCTTTCCAAAACGTATTAGGCTGTTAAGGAAATTAAATTTTTTTATCTGATAAAAAGAATAACCTGAATATTCTGTAGTTATGTATGTAAGTATGTTTGAATAGTGAGTTAATAATATAGTGTAAGTGATTGGATAATTGTGTAAATGATTAAGTGTGATTGGCAGATGCATGGGAGGGCGGTATCAGCACTTTAAGCTATAAAACGCTCAAAACTTTACTTTGTCTTCTTCCTTTGCCCACATGTTTATGTTAATGCCACCAACTTTTATACTGAATACAAAAATGTTTTCATATAGCCCCAATACATAAGTGGTGTAGGGTAAAATATGGTCTCTCATGACCGACTACAACATTCTTACTCGTTTATACCCTAAATGTCCAAAAATTTTTTAAAATATCGCTTCGATTATTATTATTATTATACAAACTTTTATTCATATTTTAAAATTTATTAAATCAAAACATATTATTTTTACTCTGTTTAAAACAGATTTTCATATTAAAACACTATTATTTTACGCATTTTCCTTGAAACACATGTAAGTCGTTTTTTATATTTTTAGGTAATCAAAACATATTCTTACTTATGTCCTTTATTATTATGCTTATGTTGTAGATTTGTAGTAGTTTTTACATATTTTTGCATAATTTCATGTGTTTGTATGCAAACACACACATCCATACATTCATACATACACATTTACTTTTATTTGCATTTGTGTTAGTGAATATGTATTTTCACTTAAATGTACCTTTTGAATAATTCATTAACCTGAAATTGTTTTTCACATTTCCATATGTAATTCTATTATATGTATACATATGTATGTATATTTGTTGTCCTAATAGAATGACGTAGATAATGAACATTAAGAAGGTAAAGAGTAAGAAAGGCAAATAAAATGATTTTGTCTATCATAAATAAGCATAAAAATGACAAATATTTTCTGTCCTTTTTTAGATTTGTCTTCCTAAATTAATGTTTTATTTTCTCACGTTTAGGTAAAAACAAAATTTTTTCTTGTTTTTTAAAAATTTCTTGCTTAGTTCGGAGGTTAAATATAGGCTTTAAAGCATCCTTTCTTATTTTTTGTGTTTATCAGTTTATAAACAAAAAACCTTTATTCATGTGAAACCAAATCATGGCTTCATTTTGCTGCCAAGCATAAAGCATCAATTTGAGTGGATTTTGATCAATTTTGTAAGAATAAAACCTGTCATATTCTACAGATACATACACCTGCAGATCTCAATCAACAAAATATCTCTCTTAAAAATTTTTTTTATAATTTTCTTTTGGCTACCACCTACCAGATTTTTATTTAGTTAAGCTCGTTTAAGTACTTGACAAATATATAACTTCTTCAAATACAACTCCAAGTAGTAAATCCAATCTGAAGCCAAGATGCATCTTTTAGAATTTTTTTAAGAAATTAATTGGTTGACCTATAGGATATTTGGCTTTGTTCGCAAGATTCCAAATTATTGCTAGAATGAAACAGTTTTGACACGACGCGTATTGCCTCTTAAAGCCCATACTTGGTCCAAAGCTCGGAGTAGTGGTTCCAACTTTTTACCAAGATATATGTATACCAACAGAAGGCTTAACCTACACCATGCAGTTCATTAAGGTTAACAAAAAATAAAACTCTCTACATGTCCTTGCTTCCTGGCAGATAGTGCAGAAAGATTAAAGGGCTAACTTGCAAAGAGTAGAGCCAAATGGTATTCGCCAGCTCCACCCTTTAGCGCGTAAGGATATTGTGAATCATCTCAGAAAGTAAAATAAATGAGCAATAAGCAAAATAACAAGGGATTGTAAGTAGAATGATAAAAGAAAAATCCTGTTAAAAAAAAGTGAAGAAAAGGATAGAACCTTAAGTCGAGTTTTTTTTACTAAATATACATGCCCAGGTTGCGTACTCTTTTCTCAGCCACTTTAAAATTGTATTAACATTTCGGCTCTAATAATTTCCATCAAAGCTGTGAAATATCAAGAGCATGTCCAAAATCAACTCATGTTGCAGCTTATTGACAAAGTTGTTACTTTACATAAAGTCATACGCTTAGATAGACGAAGTTTATTATTAATGTCCTGGTGACCAAAGCAGGCCAGTAGCGATTCAGTATTTTGTAAGGTAAAAAGCAGAAGTAACGCCTGGCTATCAACAAAACTTCAGATATATTTTTTAGCAATTTTCCTGTCGTAAAACAGCGTAGAGATAGAAACTAATTCCCCCTAAAATAAACTACATGCTCTCATGCAATAAGAAAACTGGTTGTTAGGTTTCCCAATTAGTCACCGTATCCAACAACATTGTCAAAACTAGAACTGTCTGTATTAGCTATGGTGTCATAATTTTGCACGAGATTAATACCATATTATTCACTTCTTAAAGGAATAAAAATTTTGAGCCCCTCATTCAAGTCTATTTAGCACAGTTGGAAAATTGCTCACAAGTGAGGACGTTTTGCTCAACATTTTAATTTACTATTAAGCCTTTCTTGGGTGTAGGATCAATTATATGGGTCCTGCGATTTTATATCTAGTTTTATCTATTTTATTTGCAAATTTTTTTTAATAACTTCTCAGGCGTTGGCCCCTTAACATGCACTGCATAGTGCTTGCATCAGAAAAATAGATTATGGGCAGGGGGAAAAAGGGAGAAGTTGATTTAAATATCTCCATATTAACTGCGACCGGACAGACATCTATTTTTAATTAATTCATTTCACATAAGAAGTGTGCGAATCAAGGATGACTTTTTTCTGTTATAGGTAAGGTTAGGTAGAACAGGCAGCCATTGAAGGATACAGCTCACTTGGGTCCGCTTAATTCGGTCCCCTTATGTTACCTGGAGAGGCAGCTAGAATAGGTTGAGATAGAAGGAAAGAAGAAATGTAGAGAAGGATAAGAAAGAAAGAAAGAACAGAAAATTAAGCAAACTTACCAGGGTCTCTGGTGGGAATCAAACTCACAACCCCTAGACTTGTAAAATCGTGCACTTACCACTAATCTACCGGGGCACCCTTTTCTCTGTTATGCGTAGTGCGATTCACTGAGCAGTCGACCAAAAATGGACGTTTCTATTCTTGGAAGACGCATATTACGCAATAAAATCCTAGGTTTAAGGAACAAGTTTCCGATTTCTTAACAGAAAATTTTTTTAAGTATCAGTCGAATAGTGAAACACATCCCATCTTACGACAATGGCTAAGTGAGTCGAGAGGGTTGGATACCCAAACGTTAACAATGATGCTTTAAACTGTTCTATCCTTCTCTAATGATTATTAGGCATATTAAGATTAAGAAGTGTCTTTGTAAAAAAAGCAAAAAAAAACTAAAGTACAATTTAATCTGAAGTGGTTCCGGGATTTTTTTAGTCCTGCTATGTTATGCTCAATGCGAAAAAACCTGATATTCTTATTTGTCAAGTAGGTTTAGGCTACAGTAAATTTATAAAAATTTTAGGATAAAGATTTTTTTATTAATGGAAAGACCTTCTTAGGTGAGGTTAGGCCCTTTTTAAATGTTTTCCTATTTGAACTTATTATAAACAATATTAATTTTTTTATAAAAGAATCAAGCGTTATCTTTTTATAGGGAAATTAATATTTACTTGAAAATTCTTGGTTTTACAGTAGAATTTTCCGAATATTCTACAATCAAGGATTAATTTTTTGATTAAAAAATAAATTGCTTTAGCACCGAATTTTAACTTTATAAATATATATGGTATTTTTTCTGACCTAAACGTCAATATTTTTAAACTTAACTTTTCCAAAAAAAAATTTTCTTTAGCCTTTAGGTACTACTTTAGCTAAGTTTCCCTAAGACGACATATTATGTTGTCTTCCTCCCCTAATATTATTGTTCAAAAAACGTTTTAACATAAAAAAGGATTCTAATAAATCTGTACTACTTAGACAAGCTAAGCAGAATGTAAAACCAGTTGGAGAGCTCTGCCTTCTCTATTTAATAAATAAAAAAAGGAATATTTTTTTTGAGGGTGTTTGTGTGTCATGCATACCTTTCTATGTGTTTATGTTAGCCTGTGTAAACAAATATATTTTATTTTATCCTTTTTAATAGCAAACAAATTTATCTTTTGGGTATTTTAATTTTTCTGTTCTAAAGGATACTTAGCTCTTATTTTTATATGACTTGTTTGTTTTGTTATTTAACACCCTTAGAAAGCCTATATGTATGTTAAGTATATATATGTATGTATATGCATATGTATCTATGTATATAATCGTAAGCATAATAGAATCCTTAAAAAAGCTCAGCCTTTAAGCTGCAAAAAATAAAAATGATGATACAAAATAAACTTGAGACCTTTAACTTTTACCAAATATAAACGAAAAAGGAATAATTTTACAAAAAATATGGCAAAAATAATAAAAATGACACAATAAAGAAAAACAACACCTTTAAAGATCATCTTGCCTTAAATCTTCAAGTTAAACTGAGAAAACTCAAGGAAACGTTAGAAAATATTTAAAATTAATTTAAGGAATTATTCAAATTTTTATTATACAAACAAACATTAACATGAAAATTAAAGCTTTAGTTCTATTGTTTGGTTATTAGTTCGTTTATATCCAAAGGTATGTGCACACCCTTTTATTTTGTTTATTGTCCTAAGCTTTCTACTTGTAAATTTTATGACAATGTTACCAAGATTTTATTACAACATAAAACCAAAACCTTGAAAACTTCTAAGTTGATACTGTCTCACTTGCTTTTATAACAGTTTTATTACTCTTGGCATGTAAAATACATAAAACGTTAATTGGAAGTTTGCAAAACCAAATCCCTAGATTTTAATGGTCATTGACTAAATGAACCTTTTTATTTGTCTTAAACAAAAAAAAATGGTTCACTATGATTTTTGGCTTAGTTAAAGGGCTTTTAGCTAAAAGAAATTCAGATTTAGGAAACAAATAAATTAAGTGATACCTAATCGATTATCACGCGATTTGTAATATTCGTTTTGTTAACTTTAAATGTATTTTAAGTGTTTTCTTTAAATAATTGCTTTAATATTTGGGGAGTATTTAAAAAAATCAATAAATTTTAGCATCATACAAATAAATGTAAGCCCGGCCAGACGGACAGAAGGACGAACATGCTTAAATACATTCACGAAGAGATTCTGAGTCGATCGGTATACTTTAAGGGCGGTCTCAGGCCATGAGCTTTGGGCATTTCAAAAATTTTCACAACTGCATTTAGCCCCTAACATATATGTGCTGTATCTATAAATGGGGGTAAAACTATAGGTCGTTTGTCAAACACCTTGCCTACAATTCCATCCTGTTCTATTCCCCTCTGGAATAAAAAGTGGGAGTCCCCAGTATTTATCATCATTTTTTTAATTAAATTACGTTGTTTCTAATCTGTAATTTTTAAACTTCTTGATTTTTATTTTACAATCAAAAAGTAATTTTTAAAAATTTCATCTACAGGGCAATCTGAAAGACCTTAAAAACTTTTTTTATTGTTTTTAATAAAGCAAGATTAAATACTAATTCTGCACTGTTTTCTATTTTTTTATATTATTTAAAAAATAAAAAATATTTTTAACAATAAAATATTCGTGCCCATAATGGCAATATTAACAAAATAAAAATCTTGAATACATTTAATTACATTTTTTAGCATTTTTTTAAGAAACAAAAATTTTTATTTAAAATTAAATTTTAAAGTGCTTTTTTTAAATTTGATCTTAAAACTCATTTTTAAAATTTAAGCAAACAACCATTCCTTTTTCCTTAATTATGTAACAACCGCAACCACCCTTTTTGGTTTTAACAACACCATTAGCGATAAAAGCACGATAAGTATTAAAATAAATCACACCCTTTTTGTTAAATGTCGATAAAGAAAACTATTAACAATTTAAATGGTAGAACGGACCGCATGCCCGTTAAAATCTAACAAAAAATAAAATATTCAAACTAACGAACGTGTGGAAAGTAAAGTTTATTTAATCGTAAAAAAAATATCCTTGTTTATGAAATGTGTTTTTTAACTTCTTTTAATTTAAAACATATAAGCACTTAGAGAACATGCACACAGAAATTGTACTAAAAGCATACAAACCACCCATACCTATTCGTCTATTAGTAAAAGGTAATAATTGTGGGTGTCCTTTAGTTTAATTTAAAATACTATTTAATATTTTTTTAAATTCTGTAACTTACAATATTTTGGAAAATCATTTTTTTCGTCCTTGAAATAAAAAAAAGTTTAAAATATTTTTTTGTTAATTTTTATAAAAAATATTTAAAGAGTCTTACTTACTTACGCAAGACAAAATGATTTTTAAAATCTGCCTATGTTTGTATTGCAACTTTTATCAGTTCAATACAATCTTAACACTTTTTTAATTTTGGTATAAGTTATAATAACAAAAGATTCCGAACATGATAAGCATCAGTTTAAGGCTGTTTTTTTTTTAGCTATTTATGACATATTTCACCTCACTTTGCACTTTAGCCGCTAGAAAATTAATTATTTTCTGGGATCTTTAATTTCTGAACTTTAAATTAAATGTTTTTAAAATTTAAAGAAATGACCACTGCACGTAATCAAGTGGCTGAAAGTTAATTCACATTTTTACAACAATTGAGAAAATAAGCAAAAATTTTTGCTGACAGAATTTTTTCGACCTTTGCTGAAATGCTTTTCCTGTTAGTTTTGCCTTGGGTTAAAGGTGCGACATAGTCCTCCCTTTAAAAATCTTCAGAGCAGCAAACTTAAATTGATTGGTAAAGCACTGAATCTAGTCATGTGAAGGGGAATGTGTGAAGAAATATATTCACAAATAAAACAAGCCTTAAGACATAAAAGTTTCTTAGTTGTTTTTCTTATAGAATCAGATGACTAATGTAAACATAAAAATATTCTTTAAAAATTATCTGGAGTGAGATAAAAATATGCAGAAAACAATGCATGAAAACGTAAAAAACGAAGTGCATTATATGTGCTGTAGATTAGCGGTTATAATGATCCTTGTTAAAAACATATCTATTTTGGTCAAAAATTAATTTTTTTTGATATAACCTACTTTTTGCTCGAGTTATCATTCTAATGCTTCAAAAAAATGAAAATGTCCTTAAGAATTAATATTTTTCCTTCATATGACCACAGTCTCTTCCAGGAAAAGTTGTTACATTTCTTATGATTTTGATATAACTTTTTTTAATGCTACTAATACTTCAAGATTTAAACTCTTGTTTTTGCAAAATTAAGAAAAACTATATTTTCGTACTAAATGGTTAAAACGATAAAATTCAACACAAACAGTTTCTAGCCATCATCAAGCATTTAACGGGTATACAAGAAAAAATTTATGCAAACACTTGGAAAACGTATAATAGTAGTAACATGCAAAACACACATACATAACAGTTTAAAATAACGCTGCTGTTTAAAACTTTAGTACCATAAACATAAACTTGGAGCACAAACACTTAAAACAAATATTGTGTGTGATTTTTGTAATAAAACAATTTTTTTTTTAAACTTACACAAATAATACTACAATATATAATTTCATTTAATTCTATGATATTTATTTAGAAATTGTTTTAGCAATTGTTTATTAAATAAATGTAATTTTTATAAAGATCTATAGCGTTTGTTTGATATTACCATTTAATATTACTCATACGCTCTTCATTACAAAAATTAAAATTTTCTTTATTTTTTGCTTTAAAAAAATTTGCTAAGAATTACATTAAAGTTATGTTAAGTTGTTTTAAGCTTGGTGTAATTTTTTTAATATATCGTCAACATCGGGCTTTTACATTGTTTTTTTTTGAAGTATTTACAAAAATAAACATTTTTTATTTATTTATATAATTTTTTTATGGTTTAAATAAAAACATACTGTTTTAAATTTTATTAAATTTTTTATTTTAATTTATTGAAATTTATTTAAACTTAAACTGGTGTCCTTATTTATTTTGATTATAAATTTGTTTCATTTTTTATGTTCTCTTCCTTTTATATTTCTATATTCATTTTCCTTTAAATTAAAAAAGTAACATAAAATAGGATAAATCTCTTTTTGGCCGTCTACTTGACTTTCGACCTCAATTTAGGTTAAAAACGCTTAGTTTCATGTTTCAGGACTCGATATCCTAAGAAATGAAAAAAAATACCAATATGTGGAAACAAATACTTTTAGCCACTTAGTTATCTTTTTACCTTAACCTAGGTCAACAATTGCTCATTTACTATATATATAGGCCTTCATAAAGTTTTTCTATATTCAAAATTTTAAAAAATGCAAAAAAGTTCTTACAATTCGGAAAGGTGTTTTTGGACTTTAGACCTCAATCTATGTCTGTAAATGCTAATTTATAGACTTACTAACCTAAGAAATGGACAAAAGTACAAAAAATTGGAAAAATTTATTTTTATCCACTTTGTTGACCTCCAGCATTAGTAGAATTTTATAGCCCTCTCAATATGCAATAGAGTACCAAAATACATTATTTGTTTATTATTTATTCCTAAGTATTTGTTTTACGCTCGAAAACAAAAATTTAAAAAATGCAACAAAAAATTCCCCAATGTTCTGACGCCTATCGAATGCAACCAATAACAATTTTCAAAGTATCCCAAAAGTACGGGCAGTTAAAACTAAAAACTATATATATTTGGGATGTGCGATAAAACCCACTCAGCCAATAACGTTCTTCCTTTATATCTACATATATACTTTAGGATAATTTTAAATTATTTCGAGCAAATTAAAATTATTATTACTTATTATATTGGTATATTTTTCTATTCACAGCACACTATTTAAATGCGTATATGATTTAGTCTACTTTTACTTTTTTTCCAAGTTAAATGGCCCAAATTGGAAAAAATAAATTTTTTTCTTATGAAAAAAAAAAAATGTTGAACTTACGCCTGAAAAAAATCTTGGGTTGGTTTTTAACTGTAGCCTTACTTGGACGGACCATGTTAACTTACTCGTAGGCCAAACTTATATCAAACTGAGGTGTCTGTGGTCGTCACAATACTATACTCCTTTTAGAATAAGGCAATTACTTGCTAAGTCCTACCTTCTTCCAGGATTAATTTACGGTTGTGAACTTTTTGCAAGCTGTGATTCTGCCAGCAGGAGGAAACTGAACGTCTTGTATAACAATATAATTAGATATGTGTATGGTTTGAGAAGATATGACCACGTTTCTAATTTTTCCTCACAACTTTATGGCGTTTTATTCGATAACCTTTTCAATATACGTGTTCTTTTATTTTTGCACAAAATAATTTACTCAAAAACCCCACGATACATTTTTGACAAAATAAGATTTGCCAGATCCCTTAGAGGCAAGAAAATCATAATTTCTATACACCGGCTTCTCGTGTCTGAGTGGCACTTCTTTATACATGCAGCGCGTCTCTGGAATGATCTCCCACATTTTTAAAAGTATACTATGAACACGCCTTTACATGTAGCTCTTAGTTAATTTTACCATACAAGTTTGTAATTTTATATATGTTGCCTCCAACTGTAATTTATGAATACTGCTCTCCTGCACTATAAATATAAGATTTTATCTTGTTGTGCAGGAATTGAAAAATAAATAAATAAAAAACGAAACTGAATTATCAGCTTTTTTCACGCTTTCATGAAAACGTCTACCAGTCGCATTTTTTAAAAGGTTTTTCCTAAAACAACTAGTTTTTTGTAGAAATTCAAATTACATTAAATTACAGTAAAAATCAATCGACTAAACCCGCTTTCAAACGTATTTTACACAACCGCCCTTGAAGCCAAAAATCACGAAAACTCCAATTTAAATTTTTGATGGCCTAATATAGAAAGGGGTTTTCTCGATTTTTTTTCTTAACAAATGCTTTATGAAAATTATAAAATTTGTTGTGTTAAAAAGTTCAAATGAAATTTTTGATATAAAAAATAGGCGACACATACAATTTTCATTTAAAATAACAAAAATACTTTATTGATAATTCTAAGATACGCCCTTTCTATACTAAGTCAAAGTTTAAAATATATTTATTATTTTCTTTTTTTTTTTTGAGGTTCATTTAATTACTTATTTATCGTTTTTATTTTTGCTCATATTAAAATAGTTTCAAACTTTAATTTTAACCTTGTCTGAGCCTGTTGCTGGATATTAAAACTAGGATTAGATTTAGCAAATATAGCACCGGCTCAACATATTTTGGTCAGAGTTTTACCACCAAAGAAAGTGTGAATTATTATGGCAAAATAAACAGACGTAAACAATTTTTATGTTCGGAATTTAAACTGTTGTTTTTTGGCTCTATTTCTTTTACCGATTTTTTTTTTAATTTTTATAAGTAATAAGTAGAGTAGTTTTAAAAAATACTAGCAATTGACTATGTAGTTAAAATATTTATACTAAATGTGTTA
This sequence comes from Melanophora roralis, assembly GCA_963583895.1. Classification (NCBI taxonomy): domain Eukaryota; kingdom Metazoa; phylum Arthropoda; class Insecta; order Diptera; family Rhinophoridae; genus Melanophora; species Melanophora roralis. The sequence continues at coordinate 83,940,203 of OY757189.1, forward strand.
ATTCAAATTAATAAAATTTTAAAATGATAATTAAATTAAATTTAAGCTAAAGCTTAAACTAACAAATAAAAGTTTTACTAGTTGGTTCATATTAAAAAAATTTAATTAAAAGTAAAAATCAAAGATTTAAATAAATTTTTATTTAGTCTATAAAGTTTGTCTGCCCAGTCTCCTGTATTCAATATATAAATTAAATATTCTTTCCCACATACACAGAAACAGTTTTAATTTTCGTTAATCCATATACACACACATGTACGGGTCTTATACATTAACTAAGTAAACAAAGTAGGTGTAGAAATGTAATACTTATTTATGCCTTTTCCCTTCCCCCTCCATTTTTCATTTAACTAAAGTTAAGATATGTTGTAGGTGCCTCAGTGTGTATGGGTGGTTTAAAAAAAATGACAAAAGTTGTTGGTATGAGTGTGTAAATAAATTATAAAATATTTCACAGAAAATATCTGATGAGTACTGATGATGAAATTGCGTAGCTGCTTTCGAAAATGCATTCTACTCGGCTAGTAGCGGTAGAAAAATCTGCTTTTTTCAAATTGAAAGATTCTTTCAACATTAACGGAAAATAATAATTTCTTCTAATAAAAAGAAATTATATGAACTAAAGCCAAACTAAAAATCAGAAATTTGTATTAAACTCTTTATTTTTTATTTATAAAACAGCGGATTGAAAATAAAAATTTTTGCAAAAGGAGTGGAGCTCATGTAGGCAAATACAGGTTAAAAGAAAAACATTTGATCATAATTAAGTGCGAGGACCGCAGAAAGTCATAAGTCTTAATTCTTTCATAACGGAATTATTATTTTTATCCATCTCAAAAAATTTTTATAAAAAATTTTTAACAAAAATACAATTTTGGTTTTAATGTAAAAACTACTGTTCATCTTTGGTTTACTAAACCAACTAAAATCCAGCGCTTAAATTACAAGACAAATATTTTATTTCATAAAATTATTAAAAAATTTAACTGCTGTAAAAGTTATTTAATAAAAAGTACTACACAAAATTCTGCTTTTTTAAAATATTTTTTATGAATTTTTTAACCAACTTTCAAATTCGGCAAAAACAATACTTGAACTTCCATTTAACAAGCATCGTTCGAAAAAAAATTTTAATTGCTTTTAGCATTGAAATAGTTTTGCACACAAGAACATTTTCAAATATGTATTTTGCCATGAACTAAGTAAAATTTGCTTTTCTGAATTTCATTCCAAAACTACTACTGGAAATATTTGCATTTATAATAAATATCTGTGTTTTAGTTTTGATAAAAATCCATTTAATTTACAAACTAAAACACAAGTATATTTCAAAACAATAAATAACAAAAAAAAAATTGTTTAAAATAAAAATTTCTAGTAATGAATAAAAAAGTTTTAAAACTAAAACATTCTTTTCTACTTATTTTTATACAGAAATTTGAAAAACATATATTGTCATTACATAGACTTGTTAGCAAGTAAGTTTGGTGCACTAAAATGAATCAGTTTTTGGATTTTTATTATTATAATTATTTAAGTATAAAAAATAATTATTCAAAGTAAATAGGAAAGGCTTTTCTACGTAAAAAGGATTTATATCTTTCTTAATTTCCAGTTTTGTACCCCAGTTGTCTGTGCTAAACCAAGGGACTTGTATTACCACAAGTAAATAGTTGAGTGCTTTAATTTGCCATGAGAATAAACTGGGTGCCTCACACAGAAGTTTTTAGCTTAAAAACTTGATCAAAATTCGAAAATAACAATTGACAAAACTTTAAAAATTTCTTCTATCTAACGAGATTTTTATTTGTCACTCCTTCTAACTGAGTACTTAACAGTCCTTTACACTCTCTGTGATGTTTGAAAGTGATAATGCTAAATTATAATATTTAATATTTTTATATATTTATCGTGGCATTTGCATATTTTTATTTAAAGAGCTTACTGTAACAAAACCAAATAAAAGAGCTGTTGGAAAGTGCCTAAGATATTTAAAAAAAAATATTAAATTGGGGATGTTTAGATAAAAAATCGCGACCCTTTACTAATCTTAGTCAAGCGAATATGGTTAAATTGTCTCAGAAGATGATTCTGAGTCCATCAGTGTAGTTAAAAATAGGTCTCAGGCCATTAGTTTTGGGCGTTACAAATATCTACACAATCACTTTATACCCCCACCACGCATGTGGTTTGGGTACAAAATCGTTAATACACTATTTACCAGTTTTACAAAAGATCACCTTAAAGTAAAGGTTTCTCTGCAATTGGCAGATTTATATTTTCAAACTTAAATAAAAACATCAAAATTCACACAAGGTTCTACTAAAAGCACTAAATGCTAGAATAGAAATTCAGATTTTAGATTTTAAGGAGCATGTCATCAAAACTAGACCTTATGTTTTTCTTCACATGCTGCAGTAAACCCTTTTCAACTGATCTGATTTATCAACGAATATTTTTCTATAAAGCTACAAGAGTTATGAATTGCACTCATAAAGCTTCCCTCTGAGGTGGCCTCATAAGAAAATTCATGGAAGTTAGATCGAGCGACCTTGGTGGGCATAGAATGTCCTCAAAGCGACTAATCAGTTCTTAGGAGAAATTTTTCCGAAGCAAATTCATCGAAGCTCTGGTTGTGTGTGCAGTCGCCCTATCCTATTGATATCACGTGTACGGTGGATGAGCTAGCAGGTTTGGTAAAAATAATTTCGAAATCATGCATCAATAGTTTTCACCGTTGACATTCGTCACCTGGCGTCGAAAATTTAAAAAAATGGTCCAATTATCGCTGCGTGGATAAAACACCCCAAACAGTTACCCTGGGGCAATGCATTGGTTTTTAATGCTTAAGACCAGTAACGGTAGTTTTTCTTGTTGACGTGGCCCTTCAAGTGAAAATGATCATTTTCGCTCCAAAAAATTGGTCCTACAGTGCAAAAACGCTCCAACATCGTTTCATAAAAATTGTTAGGTAAATTTATGTCACTTTTTTTAATTCAGTTCTTGAAGGATTTAAAATTCAAAAGGGTAAAACTTTAGGCAGTTTTTTTAAAATTTCATGAATTATTGCTCTAGAAAGTCCTAGTGAGGCTGCTCTTTTCTGTATTGAAAATGGCTGATTTTAACGTAAAGTTCTTTCAACCAGTTTTTGGAAATCCTTGAAGATCGATTCTTCCCTGGTCATGGTGTTCATAGCCGAAACAAGGGCAAGGAGTCTCTGTCCCACAAACGAATTAATTTAACACTTGATACATCACATGTTCACCGAATACGGAACTTCAAACAAAATTGTCGACGAGCAATTACGCAAAAATCGTTACTCTTGAAAAGTTCCTCCGCAGTGAACGCCCGGCGCGACATTCGATAATTCCTAAAATCAAATTTTCCCCAAATTGGATCATTGTTAGTGTAAAGATTTCTATTTTTTAAATTTGACAATTTTACTTTGAAATAATTTTTTCACAAAAGCAGTTTTTAATCTTAAGAAATTTAAAATTTTTAATGAAATATTTGATAGTTTTCTCTAATCCTTAGACATGTTTAAGTGGTATCCCCACTTGCGTTCTAGTTTATATTTTTAAAAAGGATAAATAAATGATTTATATACCATAACTTTCAAGCTGAATATTTGTTTTTTATCCTTTCTTATTCAAACCGTTAACATTTCAAAACGTAAAAGAAAAAAATTCTGCTAAATTTAGGCCTATTTGTATGTGATTTTTCAAGAGTCATTTAAAAAACATTTGCCATTGTTGTTTCTGCTTGCACCCTCCCACACACAGGCAAGGACTTCCAGCATACAAAATCAATAAATAGAAAAAGTAGACAATATTTTCAATATCCATATTAGGGAGAATTTTTTTATATAATTTTCTGTTAATGGATATTTTTTTTCTACTGCTATGGCATTGAAAATATCAAATATTGTTGAAAAAACAGGAAAGAACTAGTGAATGCAAACTAAACAAAATTTATTTTGAATGGCCATGAAAGACTATTAGCAAAAAAATATATAGTAAAAGGTTAAATAAATTTATTCATGAAAATATTTTAACTTTTTTTTTTAATTTGGAAAGTGTATTAAAAAGATTTTTAATTTTTTACAAAATTATAAAGTAGAGAATTCTTTTATACTCAAAACATAATTGTTATAAACAAGTACGAAAGTTATAGTCATTGAAGCCTAACAATATGACTAAATGCATGACGAAGTGGTCAACAAAATGTTCTTAAGTATCAGAAACGTTTGATTCATCCGCCGAAAGTAGAATTGATTTCCAAGTGTTTCAACTTAATTGATGATCAGTCATCAGGTTTATATTACATGACTTAAAATCCAAAGCATACAACGAAATGCATTCCTAATTACAACAGCACTCAGAGGACAGAAGTGTTATATTTTATGACGCGTAACTATGTTCATTGATACTATCAACTTGGTTTTATTTTGCTGTTTTTCTGTCTACTTTTTTAAAGGTGGCAATGGCTCTTTACAATGTTCCCCTGAGGGTATCAATATCGTTGGGATAAACGAGTATTATGTGGATTTTCTCGTTCTAGTTTTTTTCAAATTAGCGCCGTATAATCTCTTATAATCTTTTGCTAGAGGATGTTATAAGATCTCACACAGGGCTGTCTTCTTGTCTAAGCCCTCCTTTGATACTGAAATTTAAATTTTTTCAAATGAGGATTGTTAAGGATTAGTTAAGGATACCCTTTAAAGTTGTGCTAGTTTTTAAAGAATACAAAAATCAAGGATAGCCTGAAATACCTTAACATGTACGGGGCTATCAGAAGCGGATTTTAAGTTGAAAAAAATATGTTAATATTTTTTTGTGGGCCTTTTTAAGAATGTGCGATGTTTTGAAAATATTTCATATAATATGCTTAATAGTATTTTGTAACCAATGGAAAAAAAGTTTAAAATACTGTTTTGTGTCGTCTTGTGTGAACGGATCATTAAACACCGGCGTTCAAGTCCTTGGATATGCGCTTTTTGGCCAGATTAAACAAACACACTGTTTCAAATGCTTTATTAGCGTGCCGCCTTCAGTTGTTACCATTTAGCTGACAATCCATCTTTCTGCTTTATTATTCTTAAGCCAGATAACTGCTCCCCTAATCTTATTCTGGCACGATGAATACACTAGCGCCTTCTTGAGTTCATTCCATAGTCTCTTACACGACACTACTAGCCGATACCGACAGTTGCAAAAAAAGGATCATTTTTAAAGATTTTTTTGCAGAAGAATGTGCTTTATCACAGCCTTTACTTTACAGGTTCACTCTTTGCTGAATGTTTAGGGCTTCATTCTGACCTGATATTCTTGCCCCCACCCTTTTCCATTTCTGACTAACTTTTGCAGAAAAAAAGTTTCTCCTCGCATATTTTCGTAAGACATATTGCTGCATTTCAGTAAGTGTTTACCTAATGCTTCTATATCATAATGAAACTCCTGGTAATTTCATGGGTTCCTTGGGGAACGCTTTCGTTACCCAAGTACATATATTGTGATTTCTTTCCTAAAGTGGGCATGCGCTGCAACATAATTGGAATATGATTCTGTTGTGTCAGTAGATTTCCAACAACAAGCTTCTATACTGTGTTGGATCATACATTTTTTCCTGTGTTGAGACGTGTGCAAACCTTTACTTCCAGAGGGTAATGATCCAACCGATGTTGGCTAGTCGAATCAATTGCGCGCCTAATACATTACCGTCTATTAAAATACGAATAATCTGCTTTCTCATTGTTTGATCTGATAACAGCCACCTGACTTAATGTCAAGATGTCGAAATTTAATTCTACTTACTATAATACTTTCTCATTCCTTTTATGGAGGTTTCCACAGGGAGGCTAAGTTTTGCAAATGTTGGAACAAATATATTTTTCCTTCCAGTTTTGCTGATGATTTTAATATCATGGTCGGAACAGTGGTCGTTTTAAGGTTATCATCGATCTTGTAGATAAAGGAGGCCCATTTTAGTCATCTATTTTAAATGGGAATGAAAACCAACAATAAGCTTAGATAAAGAAGAGGCCAAGATAGATCTGTAGTTTGCCAACTAAAACTTGTCAAAGCCTTTACTTGGTAACTCATACACCCTATACTCCTCCTTAACATACCATTTAATTCTAAAAAAGGGAATGACATGATTAATAAAATCTACTTTGTCAATTTTTTTTTGATTTGTTAAGTAAAGTGTCGTTTTGTATTGGAATTTTAAAGAATTATAATCTACTTTGCTTCGAAGTTAGTTTTTCCACTCCTGATTGTATAAAATTTTAGACTATTAACTTAATTACATTCTCTAGTATCTTACAAACAATTTAATGTTTATACTACAGATCGACTGAGTTTTGCTTACCTAAGAATGGCTACTTGAATGCGGTTCCTTTGGACTTCTTCTCAAAATAGCAAACACCCTGTTTAATTTGTTAAGTGCTAAGTGTGCTGTGAGTAACTGGTGGTGAGTGAAGTATATTCAACGAGCAATGAATCATCAAGTCTTTTCAACAGGACACACAAAATATTGCAAGAACGTAAACGTAAGCAAATATAAAGTGGCAAATATGTACATTTAAAGTGCAAATTTTCATTTCTAGAAAGTATTTAGTTTTTTTTGAACGAAAAGTAGAAAAGAAAAATTTTGAAAAATTTCATTCATGCCGTTGCAGTTTAGAAAATATTGATTTGGTTGTGTTACATTTTGCCATTTTATGATTTAATTTTTTTACACTCTCTTTTTTAAATTGTTGATTTTTTTCTTTGTCCCTTAAGTAAATGGAATTTGATTGGTTTTTATTTGAAAAATTTTTTTGCAAAAAGCGCCATAAAAATTGAGAAAATATTTGTATGTTAAAGAACTTCAAAAAAGTGCACTTCATTCAGAAGATATTTCTAATATTATTTAGTTTAATATCTGAATCTGAATACATTTGTTTATATTTTTAATAACATCTTCGAATAGCTTAAGCTGCTGGCAGGTCTTGCTGATCCTCCTGCCTTTTTACTATTTTATATGATGTCCCATTATACTTTGAAAAATTATTGAAAAAAATCTAGAGGTAAAGAAATATTGTATTTTTTAGGGACTGTATGTAAATCATAAATTATTTTCGAATTTTTAAATGAAAAAATCATATACAAAGAAACATCGGAAAATTAGATGAAGTGCACCATCTTCATGGCAGCAAACTAGATCTTTTCAAAGTCAAGTGCTTGATTTTTTTAATTTTAAGTTTTTTTTTGTCAAAAAACTATAATAATTTTTTAGTTTTTTGCAAAAAAAAAATATTTTTAATTAATATAAAAATTTAAAATAACGATTGTTGTTTATTTAGTTGATTATTATAAAAACAAAAAATAATAATTTTTTGAAAAAAAAAATTAAAATTAAAAAAATAAAAATTATTTTTTGAAACAAAAAATTAAAAGCTAATTTTTTTTTAAACAAATTATAAAAACCCTTGCTTTTTTAAATAAATTATTGTTTTTGGTTTTTTGTGGAATGTCCTTGATTATAGGATATATGTGAGCCAACAAGTCACTTTACTAAATTATAGGAAAAAAAATAATTTTCACAAATTTTTAACACATTTATCTGACACAAAATTTTGCTTAATTTTTAATTCAAGTATTATGTATGTATATTAAATTTTACTCTCTAAAAAAATTTTTAACAAATTCATTTAGAATATAAAACCAATTATTTTACTCTTTTTTGTGTGCATGTGCTGATGTCAACTGCAGTAGCAGCTTTTTGTTCACCAAAGCTTATGCTTTAAATACAATTAATTATCATTTGAAAATATTTATTCTAATACTCGATCTTGATAAAACCACAGAACAATAGCCTTGTCTGCAGTAAAGTTTTGTTGGCGCATTCTATAGCTTACGGTTATTAATACCTTTCATGTTGTTTTTGTTACTATTATGTTGTAGATTGTGAAAATTAAGTTTTATATAATGTCGTGTGCATGTGTGTGTGTATGTATTTTCCACCAGTAGGTAATAAACTTTATGATTATTACCTTTTTTTGTGGTACTAAAACGGAAGAGAGTATGAGTGAAAACAGCGGTTGTAAAATGCTTATTGTTAACAGCAAAATACAGCAAAGAAGCAGAAGTATGTATTAGATTTAACCACAACAATACCTTGTGGTATTATTGTAAAGAAATGCGCTATAACAAATCACAATATTTAAAGGTTATTGTGTCTAAACATTTTGCAGTATAATGATATCTCTAAGGTATTTAAAGTAATAAAAACAAAATATTTTCCTTACTTACTAACATATCGTTACCTTTATATAAAGAGGCCCTAACCCGCATTTTTGTACACTTCGTATTATATTTATAGGTCTGTCATTCTGTTTGTAATTTCTTAAATATCTATTTGTGACCCCATAAAGTATTTCTTTTCTTAATCCTTATAAATAGGAAAATTGATTTAGCAATGCCAGTATGTTTGTCAGCCCGATAGTCTGTTGAAGTCGAGTTTCTAAATCCGTTTGTTTTATTTCTTCGACCTTTTTGTGGTTTTAAGAGTTTTGGTATTGAAATTTAGCAAAATCGCCTAATACTTGCCAAAAACATAAGCCCAAAACCACTTGTTTCTCTGTTTATTTCTAAAAACTTTGTACATAAAAACCTCTAAAACTGCCCCGGAGTTACCCTTTGTGCAGTGTAAGACCAACTCCCATCAATTTTTCTTCATAAACATTTTTGAGGAGCATACGTACACCTTATCTGCGTTCCTTAACAGGGTTTAAATACAAAGTTTACAATTTTTTAATTTTTTTTTAATCGCCCCCACAGCTTCCATTGTGCTCGGAAAAAGGTCAAATGTAACACCGACCTCAACTAATTTTTCTTCCCAAATATTTTTGTGAAACACACTTATCCCTTATCTGAAGCTTCTAATTTACAAAAGGATGTAAAGACGTCCATCATTTCCCCAGAGTCATCCTTAGGAAAAAAAATTTCCGCTCCAAATCATTTTAATGAACATACTCTCCAGCCTTAAGAGGGTTGCCATACAAAATTTAAAAAAAATAGGGTGAAAACCGCTTCACATTGTAAACGGTATATCAGATTTGACACAGCCAAATCAGGCGCTTTTTTATACCAAAATATTTTTTGGTTAATTGTAATATATAAGCAGACCATTTATCTATATAAGCGAACATCTGGACTAATACAAAAAAAGTTTTGAGTCTTTCTTTATTAGGGTAACGATACATACATTTGTATCGTGTAAAATGTAGAAGCAGTTGTAAGAATATTAGCAAACAGGACGTGAACAGTCACTTACACAAACAAAAAATTGCCAAAGCGCGCCGTTAATGTTTTTGCCAGTGTTTTTTAAGAGTGAAACGAATACTTTTGTTTGTTAAGTAAAAGGTATTTTGAATTTATAAATAATAAATGCAAAATTTTATTTTTTTAGTAAATTTATAATAAGTTTTTGAATTGATTGTTAAAAGGGGGATATTATTATACATCCTTTTCCTTGTATATTTACTAACCGCATTCTGCGTGTGGGTAATGTTTACTCAGTACATGGTGTTGCAAATACGTTTTGGACCAAACTTTTCATATTATATTACTAAATTAATAAGATATTCGTATTTGCTTTTGAAATGAAAGACAAGGTTCAGAGGTTTTTTCTTGCTAAAATAGTTTTGTGTTTTAACGCAAATATCTAAACTATGATAGGTAAAGGTATCTGCAGTAAAGCAAGCAGCTGCTGTAATATTTATGTTTAGTTGATCCCTTTGTGTAAGCAAAAAGTAAGAAAAAGATAGAAAGAGGATGTGAGAATGGGGAGACAAAGAAAGAGACAGGGAGAGAGAAATTAAGAAAATTTAAATAGCTGAGCAAGCAGCCTAATTTTACTTCGTTAGCAGCAGTTGTCCATCCCTGCTCCGTATTTGCAAGAAACCCGCAATCTCTAATGAAAAATTATAGATTAATGGACTTATGTTGAAAACATCTGACTACTATAAGGTCTGCTAGGCAAAAGCATTTACTCTGCTTCTCTGCTTCACGAACTACACTGCAAGAGGGAGGGCAGTGTAGTTCCACAGCAATGAATTCAAAACTGACCAGTAACCAGTTAAAACTGCCGAAATGTCTCTGAGCATTCGACTGCCTTGATTGATAAATCAATAAAATGTCTTTAATAACGCTATCCACGCTATCAATGTACGTTCGCGCTAACGTTGTGTTGACCTCCTAGTCCCAGTGAGGCTATTAGTTTAACACTACACGTGAAGCTTCCGAAAAGAGAAGAACGTGCAACAGAAGACATTTGTTATCTCGTCCTGTAACTTATATCGCATTAAAGATAGTATCATAGTATCAGCAACATAGCTGGATCTGCTGGCAGCATACTCCTAAATTTGTTCGAGTAAAATATATATAAAGACATCGGCTTTGGGCTTAAGGATATTTACTGTTCATGGAAAAGTTTTGGAGTAAAATATGCGTCAAAACGATACCCAACTGCAGCTTGGAGGTAAGTAAAGTTCTTGATATTTCTGCGATTCTGGAAGTTTGAACTAAGTCCGAGTTCTTGTTTTTGCGATAAATATACATCCTCAAGTCCTTCTATTAGGTCCGCTTGGTATATAGTTCCTGATTGAGTTGATCCAGGCTTATTTCTGAAAAATTTTATTTTCAATGGAAATGAGATTTGCAGTCACAATAATAGTTGCGTGAATGCAGTTCATGCAGCCAGCTTGTAGTCTTATCGCGGTATTTTGCGCCAGCCTTTTCTCCAGAAAATTGAGCGGAGGTCAGAAATCTTGTTACAGTCATTATATTAATGTTTAGCTTAAAACATATCACGCCTGCCACAAAAATCTATAGTCGTTTTATAAAACCAACCAGCGTTCCGTGGACTGATGCTCTGAGCCCCTTCATAAGCACACTTGCACACATATAGTATCGAGTGTACGTTTGCCACTTTCGCGTATATGTAGGACGTCAAGGATGTCTGATATCTACCAGATATGTCGTGCTATCGATCAAAGTCATTGTCCGTACATTTAGAATCTAATTACGTAAAACGCAACGAATAATAACAAAAACAATTGTATGGAAAAAAATAAAATTTAAAAAACATTTCCATATATTTTGTTTTTGTTTTTTGGGGCGTTGCGTTTCAGGAAATAAGGGGGTTTGTATTGGAGATTAAAAAGGAGGCTGTTTACAACATCAAAACAGTCCACCTAAGAAAGTTGGTAGATGATCCGTTCCGCACCCTCAAGTAACAAAATATTCTCAGCAACAATATCGTTTTTATACCCTTCACATAAGTGATAAGGGTATATATAAGTTTGTCATTCCGTTTGTAATTCCTTTATTATCCATTTGGGACCCCATAAAGTATATATATTCTGGATCCTTATAGATAGGGAAACCGATTTAGCGATGTCCGTCTGTCCGTCTGTCCGTCTGTCCGTCTGACCGTCTGTCCGTGTTATGGTTGAAATCAACTTTCTGAAGCCCCCCGATATCGCATAGACCCGAATGTGGTATCAAACTGTCACAGATAGTCTCGAGAAAATCGGTATTGAAATTCAGCAAAATCGCCCGATAAATAACCGAGATATAAGCAAAAAACCACGACTACCTCGGTTTTTTGAGTCTACAACAACAACAAAGAACATACTTTTACATGTAATAATAAAAAAACAACAAAAAAACAACAAAAAAAGAAAAAAACAGAATCAGTCATGTCTATATTATTGAAACACACCCAAAACAAAAATTTTATTAGTATTAGTGTTCATACATATAACAGCGTTGCCATACAAAGCTTAATTTAAACATTTTTAAAATCGCTCCTACGGCTTCCAGGGTTCTCCAACAAAGGTAAAATGTAAGACCGACCCGAATTATTTTTTCCATCCAAACATTTTTGTGGAACATACTTATCCTCTATCTCTAGCTCCTGTCATGGTTGCCATACAAAATTTTAAAAAATAACGTAAAAACCGCTATAACTTCCCCGGACTTGCCCGTAGAGGAAAAAAATGTATCACAGACCCCCATTAATTTCTACTCCCAAACATATTCCTAGAATATACTTACCCCCTATCTCCACGCCCTGAGGGGGTTGCCATACAAAATTTACAAAAATGATATGAAAATGCCCACAACTTCTTCAGAGTTGGCCTTAGAGCAATAAAGTGTACGACCGACCCCTATTAGTTTTTTCTCCCAAACATATTCCTTGAACATACTTACCCCCTATCTCCACCCCCTAATGGGGTTGCCATACAAAATTTACAAAAATTATAAAATGCCCACAACTTCTTCAGAGTTGGCCTTAGAGCAATAAAGTGTACGACCGACCCCTATTAGTTTGCCCTCCCAAATATATTCCTAGAACATACTTACCCCCTATCTCCACGCCCTAATGGGGTTGCCATACAAAATTAACAAAAATGATAAAATGCCCACAACTTCTTCAGAGTTGGCCTTAGAGCAATAAAGTGTACGACCGACCCCCATTAGTTTGCCCTCCCAAACATATTCTTAGGACATACTTACCCCCTATCTCTACGCCCTAAGGGGGTTGCCATACAAAATTTACAAAAATTATGTAAAAATGCCCACAACTTCTTCAGAGTTGGTCTTAGAGCAATAAAGTGTACGAGCGACCCCTATTAGTTTCTTCTCCCAAACATATTTCTAAAACATACTTACCCCCTATCTCCACGCCCTAATGGGGTTGCCATACAAAATTTACAAAATTTATAAAATGCCCACAACTTCTTCAGAGTTAGCCTTAGAGCAATAAAGTGTACGACCAACCCCCATTAGTTTGCCCTCCCAAACATATTCCTAGAACATACTTACCCCCTATCTCCACGCCCTAAGGGGGTTGCCATACAAAATTTACAAAAATGATGTAAAAATGCCCACAACTTCTTTAGAGTTGGCCTTAGAGCAATAAAGTGTCCGACCGACCCCTATTAGTTTGCCCTCTCAAACATATTCCTAGAACATACTTACCCCCTATCTCCACGCCCTAATGGGGTTGCCATACAAAATTTACAAAAATGATAAAATGCCCACAACTTCTTCAGAGTTGGCCTTAGAGCAATAAAGTGTCCGACCGACCCCTATTAGTTTCTTCTCCCAAACATATTCCTAGAACATACTTACCCCCTATCTCCACGCCCTAATGGGGTTGCCATACAAAATTTACAAAAATTATAAAAAGCCCACAACTTCTTCAGAGTTGGCCTTAGAGCAATAAAGTGTACGACCGACCCCCATTAGTTTGCCCTCCCAAACATATTCCTAGAACATACTTACCCCCTATCTCCACGCCCTAATGGGGTTGCCATACAAAATTTACAAAAATGATAAAATGCCCACAACTTCTTTAGAGTTGGCCTTAGAGCAGTAAAGTGTACGACCGACCCCTATTAGTTTGCCCTCCCAAACATATTCCTAAAACATACTTACCACCTATCTCCACGCCCTAAGGGGGTTGCCATACAAAATTTACAAAAATGATAAAATGCCCACAGCTTCTTCAGAGTTGGCCTTAGAGCAATAAAGTGTACGACCGACCCCAATTAGTTTGCCCTCCCAAAGGTATTCCTAGAACATACTTACCCCCTATCTCCACGCCCTAAGGGGGTTGCCATACAAAATTTACAAAAATTATGTAAAAATGCCCACAACTTCTTTAGAGTTGACCTTAGAGCAATAAAGTGTACGACCGACCCCCATTAGTTTGCCCTCCCAAACATATTCCTAGAATATACTTACCCTCTATCTCCACGCCCTAATGGGGTTGCCATACAAAATTTACAAAAATGATATGAAAATGCCCACAACTTTTTTAGAGTTGGCCTTAGAGCCTATTTAAAAATTAGAAATATTTCATAAGTAAAAAAAAAAAAATGGTTAAAAATAAAAAAAGTTTGGGATTGCGAAAGGTCAATGTGAAGGGTATATAAGATTCGGCACAGCCGAATATAGCGCTCTTACTTGTTTTTAAATGAAATGCATGTGATATGGTCACTGTGATATTTTCTGCCTTGACGATAGTTTTTAATCCCATTTTATTCAATTTTTCTAAGCCTTATAACGACGATAAAATGTCCCTCTGGAAGCTCTCCTGGAGACGTAAGATCGCCCTACCGTAGACCTTATGATTTTGCGCCCAGGAGATGAAGATAACTTAACTGAAAAAAAGTCAACCCTACTCACGTTATGCCTTAATATTGACAGGTCCATAAAAGGAACTTGATTAAAGGGAGCCGTTATCCATGATCTGCTATTAACGTAAGCATGTTGAGAGTATAGCAGAAGATGAATATCGATTGTCACACCTCGCTAAGCCTTTTCACGGCTTTAAGCAAAAAAAGCATTAAACTGATTGACCGATAGTATTTTGTTTCGAATGTAATACCTTACTTCTCAGAGGTAAAGAAACCTTAAGACTCCGTTTGCTAGAAGTATGACTGAAATGTTCTGAAAAGGTAGAGTATAATTTCTTTGATAATATACTTACTGCAAACTAACTGAAATCAACTTATCCGCCTCTGATGGCTTAAATATTTTAAGGATAAAAGTTACCCATTTCCACAGAAGATCATTAATTCAAAGGGTTAAAAAAATGTGAGCAAACTCTTTCTCCGAAATAAAGAAACACCTTGAGAAATTAAAGTTTATCAACACTTTAATTGATTTTAAAGGTCCATCCTTCCGAATGTAGCTGGGGACGACAGCTGATTGCCAAGCCGTCTTCTATTATACTGCTTTTTAATTCAATAATATCTGAACTAAAAAAAGATTTATAATAAGCATGTAACTTTGTTTCAATATTGTCTGAAACCTAAATTCCGGGTTTTAACAATATTCATAAGGAATACAAAGTCTTCGTGAATTAAATTGAGCCAAAAATAAATTAAATAAAATTTTTGTTTAAACTGTTTTTTAAGGAGAAAAAAAAAACATTTGTATCCTTACTTTACAGTTCATTTTATTTTTCAAGTCATCTAAATATATAGAAATTCGATAATCGTTTAATTCAAAAATTTTAAAAGTTATGTGTAAAACTGCACGATTATACTTCATGCAGAGTAACCTTATTGAAATTCCTCATTAAGCCTGTTTCGACTTTGTTCTGTTTTAATTAGAAATTTAATATGTTAGCTTAAGTTTATATTTTATTTGAAATGGCTTTTTGTGTGGTTTCATACAATTTATACTTTTATTTAACTTTTGAATGTTTTCAGGCAGGCATTTCAAAAAGATAATTATTTGTTTAACAAGTAAAATTAAGTGGGAAATTTCATTGAATATAAAATTAGTTATAAATACATTATCCAAAACTAAAAAGTAACCGCATGGTAATAAAAATGAATGCAAATGTTTTTGTTTTTTTTTAAATAAATTCACAATATTTTATTTTATGTAAAAAATATTCTAAAGATTTTAGTGTTAATGGCTGCACAAAAGGAAACCAAATGCTTGCATCAACTGTATTTGCGGTCAATGTTGTGTAAAATCCACAATAATATTAAACAAATATACAACAGCAAAATGAAGATTAACAAAAAAATATTGAAAAAAAACTTCAAGGACTTCAATGATAATTAGTTGAATTTTACCACTTAAAAAATCCTTTGCTTTTACTCTTTTTTCGTTTGTATAAAGCTTGTAAGTTTGTAAAACTATTAAGCAGGTTTTAGTAAAACTGGTAGAGGGCCATTGGAGAAACGAAATCAAATCAAAGATCTAAATATAAAAGGACCAAATAAAAAAAAATTTGATATTTACTCATTGAGGTCTTTTGAGTACCACAAAGGATCTTTTTATGACTTAAATACTTGCAAGGGAGTGCTTATCATTTTCAAACAGAAATGGAGAATAAAAACTTTGAACGCTAAGAAATAAAAGTGTATGTCAATTATATTTTATTACAAATCAGTAAATATAGGTATAGAAAAAAATATGTTTAACAGCACTTTTAAATACTATTAGTTTTTTTCTTGTAATTTCTAAAAGTATTTTTCTACTCTCCAGATATGTCTCGTTTTTATCATTAATTTATTTTAAAAAACATATGACTTTTAATCAAAGAGTAAAAAATCCAGAAATAAATCCTCTTAAAAAAACTTGTGTTAAATCACAATTTGATTGCTGTGTTCTAACTGGGTTCAGCCTGGAATGTTGAGTGTGATCCGGGATAAATCTAAGGTTTGCCTTCTCATTATGAAAATGAAAATCGCGTACTCATAAAAGGGTCTTAGGCGTAAGACTATACAATGGCTAAACAGGAGTATAGAAATTAACATCAATGAATAGAAACTGCAATATTGCGGCCCAACTTGCATATTTCATTGGGATAAACGAGACAATACGGACTGCTGCGACAAAAGATTTGGAGATGAACTTAATTATCCAGCAGACTGAAACTCGCATATGCTAATAGACTCAACTTATGTCAAAACTCTTTTAGGCAAGGGAGGAATGAATTGATGGAAGGTATGAGTCTAAACATTAACCCATTTTGTAGACACCGTGGAGTTATCCGGAAGTTTATTTCCAGCGAAGATAAAATCAATTGCACTGAACTCAAATGGATTTGCAGTCCTAGTTAAACTGGATTCTAGGGATCCTTTATCTTGAAAACCAAGATCTCCTTTTCCTCCTTAAAAGAGCCAAAAAAGTAAAATAAAAAGCGCCTTTTCGAAATCCACCCCCACTTCACTTATTACTAGCATCATCAATTTACAAATGGTCTTCTTAATACCAGGGCTATTTACAATAGAATTTGTAACCATCATCTGGACTATAACTCCGTAGAAGAGACAATAAAAGACAACCCACATTCGGGCCACTGCTCTTCCGAGCTCAACCATATGCATGCTTACATATTTTGTTGCTGTAAGTGCCTTAAAATCTGTCTGTTGAAACAATATACACAGAATGACATCAATAAATCTTGCACAATTCAGTAGAGTCAATAAGGCAATAACAGGGCATAAGTGTGAGGTAAAGGAAAAATATAGGAATAGTTTTCGTTAACAGCACTGGTTCTTTTATTTGATAAAGACTTTCCTACACCCTACTTGCTAGAAATCTTTAGAACAATTTCCTTTTCGACAAAGGTAGTATCTAAAGGCATAAAATATGTCACCATAATCCTAAGTGGTTCACAATTTGGGTTCCCCGGTAGATCAGTGGTAAGTGCAGGAGTCTACCAGCTTGGAGGTTGTTGAACCAATTCCCACCATTGACCCTAACAAGTTTTCTTCATTTTTCTTTTCTTTTCTTTTTCTTCCGCTCTAAATTTCTTCTCTCCTTCCATCTCGGTCCATTACATCTGCCTCTCTAGGTAACTAAAGGGACCAAATTAAGTAGACCCAAGTGACCTGTATTCTTTGATTAAATGGCCGACTGCTCTTCTTTTCAGAGCAATATTGCTTGTTCTTGTAAAGCTTTTATATTTACATATAAGATGCTTTAAATTCATCTTATCGGTAAACGTTATATTTACTGAGATATAAAGGAACGTGAGCATGGATTATGAGTGATTCCAGACTGTGACTCATATTTTGGTCCATAGTAAACCGACCATCCTGGTTTTTAAAAGAAATCTGCCCACAAATATTTCTCACATTTGGACATCAAAACTTTTTCTTGGGGTTTGACTTGGCACTGGTAACTTGATTTAAATAAAAGAAGATACAGACATTGGACACAAGGTCAGACGGAGAGAGGAACAGGAGGACGTATAGGCTAAAGGCCATGTCTTAATTGACTTTTCTATCTTAAAACAACCCGAATATCTGTTTTA
Organism: Melanophora roralis; assembly: GCA_963583895.1. Taxonomy (NCBI): domain Eukaryota; kingdom Metazoa; phylum Arthropoda; class Insecta; order Diptera; family Rhinophoridae; genus Melanophora; species Melanophora roralis. The sequence continues at coordinate 83,958,044 of OY757189.1, forward strand.
AGGTTTTATGGTAATAAATGACTGTTGCCGAATTTACACATATATCACTACATGAAGGGTTTAAGACAGTTATATTTAACCCAAAAGTTCTTAGCTTCTTCTTATATCACAGCTACAGTAATTCAAATATAATGTTTAAAATTTCTTGAGTACCGTTTTTCTTATAAAAATATTCACTTTCTTCTAAATATTTTTTCCTTAAACTCTTATCAAGAGCATGAGACCGAAACAGAATATTTTTTACCAAAAAAAATTCAACTGTCACTCACATCCCATTTAATAGTCAGTCAGGTTTAAGCTCAGCTTAGCAAATTTTTGTTATGTTTCTAATCAACAATAATATTTAAAAATAAAATTTCTTCATTGTTGGTAAAGTTTTCAATTCTGTTTAATTCTTTTCTTTCATGTTTGCGCTATATATCCATTAAACTTAACAAATCCCATTACGTCCTGGCAACTAACAAATTAACGTGATTAACACTCTTAAAGTTAAAAAAAATACCAAAAGTGCTAAGAGTGAAATATTTGTATCTATGTCCCTTAATAAAGAAAAATTGTAAAAATTATTTCTAAAATCCCTGACTCACGTTTCAACTAAACTACAAGTACTAGAGAGCAATTTTTACCCTTCAACGTTTGCATCACACACTAGCAAAGTGTTATGTTTATAGAATGAAGTAAAAAAAAAAAGAAACAACAAAACTAAGCAAAGCATGAAATTGTTATGACCACATTCAGCATTTAAGGAAAGACAAAAACCAGATACAGAAAAGAATTATCCAAAGTAAAATCGAATCTTGCCCCTAACCTCTTAGTTTTTGTCCTTCTTGCAAAAAAACCACAGCCAATGTTAAACCATTCATGCATATCCTGTCTACTTTCTTTCTTCCCTTCCCGTCATATCGATTACTTACATTTGGCTAGATTTTAAATAAAAGATAAGCTACGATTTGGTATAACCATCAGCCAATGCTGGTAATACAAATCTAGATTTGGTCATAGATAAAATTAGCAAAAGTAAGAAAAAAGTTAAAGCAAAAGCTCAGTTGGGGGAAAAAAGGAAACCAAAATATGACAAAAAAAAATTAGGAGATAAAAGGAAATTTGCTGGAAAAATTTACACAGTGAAAATATAATTAAAACATACAATTAATAGTGTCACGTGCTACTGATGCAGCATTAAAAAAATAACTTTCTAATTTTAAATATTTAACTTAATTGTTCAGATTAAAGTTAAGAGTATGATGAACTCTGTTAACGTTCATTTAATGAAGGTAAGGTTAGGTAAGGTTAAGAAAGATAGAGACGAGTGCAACTTGCCACCTTTAGCCAAAGGCCCCTTGGCTTATTTTGAACCCTTTCAGGAGAGTCAGGAAAAAATTGAGAAAGACAGAGTGTCGAAGATTCATGTGGATACCTGCCGCGTGTGCCTAATCCCATAGTGCTCCTAACACAAGCTGGATTAAGAAAGACCGAAAAATTCGAAGTAAGAGCGATACAGAAACATGAAAGGAGGGCAAGAATGCCGCCCGCAAGAAGTCAAAAGAAGTACACGCTAAGGCACCACTTAAACCCTTTGATGAATCCTATGATGTTCCCCAGCCCACAGTCAGAGAGCTAACCAATTCCATCCAATGAGCGCCCTTCCAACCACCTCTGTCGGGGGATTTGCAGCCTGTCCCATTTGCTCGCGATATATCTCACATTGCAGCCCTTGTTTAACTCAGAACCCTCCTGTTCTCCTTGAGTATCTAGTCACTGCCCCTCCTATCTAGCCTGGGCTACAAAAGTCTGGAGATTTCACAATGATCCCTTTCCTCAAAGTTTTTCCTACCTTGTTTATTACCCAAGGCCCTATCAGTCGATAGTAGAAATCCAATTAAGTCTCACGAATATGCCAAATATCCCTGGCCGATTCAGTTCACCATAGCCGGTAGCAACCCCCAGATTTTGCCTATAAAGTTTCTGCAGGCATAATAGGCATTGAGAGTATTCCTAGCCCCCTTCTGAGCATTGGCTCTCCAAGATAACTTGCCATTCACGACGATATCCAAACACCTGGTCCAATCCACTAGTTTCGGCTCAACACCGTCAAGCTCTTGCAGCTCAAAGTCTGTTTTGTTAATGAAAGAGCTTCGAGAAATTTCTGGGGCCTTACTTTTATTTGTTGAACGATATATGAAAAATGCTTTTAAAAAACAAGTATTCATACAAATTTATTTCTTTTGTGCAGCTTAAATAGATGCAGATGTGAGCAACGCATACAAGTAAGTCTTACGCTTGCTTACGTATTCTTGTTATCAATCTGGTCTTGTAATCAAAGTACAAGTCGTATTTTTAAAGGTATTTTGATAAAATTAACACAGTGATGCCCCATTAGAGGGATGCCCCGGTATATCAATGATAAGTGCATGAGTCTACCTATCTAGGGGTCATGGGTTGCCTGATAAATCTGCTTTATCCTACTTTCCTTTTTTTATCTTTTTAAAAATTTCTTTTTTTCTTATATCTCCACATTTTCTTATGGACATCGATAGATAACACAATGGACCGAATTAAGTGGACCTAGACAAACTGTACCCTTTCCTTAAACGGCTGCCTGTTCTTCCCAGCCTAACCAACAGATAGATTTGTTTAGTATGAGGACCAAGCCTATTGTTTGTAGTAAAGATTGGTTAATTTTTTGGCATGGCTTCAATGTATACGTTCTTCCTTAGCAAGCATTTTCGGCTGCAAATGCCTTTTTTTTACTTCCAAAATTTTGCTTGTGCTTATCACCTTATGCCACAAAATTTTAATGATAATTCTATAATGTTTAATCTATGATAATCCACTGGACCTAATTGTGTTACTCATTATTATTTTTATATTAACTCATAATCACAACGTAGGTAAAGTAGATTGTGGATAATGTAGGATAAAGTACAGTAAAGTAGAGTACAATATTTTCGGGCTGGAAGGACTTTCTCACCTGTTGTTAGTTTATTTTCTGAAACTTACACAATAACATATTTTGTTTTGTGGGATCCCTAGGTTCTTGAGTTAGCCGGTTTACTAAGATTAAAGAAAGTAGGCAGCTTGGAAATAAAAAAAGTGAGTTTTATCCCATTTTGTATATTATCTTCGCCCCTCTGCTTTATCTATGCAAGAAAAAAAACAGCTAAAATAAGAAAAGTCAAAAAACTAAACAAAGGGTAACTGCATATTACTGGCACTATTTGCTTGCCTGTTATCCCTGCTCTCAAATATTTTCCTATTTTAGCGCACCCGTAAGACAGGAAAACCCGGGTTTGTTTTATCGAGCCATTCGGTTTAGTTTGCCCAGTGACGGCTACCTGGCGCATTTCAACCTTTTTATATTATAATCTATCCACTATAACGATTCACGAGCCGATTACTTGTTGGTACAAAATCCTTAATGCTTTCATTTATGGTTTTTTGCAAACTATTAAATGGATTAACGTAAAAAGATGAAAAGACATTTTAGTATTAAGCAGCACCCAAATAGCAAAAAATTTAAGACACTAGATTAGTGAATAAACTTTGGTAAGGATATGAACACGTCCCATATATCCTTTTTACAAAACTTCAAATAGTGTTTTTTTTTGTAATAAAGTGAAAAATTAAATTTTAGGAAATTTGAAGCAAAATTATTCAAAGTCTCAAAATTTTTTTAATTAGCCAAGCTGGGCGACTGCTAAAATTAATAATTTAATGCCAGTAAGACTTAAAGGAAGTAAACTTGTACTTACCATACCTTTGACACCCCTTTGGGGAAAGGCAACAAGCTGAACACACCATAGACTTATATCGTAAGATTTCATTATTTGTTTTTTTTTTAATTTTACATTAATATTAATATTTTAAAATGTTGGTTCAAGTATTATTTTTGCAACTCATAACAATTTTTAGAATTAAATTGTTATGCAAATCATTTTTCTAATAACAACTAAAAAGAAATAAAACTTAAACACTATAACAAATGTTATTTGTATCTACGTTTTGTGGCAAATCTTTATTAATGTTTCGATATAAAAGTTTTAACCATAAAAAAGACACTTACAAAGATTTTTAGACAAACTTTTATGTTACGTATAGTATACCGCACGTATAAACGTAAAATTTTAAATTTCTTTTTCTTTGTATTTACTTACCGTATTTTTTCATTTTCTTTTATTTGCAGCACTGCAACAACATGTTAAAAAATTGTACGAAAGAAAAATTGAAGAACTAAAAATCAAGCATAAGAAAAAATCCATAGCAAAATGCATGCCACAATACGAGCATCCAAAAACCACCTGCATCTTGTTACACATAAATTTTATTTAAGATAAAACTTTTTACACAAAACTCCCCTTTCCCTATAAAGTTGAATGTTCGTTTTTTTCATACATACTTTTCATGCTGTGTTATGAAGTTGAAAATTACTATCGCTGCTAATACTACCACTACTACGATTTGCACACAAACGATTAAACACAGTATAAAGAGAGTATCTTTTATATAAAACATACAAAAACACCTGAAGCAAAAAAAGGGAACCAAAGCTGGTGCTTTTTTGCAAAACCGGAAATAGCACAGGAATCAAATAAAAACAAAAATTTTTCGGCTGCTTCTGCAATCGTTACTAACCACCATCATCATTACTTCCAGCATACGGACAATAACGACCAGGAACACAATTGAGAAAAATGTGTTCAAAAACACAATTTTGTTTTTTAAATTTGCGCACATATTTTATATATTTATGCTGTTATTTACTCATCATGGTAGCAGCTGGTTCCCGGGTGGTCAATGGCTTAAAATGTTACTGTAATCCAAGAGAATGTGATGTTCTTCGTGAGCTAGATTGTCCGGGCAAGGGTTTAATGCTATGGGATCCATGCAAGTAAGTTTAATATAAATACCGAATTTTAAGCTTAAATAAAACTTAAATAAAAAAGGAAAAAAAAATTAATTAACAAAAATTCCATTAAAAAACGTGAACATCAAAAAACTGGTTCACAGTATTTTGCCTTAAAAGCTTTTGGTAAATTTCCAAAATGATTTATTATTTTAACCAACTACTATTTTTGACATTGTAAATTTTTTTTAAAACATTTTATATATAATATTACAGATGTTGTCGCATATGTGCCAAAATATTGGGTGAACCCTGCGGCGGACCTGGTGATTTTTCTGGGCAATGTGAACCACCACTTAAGTGTGTAACAAAATTACCCATTTCAAGTGGTTTAGGTGTTTGTATGGGTAAGTTTTTATTTATACTTTACATTTTTTTTTTTATTTTAATTAAGAATTGCGTACTTCTCCCTTAATAAACATTTTTGCTTGTAACTTGTTGGATGTAAAAAAATGTAAATTTATTTGCCAATGCATGACAGGTATAACGGCTGGATAGTCTTTAGTGTTTATGGTGTAGTTGTTGACATAATAATGTTTGTTCTGCAAATAAAATACAATAATAAAAAACCAATCTACTATTAAAAAAAATAAAATAAAATAAAATAAAATAAAATAAAATTAAATAAAATTAAATAAAATAAAATAAAATAAAATAAAATAAAATAAAATAAAATAAAATAAAATAAAATAAAATGAAACAAACCTAATTTAAATAATATGAAAAACAGTTAAACAGTAAAATTCATAAAATGAAGCAAAACAATTTAGTATAAAAAAATAATAAAAAACCACAAAAATATGTTAAAAGTATTGCACATGTATTGTCTAACTTACCGCTATTATCGGACATTTCTTTGGAAAATTGCTAGTTCGAAATAGCTCCCTCATAGTTATTTTAATGGGTTGTATTTTAATATTAGACATATCCAAGACCTTACAGCCATCAAAATCATATTTAATCAAATTAAATGGACGATTATTTTTCTTCACCACATCAAATGTCATCTTAATTCCCAAACTGGTAACATTTTCATTTATAATAATATTCAATGAAAATTGGTTATCTGAGAGCAAAGTACTCTCGAGCCTTTTAACCAAAACTGGATTTAAATTATCAAATTTCATTTCGTGAAGCGCAACTATCATAGAATGCTTGTGCTGTAAAGAAAGTTTGAGCAAAAATAAAATCCTAAACAATTTAATATTAAAGATAAACATTTGTTCTATACAATTATTTTTTGTGTAAAATTTTTTAGCTTTATTCCAAAAAAATTATTTTATGCAACTTTACTATTAAAATTTTAGTGCCATTGAGATAAAAGAAAAAGAAAAACTTTAAGTTTGTCATTTTTAAAGACCATTTTTTTTGAAAAATAAGGTTTAGAACTTTTTACTTATTGCGAGCAAGATGTAACAAAAATTTTAGAAACATCCTTTTTATTTAAAAGCTTGCAACCTATATAAAAGATTTCAATTTATAAGTAAAAACTTACAAAAACGTTATGCTAAACGCAAAATAGCTAATTTTTAGTATTTTAAATGAATGCTTAACACGCGTATGTGTTTTAAAGGAAAATAAGTTAACTGGGACATTTCAAAATTCCGTGGCAGTAAGGTAAAAGTGATTAGATTAAATCTTTTTAACTCCCTTTGGGAACCTATGGATTAAAGAAAACCTTAATTTTACTTTAAAACACAAATATTAAAACGAATTGAAGTAGTAAGAATCTTTTTCAAAAAGCAAAAAAATTATTTTAGGGCAACTCCATTGTGAGGAGGGTGATTATTTTGATTACCTTTTTGGTTTTATCTCGAACAATTCAATATTTTAGTTTAAAACAAGTAAGAGCGCTATATTCGGCTGTGCCGAATCTTATATACCCTTCACATTGGTCTTTAAATATACCCAGCCGAGTAATTTTGTATTGCAAACAATATAATAAAAAACCTTGTGCGAGTTTTAAAGTTCATAGAAAAAATAACAAAATTTTAACGTTCGTATGAATAATAGAAATAGATGAAGAAGATTTAAGGTCGAGAGTTTTAAAAGTTTTCGACATTATTCATATTTAAAGGTTAATAAAACTTGTTAAATGTTCTAGTCCCCCTGCTCTTCTCCAACTTTTTCTCCAAAATGTATGAATTATTTGATTATTACTTTTTGTAGAATATTCGAAGTCGATAGCTGTAATAGTATTCCAGAAGAAGCGTATCGAAAATTTTATAAAAATTGTAAATTTGTATGGGAGCTACCCCTTTTTTTGCCCCCACTCAAAAATTTTTTTCTTTAAAGTGTAGGCCTTGTGTTCCACTTACTTTTTGTAGAATATTCGAAGTCGATAGCTGTAATAGTATTCCAGAAGAAGCGTATCGAAAATTTTATAAAAATTGTTAATTTGTATGGGAGCTACCCCTTTTTTTGCCCCCATTAAATAAAATTTTTCTTCAAAGCGTAGGCACTCTTGCCCAATTACTTTTTGTAGAACATTTCATTTCGATATCTTTTATAGTTTCCGAGATATAGCGTATCGAATATTTTATAATAATTGTCGATTTGTATGGGAGCTACCCCTTTTTTTGCCCCCACTCAAAAATTTTTTTCTTTAAAGTGTAGATCTTTCCGTACAATTACTTTTTGTAGAACATTTTAGGTCGATATCTGTTATAGTTTCCGAGATATAGCGTATCGAATATTTTAAAACAATTGTCTATTTGTATGGGAGCTACCCCTTTTTCTGCCCCCACTCAAAAATTTTTTTCTTTAAAGTGTAGATGTTTGCGTACAATTACTTTTTGTAGAACATTTTAAGTCGATAGCTATTATAGTTTACGAGATATAGCGCATAAAATATTTCACCAAATTTGTGCAATTGTAGAAAAAATACCTCTTACCCTGGTCCTATCTGAAAAAATTTTTTCCATTATTTAGGTCCCTTCTTTAGGAGTATCCGTGCCAAGTTTTGTGGATATAGTGACTATACTTACTGAGATATATAGGGATATATGCACGGATTTTGTCCTAAAAAAAATGGGTTACTCTGGGTTTTCGCTTATATCTCGGTCAATAGTGAACCGATTTTGCTGATTTTAAATAGCGATTGTTAGCGGGATATTTCTGATCGTATGCCACCATTAACTGGTCTGTATCTTTTTATTTGACTCCGGAAACTTGATTTCAACAGACGGACAGACGGACAGACAGACAGACGGACAACGCTAAATCGGCTTCCCTATCTATAAGGATCCAGAATATATATACTTTATGGGGTCGCAAATGAATAATAAAGAAATTACAAACGGAATGACAAAGTGATATATACCCTATCACTATGTGAAGGGTATAAAAAGACTATAATTTTCAAGGATAGTACGCTTTTAAGCGACTAACAGTAAGTACGCACTAAAAGAGCATAATTCCTATTTACAAAAATCTCTTGAAGACTGTGACGGGTGTGACCTAACAAATTAAAATTTTATATAAATTTGACTTAGAGATCAAATTGCGTAAAATACTCTTGACAATGGGCTTAAATTTTTTGATTTTTATGGTAATTTAAAATGTTTTTAATCAGTTTTGATTCAATTTTTCTACAAAGACCTATTTTATTTTATTTTATTTAAGCCACACGGTTAAAGTCTTAGATCTTTGAAATATTTATAAATTTTAAATTTTTACTAACCTTTGCTGCTCTTATAGCAAATACGTTAGAAATTAGGAAAAAAATTATCCGCCAAACTTTTGAACACATTTTTAACTTATTAAGAAATTTTTAACAACTGACACAAGGTAGTAACGCAGTAATATAATAAAAAAAATTTTTTTCGTTAAAATAATTTTTTTTACAAGTAATTAAAAACAAATTAATGTAAATTAAGTGCATTACTAAATAAGCAAAATTAAAGGGTTTTTAAAAACTTATAACCATATAAGTAGAACGAAAAATTATAGATTTAGTTAGAGATGTAAAACTAAATTTGTTGGAATAATATGTAACCAACAATTTTTATATTTATTTGTTTTCCTCCATAATATATGTTCATTTTAAGCTTTCGAAATCTTTACTTTCAAAAAACAGATAATGTTGTCACGCTTTTGATAAAAAGAGTGCTTAAGCTTGTGTTTAAAAATTCTGAAATTCACATAAATTTTTATTTGAGCAATAAGTGGCAAAATCCAATAAGCATTTCTATTACATATAATTCAATGCTAAGTTAAGGTAAAGGGTATTTACAATTCCCTATGGCTGAATGAAACAATTTAATTTTTATTATATCGGACATTAGCTACAACATAAAATTACTTTATTTACCTTTAAATTAAAAATGTTTTTTAATAAAAGATACTAACAATAAGTCACATTTGGCTTATCTTCATCTAAGTTAATTTTTTTGAATTAATGTTTCTGCTCAATAACCATAACAAATTTGCGTTATCTGGTCAATATTCAAAAATTTTTGTTAAATTTTTTTTTATTGTGGTCTTTGTTAAGTTTTATTTTAATATTAGTAATAAATACAAATTAAATGTTCATTAATGCCTTAATTAAACTGTGCTTTAAGCAAATAAAATACATTTACCCCTCAATTTACGCTTAATTTAATTGTAATGAAATAAACTTATCAATTTTTACTTTATTTGGAAACATGCAGAAACTAGAAATTTTTGCTATCTTTTTAAGTTTAACATATTTTATTTTAATTCTAATAATCATTTCTGAACGCTGACTTGTTTAGGGTGTCTGGTGGCAAATTTACATTTTTAAATACGAATATTTAAGAAAGTAATAAACGCTTCGGAAGAAGGGTGGAGCCGTTGGAATTATCGATTGTGAGGATTTGGCAGTCACAATGTCGCAAAGGTCAAGTAAGCATCGCGCGTTCGCTGTTAAGACATTTTTTAAGAGTAATGACTCTTAAGTATTTGCTTGTCGACAATTTTGTTCAAAGTTCGGTATTCGGCAAACATGTGATGGACTGAGTGTAATTCAATTCGTTTTTGGGTGCAGAGACTCCGCGTAACTGCTCCGGCTCTGAATTTTCCACTGTCGGGGCCCAGTCGAACTTCCAGCACTCCCGACAACATTGAACTTGTTAAAAGCAGTTTACGCGGAAATCCGCGACTTTCAATACGGAAAAGAGCGGCCTCACTGGGACTTCCAGGAGAGATTACGCATGAAATTTAAAAAAAAACGATCTAAAGTTAGATCCTTTAAAAATTCAAATCGTTTAAGAATTGTAAGAAAGTGACTTTGATTAGGAAAAAATTTTGTGAAACGATGTTGGAGCGTTTTCGCACGGTAATTCCATTATTGGCTTCCAAGCACCGGCATCCATCGACTAAAATATCAAAAGCTATTGCACTGCCCCAGGGTAACTGTTTTGCGTGCCTATTTGGTGAAAATCAACGGTGAATATTATTGAATTCACATTAAAGCACATCATGCGAAGAAGCAAATTACAAAATTGAGCCCGTTTTGCACAACACAAAAATTCAATTTTTTAAGTCACACCGGTTATAGAAATTAAAAGTGCACTGTGGGCACAAGTCATGTTTCTTCACTGTGTTTTTACTATTAGCGCGCTTAAAAAGATGCTGTTATAGGAAATCATAGCCTTGTTTTGAAATCCATTTTGAAATGCGTAAAATATAGGCCACAATGTCACTGAAATGGTAACAGCCATTGCAGTGGAATGGGTAAATTTATCTGTATATCTGCTGAGACTGTAACAACACGTAGAACTGACAAAAGCTTGTCAGAATTTAATAATGTTTCGATAATTTGCAATCATCTACACTTTTTTAATTATAAATTTCCTTATTTGCCACTTTTTACCATTATTCCTCCACCAACCGGCTAGCAGTTAGTACTATTTATATTACCTTCTAAGAAAAACTGTTCCTCGAACTCACATTTTTTTCGCTTTTATAAATCTAGCTTTGTCTACTACAGTTCCATGTGTAAAGTAGATGCAATACACCGTAAGTCTGCAGACCGAATTAGTGCTGCTGGTTTAAATCTAACAAATTTTGGAAACTAAACGATATGTGATTGGCTATAATATCAACGAAATATTTGAGAAAACTATGGGTTTCTTTTCAACAGATTCTATTATGGAGGTTTATGTTCCTTAAAATCATATGGTTTTTTCACAAAAGACTAACAAATGTAGATAGTTGTACTAAAAGATATGAAAGCATTTCTTGTACTTAGAAGTTTTTCTAAACAAAAGAAAAACAATCCTTAAAGCAAATTTCTGAGTTTCCATTCTTTTATTATTTTCTTTTGTTTTGTTTTTAAGTATTAAAATCCCTTAGTGCCTGATTTGGCCATTAAAAATAAATCTAAAGGAAAAGTTGTTTAAATGAGAAAGAGGAATGGATAAGAACAAAGTTATTTTTCGAAATTAAATTACTGTTTATAGCCTTCAAGCAGAAAAATCAAAGAAAACAAATACATTAAAGATAATTTTAATAAAAATGGAAAGAAAATACATTTCTGGATTTTTTTTCTATTTCGGTTTAGTTTTATGACTTTAAAAATGGCATTATTTTGTGTGATTATGTATCATAATAAGAAGGAATAAAGAAATTCAAATATGAAAATGACAAACGAGAAAAGGCAAAGGTCATTACAACTTGCTTTCTAATACTAGGGGCGTTAGAGTTTAGAAATATCAGACCAATGTGTTGTTAACCAAAACCATCGTAAGCAGTATGTAATTTTTAAGCATAAATTTAAAAACAAGGATTCCTTAAGAGTCTGCACAAATTAATTCGGGAACAAATATTTTATGTAGTTTAAAAGCACAAAAGATTAATTGCAGGTGCTAATGAAGAAGGGAAATTAAATATACGTTCATAACAAACCAAACTAAATATCACATTATAAGTTCCACATAGTTATTCTCAAGACCAATAAAAACAGAAAATAATCCGCTGATTTGATTTTGAGAAATTCAGTGTTTTAAAAACCAAAATTTTTCACACTTTAAAAATTTCAGAAATTTCTTTTAAATTAAGATAATTATATGTTTTAAAAATAACTGTTTGCTTTTCTCATTAGAGGTTTATAATCGCATTTTTGCAAAGATGGAAATAAGCTCGTTACACCCTGCTAATTAGTTCTTCACACAATATTGAAGACTGTACGCTCAGTAGATACAAAAGTGTTTTTTTGTATGTTAAAGCTAACCTTTTTTTCTACCCTAGATGCTTAAAAATAGCTATGCGTCGAAAAAAACAGCCTGAAAATTAGTATTTATATTTTAACCACTAGGTGGCACTTCTGTCACTCAAACAATACCACTTCTTCAGAAGCCAGATATTTGGCAGCATTTAAGGGTCACAGAATGTCTACTTAAAAATAATTTATGTACAGTCTGCTTATGCTAAGTATTATCCCTCATAAGAAACAGATTTATAAAACACTTTATTGAGGAACTCTTCCCAAAAAAAATTAAAGGGCAAGCGTGCTGATTACCACATAAGATTTTCTTTCGAAATCATGTCACCTAGACTCAGTATTTGAGTTATTTTAACCACTAAAAAATCGGGAGCTGTATTTACCTCAGCAACGTTTTTGCATTACTTTGCGTTAGCTTCCTAAGTAGGAGTTACACCGACTTCGGCCTAACATAAACTTAAGTTTAGATCCCAATATATTCTCGTTTCCTCCAAATCTTTAGCTCATTTGTTATGATCAGCACACACCTAGGCTCTCCTTTTTCATTGTTAATATACAATCACAGTCTTTTGATTTTGTTTTCCATTTTTTTCATCCTTCGCCACCAGGTGTAAAAGACTCTTTACAAATTTGTTTATTATTTCTTGCATCAAATTTTCTCAACATAGAGCCAAGCGGCTACTCTGCATCATCTTCTGCATAATACTGTGTAGTAAGCGCTGGCCACTTTTTATACAGCAGATCTCTAAACTTTTTTAAGTTGGTATCGTCTGAAATTAACATTTTAACTTACAGCGATGACTTCGCATCTGTAGACAAGATTGTTTTAAAAAAACTCCATAAGTGGTCTTTTCTTTTTTGGAAGAGGTCCATCAATATTTGCCATCAGTTTGCTTAAGGTCGTTCTTATTTTGGCCAGTTAAGATGTAGCCTGTATGATGAGTTTGCTGGTTAGAACCTGTCTCTGCTCTCTCCAGGGCTCCAAAAAGGCTCTCTCTGTGAGGCAGTAGTTGAATTGTTAAGCATGCACAACCACTCCAGTCTTTTGCCTTCTGTTTCCTATATTGTCTATGCCGGATATCTTAAGGACCAGGTTATTTCTTGTTCTTCAGCTTACTAACTTGATAATAGTAATATTAAAATAATAATCAAAATAATAAAAATAATAATTATGGTAATCTAAAGCATTTTTTTATTTCTCCCTTAAATCTTTTTAAAAATTCTTTTTGTTTGACAAAGATTGTCTCCTGGGTAGTTTTTATAGCGCTTAGCCTACCCTTTGGTAAAATAAACTTTTAAAGTTTATTTGCACAATACCAGCAAATGTAACAAATAACAAAATTATGGTCACAATAACCATGTGTTTAAACACACAGAAAAGCACAAAATAATTTCGCCTTCAAAAAACACTAAAACCATTCACATGTCAATTTACTGCTTTATTTATTTTACAATGAATGTTTATAAATAAAACCAATTTTTATAAAAGAGACAATATGTGACTATGATTGCCTGGAAAGCAAAACAAAACAAATCCACCCTTTTCTTTTGTATTAAGTTACATGTGTCAAATGGCAAACAAAGAGGAGGGTATAGAAGGTTTGTCAATTTATTTGCGGCAACACAAAATAATGCTTTGCGGTAAAGGCAAAATAACTATAAACATAAAGTTTTTTTTGGTAATATTAGATTTTTTTCAAGACCTCCGAATTTATATCATTTTGTTTTGTTCAATAGGCTTACTTAAGCAAAATAGAAAAATTACTTAAAATTTGCTACTTCTGTAACAAATTTCTTACTTTAGTTTCGTTTTCCTTTCTCAATTTGCAGTTATGGTATGGTAGGGTATGGTGTTTTAGCAATTTAGAAAAGGAAATAAAAAAGTCTTCCATTTTCTTTTTAAAATATTTCTGAATTACGTCTTTCTTTGCTTATATAAGTACAAATTTTATTTTATGTCTATCATAAGCATTAAATTTGTAATTTTTTACCCCTTTATTTAGTTTGCCAAATCACCCCCTTATGAACATTTTGTAAAATTATTATTGACATATGCAATACCAGTTATATACATACACTTGCTTTTATGTATACATGTATATTACTTTACGCACACATATACATTAAATACTTTTTAAATTTGTAAAAGATTGTCATTCATGTCATATTTTTATCATTTTCTTTCTTTTTCTGTTTTACCCTTTTTGGTTATATGTTTGGCCATAGGCTAGGGCTACTGCTGGTTAAACTTTATTTTCTGTAGCCCGGCTTACTTTGCAAAATAATCTTCTTTTTTAAGCGAATTATTGGTATGTGTTCAAACATACATTTGAACTTATATTAATTTTTGTTATTATTGATTTTTATATAGAAATAGTTGAGTGCATTTAAATTTTGATTAGGCGCTTTAACGATAATTCTTACTTAAATTCCAACCACTTAACCGTTGAAAATATAATTTTTTAGGCAAAAAGGTACTTAAAAAATATTGCTTAAACAACTTTTCTTATGGAGAAATTCTTTCAAATGTAAGGAAACACATAAATATATGAATAAAAAATTAGGAAAAGCAAAACAAAAAACTAATAAAGGGTCATTGTCTTCCAAATATACGCTTGTTATAACGTTTCTTAATTACAAAAATGTGATCTGTTATTTTTCACTAAAAAAAAATGTAAAAACTTAACAAACACCCAAATTTATGAATTAAAACAAACAAAATTTAATGTTATAAATGTTTACAGAACTATGATAGATGTCCTTATATGAATTCCTAGCTATCCTAGATATTTTAACTTTGAAATTACAAATATAGAAAGTAAGAAATTTAAAGGCAGAACTTTTTGAACTGCGTATGTGCACATTACTTTTGTAACTCTTTCTAAAATTTATTTTTTAATTTTTTCTGTTATAAAAAATATGAATTTTTTAGGGTTTTCAAATAATAAAAAAGTCAAATATTAGCTTTGCATTTTGTTAGCAATTTTTAAAAATATTTACTTGCAACTTATTTTTAGATTTCAGAATATGATATTTAAGCTTTAATTTGAATGTTAATAGCAACATTTCGTAAGACAACAACAATTCGATTTCAATATTTTTCATACTCTAAACTTTTCATTGCCATTAATAACCAATAAGTATAATGCCATTTTAATAAGTTTTTCATTGGGCGTATACTTTTTTATTAATAAATTTAAATATTACTCATACGCCCAATGCCTTTGAATAAATTAAACACCAAAAAGTATGCTAGGAATTATACTAAGCAAAAATATCTAATAAATACATGGCGAATACTTAATAATATTATTAATCATACGCAAAAGCTTTAAATAAAAAAATATTAAAAAAGAAAAATGCGTTAGACTCAAGAATTTTGCAGCTTTAATGCGAATTTAAATTCTATAAATAAAAAAAAAATATGGATTTACGGTGTTTAGTTTCGTTAAGGTTACATTTTTTTATTCAAACATTTATATATAAAACCCTTTCTATTTTAACAAAACAACAAGAAAAAACATTAAAAAGTTTTATTACTTAATTACAATAATTACCTTTATTAATTATCTACACGATACATTTAACAAGCATTTAATTTCACATGTTTAACAAAAAAATCCTTATTTTTCCTACGTGCAAGAATTTAATAATTAACGTACAAAATAAGTTTTTTTTATTTTAATTAAAATATATTATTTTATATATTAATTAATAATGTTAACATGTCTGCAAACTTATCTAGAAAAATGTGAGCAATAAAAAAATTATTTTTATTAATTAATATTAATTATATGCTCATAACGTTTTTGTTGTTTCTGTTGCCATGAATATTTTTGAACGAGGTAGGGGACAAAGGAGACATTTGCACAATTCTTATTAATATTTTTACGAGACATGAAAGTTAAAATGTTTACCCTAATTAATACATAAATTGTTTAGCAGGAAGTTTTGCTTTTAAAATGTGCTAAGTTACCCTTGTAAGGATGTTTTTTTGGGTCACAATACTTTATTTTGTTACGCACAAAAAAAAATTATCAATAACTTGCATGCAAGAGTTAAATAAAAAAGTTTTCAAAACAGTAATAGATTTTTAAAGAAAAAACTAATGATTTATTGTACTTTTATAACACAATAAAACACTTTTTTGAAAGAAACGACGTATTTATTGAATTATGTTTCTTACGCTGTGTTATAGAACTATCAGTTTAGCACAACTGCCGAAAACAGTTATTAAATTATGATCTGCGCCTCATATTTCGAATTATTAAAGGTTTTTTTGTGAAGAAAAATCAATTTCCAAGGATCACTATTTGTAAAAATTATTACCAGCATATATAATAACATCCATTATCTTCGTTCTTCATGAAAATTATGACCATAATAAAACAGATAATGTGGGTGATTATAACTGATGTGGACGCTGGTGTTTATATTACTTGTTTGAGTTGAAAATATTGTTTGTATTTATCTTAAGTTTGTTTTTATTGTTGCTATTATTTCTGAACTTTTGTTACTTTTTTGCAATGTTGACAGAAAATGAGGTTGCCACGTTTTTATTTAAATATAATATAAAAACAACCTTTTCTAGATTGCCTTTTATATAAAGTTTAATAAACTATTTTTTGGCGAATAACAAGAAACCTGCTAGAGCGTAATAATTTTTTTTAACACAATTTTTAAGTATTTTTTTTTGTGTATTTTAAAGCTGCGATTTTTGAGATATTTCACAAAAAAAATTTAATTTTATATTGCTAGGCAGAATTTGTGCCGGTGGGTCTTTTATTTTTGTCTGCTCATTCATATTGCATCTATTATTATTTTAAAGCTGCGATTTTTGAGATATTTCACAAAAAAAATTTAATTTTATATTGCTAGGCAGAATTTGTGCCGGTGGGTCTTTTATTTTTGTCTGCTCATTCATATTGCATCTATTCTATATTACAACGTCTCCTTTAGGACTTAAATTCATCGGTAATGAGTTTAGTGTTCTTTTTAAAAAAATAAAAGTTTTTGAAAAAAAACTCATTCCTGTTAGAACAAATAAAACCAAAGTCAATTTTGGTTGAAGGACATTAACGATGTGGCACAGATTGTGCTCATTAGCTTCCTTGCTCCACCTCTTTGCTCTAGGGCAAAGGATATCCATGTAGTTCTGAAGACTCTAAACAATTTGGTATTCACTCATACTGACGTGACTCTGACCCTCACCGATGTGTCTGTGGTAAAACTAAAGTAAAGCACGAATGTGCTATAATTTTTCCATAAGCAAATAGATTTCTTGCTTTGCCAACTCTTTTGCCATCTTATTTCCCTCAATACCCCAGTATCGCCAAACCTGATGTGAATTTGTCTCACGGCACACAATCTATTAAGCTGGAGGTCCATACCATACGTTATATGCGTGGCTCCGTTCTATGCGTATCATATTTCTGTACGTTTTATACGTTTGTTTTTGCCAAGTTACATGCAATACGTTTTGTGCGAAAAGTGAAGAGAAGAGAAATCAGATTTTCTTCATTACACTTACATAAATAAAAACACAACAGAGATGACACTTAAAATATAAAAGTAGTCGATAAAAACAATATTAACTTTGGCTACAAAATATTTGTGTTGAAAACTTATTTTTAAGGAAATTTATTCTTAAAATTATTTGCAAAATTTATAATAAAAGCATTTTCTTTCATAACATACTGTTTTTAACACAAAATATACCAAAAATGTAATTACCACACACACATGTTTTTTGATAGCATTTAAAATTTGTCATCACTGGATAACAAAACCATCTCTCATTTTCTCATTTCGCATGCGACGTATGAAAAAGTAGAAAGTAAACCTACTTTATCCGTTACTTGCGCCGATGCGTTCTATGCAATTTGTTATGTTTCTTGCCACATACAACTACACTGATTTTACTTTTGTGAGAGTCGGAGAGAACGCACAGCGCATAGAACGTATGGTATGGACCTCCAGCTTTAAAAGACTTCTTGCACGTCTGAAAAATTGAAGAGTTGGTGAGGCTGGCGGGGATTGACTTGATTGCACTTATCTCACCACACACAGTCTACAAATGGATTTTCGCACGCTTAAACCAATTAGGGAACAGGTGCCTAACTATCAATGAATATGTTGACATGAAAACTCTCAGTTTGAAAGGTAAACGATTGATCGGTGGCAAATTTTGCTTCTAAAGTGCCGGCCTGAAATGGAAATTCCCGCTAAGAAACTGAAGTTTTAGCTGCATTGTGCTGGTACTATTTCTGGTTGGAGAGGACTCTGGATTAGATGCCTGAAGGAACGTAATCTTTTTGGGGTTTTTTATACTTCCCTGCCAAAAGATGGATATCCGGCTAGTCACGGAAAGTGTGGCCTGACTTAAGCCAAACATAGATTTAACCTGTGTAAACTTCTGTACAGGTAACTAGCCTATAAAGTTAATTATGTCTGCGAACACAGAATCTATGGCAATGTTGCGGTGCAAGAGGATGGTAGATGATTACTCTTAAAAAGGACAGGTTTGTACGGTATGAATTATCAGTGAAAGTTTATATTAAACAGGCCAAAAGTCTGGCAGTTAGGCCTAAAGAAAGGCGATATTTTGACCTGTTGAACCCAAAACCCTTTGTTGTTGCGAAGATCACAAAAGGGTACAATTCAACAACCAGACAACTTGGAAGACTACAAGAATCCTCTAGGGCAATCTAAATGAGGTCAGAACTAGGGGTATTCAAAACTGAGCTGCTCAGTGTGCAGACAAAACACTCAAATTAATGAACACGGTTTAGATTTTCTAGTTAAGTAACCTGCTTTTGAACAGGCCAGTGTCCGATATTCTATGTCTGAATTTCTGCAAGATGTGGCTCACTTGGGAGGAGTAGATAATAAAATACTGAGGGAATTTATCCGCATCACAGAATTTATGTAAGCTTCCCCCCTGACATACTTCTTTCTTGCTAAAAGCATACAATAAGCCGATCACTGGCTTAGGTCTATGTTTAACGGGGCTTGAGGCCTTTAAGTTCTCCTCCTTTTAACCTTACCTAACCTAACATATCTTTTTTTGTAGCTATGGAATAGGAGGGGTAGAAAAAATTTGTTTATGTTGCGGAATTTCTGTAAACTTTTCCCTCGGGATAATTTTTTCCTGCTGGAAGCACACAAAATCCCGATCACCGGCCTAGGCGAACGTCCTGCAAGACTTGGGACCTTTAAGGCCTTTTCCTTTCAGCCTTACCTTACCTCACCCATCATTCTTTTGCCAATAGCTATGTTTTAAATTTGCAATGTTATTTTTTTTCATATTTTTTATTCGCACAATAAGTTTTCAAATCTTAAGACTAATGAAATAATATTAGTCCAGCCAGTGCCAGACAGAAATTTAAGTTCTCATAATAGAAATAGTTATCTTCATCTAAGCGCAATAGTATCCCTTCTTTTTAGACGGGTGTGCCCACTATGTTGCAGGGTGCTTCAAACGAGCGGATTTGGATGTGATTCCAGCTTATTTAAATACTTGCCCACATATTTCAGGATTTCGCATTTGACAAGTGGAACTTCTAGATCCTTATGGATGTTGCTGTTTTTGACATACCACGGAGCACCAGTTATCATTCTTAGGATTTTGTTTTGACGGCGTTGTATTTTTTCGATATTAGAGGCGGAAGCAGTGTCTCATAATTGTATACCGTAGCAACAAATTGATTTTAAAATTGAGTTGTATAGTAGAATTTTATAATCCAGATGAAGCACACTCTCTACCCATTAGCCAGTGGATTTGTGCACCTTTAAGTTTCATTTGCGTCAGCTTTGCAGCTATATGAGGCTTCCATGTGAGGCCGCGATCCAGGTGAATACCAAGATATTTTATCTTGGATCGTTGAGGTACCAAATGGTTGTTAATAGTAATTGGAGGGCACGTTTTTTTGCGTAAGGTAAAAGTTTGTGAGTACATTTTTGTTCATTTATTTTTATTCCCCATAACTTTGCCCATTTTTCAACTTGAGATACGTGTTGCTGCAGTTGGTTCAAAGCCTCTTTAGGGTCTTTATGAATACAAAGGAAAGCAGTATCATCAGCAAATGTCGTCGTGTGTGTTAAACTATTGGTTGGCATATCTGCTGTGTAAAGCAAGTACAGAACTGGACCTAGTATACTCCCTTGAGGTACACGAGCCCCTATTGGTTGGGAACAACTTATTTAGTTTCCCTCTTTGATCATAAATTGTCTGCCGGTTAAGTATTTTTCTAGCAGGCTTGAAATATTTTAGTTTGATTAACAGGCCTTCGTGCCATACTTTATCGAATGCTTGAAAGACATCGATAAAAAGCTCGGAGCAGTACTTCTTTTCCTTAAAGGCTTTTCTTATAACCTGCACCAGTCTGTGAGTTTGTTCGATTGTGCTATGTTGACTTCTAAAACCAAATTGGTGATCTGGGATGCAGTTGTTGTAATTCAGGATCGGACTCAGCTTGTTTTTAAGTAGCTTTTCGTATAGTTTCGCCAAAGTTGGTAACAAACTTATAGGCCTATAAGACTCCACCTTCGAAGGATCTGTATTGCAATGTTATTGAAACCACTTTAGTATATTTTGGTCGCTCTACACCACAGGCACCTACAAAAAAGTTTCCAAACTGTTCACAAATATAGTTTCCTTCTTGGGAAAAAAATGGCAATTTTTTTACTAAAAATTTTATTTAAAATATTTTTTTCTATTTTTTATTAGATACCCTGAGGCCAATTTTGACGCAAGCTATGTTTTTTGACTTACTTAAACGTTATATAAATATAAACTCTTTAAATTATCACCGAATTTCTTAACTTAAAATGTTTTTGCTAGATTTACACTTTTTCTAAAGAAATATGGCAACGCTTTTTACAGAACATATCCTAATAATAATGATGTTTGTATTTCTCTTGAATTTCGCTCTTAAGATAAAGTTGATAACAAGTAAACATTATGCAATAAACTAAAACACTTTAACACATACAACTGTAAGTAAATATGAATAGATGTACGTACATGTGTGTGTGTCTGAACTTTACTAGAAATTCATACTAAACAATACTTAACTAATAGTAATGTGTTGAATAAGCTCACAAGAAAATGTTTACTTACTATAGAACAAGAACAACAAAAACACGTACAACCTTAATACAAATAATACAAAAATAAAAACATCTAATTTTAGAAATACTTAGACTTGTATTTGTATTTACGATATACAAACACGCATTTCCTGTTAAATAGAAACTAAGTTTCAAGTTAAGTTTATGTGCTCGTACATAAAGGAATATAATCTTGTAATTTGATTGTGTAATAAAAAGGAGAAAGAAGGGGCGAAAGTAAGGGTATTGGCAAATAATGTTAGTGAGTCGAAAAAAACTGAAATTTGGTATTAGCGGTTACCGTGAATTTTTATTAGGACAAGGTTGCTAAGGAATAATAAAAGCCAACACCATGAAGATTTCTTTTTCAAATTAATACATATTCATACAAAATTAAAATTGTGTAAAAAGTGGAATTAAAATTGCAAATTGTAAGAGTTTGTTTTAAAATTGAATTCATTATTTAAATATTTAAAAATCCTTTATGGATTTTTTAATTCTCTTGAATTTTGTTTTCTTATTTAGAAAAAGCATAACCTTTGGTCCCTTTTTAAGTTACACATATCTTTAATTATCGTTATGTTCCCCGAGTATCATGTTTTCTCTCCTTAAAAGTCTTAACAATTTTTGTCTAAATGTAGTATTTTTTCTTAAGACAAAAAATTTTTATTATCTCTCTACATTGTTGTTTAAAAGAAAATTAAAGCATAAGAATGACATTAAACAGTAAAATTCAACAAATTGTGTTGCTTTTAATGTGTTTCGGAAAACACATGATATGCAACTTTGTATATGTAAAAGCAATATACATACACGCTTGCTTTATATTTCAAGTTTGTATCCCAGTAAAATGCTAGGCATTACAATTTGAACAAATTTACTCATAATAGATTACATTTCCGGTTGGCAGTTTTCCTTTCGGCATTTCCAGCTGCATAAAAAATGTAATTATAAAAAGTGATGGCTCTAGATATTTCTGAGGCTTTTAAGTTTGGCATTGTGCACTCCTTCCCTAACATTCTATTTCTTCTATATCGGGTTTTCTCAGCGATCACATTATTCGTATTTCTTGCTAACTTTCTATGTCAGGCACCGGGCCCCTTGTACTCCTTTGTAGACGAAAGCATTATATGCCATTTATACTCATTTGACTGAAGGTCTACCTTTTTGTTGATTGAATTTATAAGGCAGAGTATGAATGACAAACTTAACCATGATCTGATGCTAATCTCCGATTGGATCCATATAAATAGTGTCGATTTAAATGCTGGTAAGACCCAATGTAGTCGTTTGAAGTATTAGCGCACAGTAGACCCAGCTTCATTGTCTGTAATAATGTATGTTATTTATGCTGAAAAAGCAGAAATTCTTGATGTTCTAGGCATGAAAATCCAGTGCAATGTTTCTTGGACGGAACATGTTTTTTTTGTGTCGAAATAAGAATCCAAGTGTTTAGGTTTTTAAAGATTGTGTATGAATTATTTTATGCCATCTTATCTTCTTACCATTTATACCACCTACATTCGACCGAAAATGGAATTTAAATCTTATCTATAGGCTGCTACTCTGAGGTTCATTTTGAAACTACTTGAGAGGGCGAAGTTACTTACCGGTGACGTTGGAATCTCTAACTGTCTTGATTTGCTCGAACACCATCAAAATGTGGGATGTGTCTCACAGTTCTATCGATACAACAATGGAATGTTCTTTAAAGAAATCAGGCAACTTGTTCCCGAAACCCGAGGCTTTGTGCGAGATACGCGTCGTTCAAAAAGAACATACCCTTTTGTGGTCGACTAACCAGTGAATCGCACCACGCATGACAGAGATAGTTTATTCTTCAGTCGCACAATTTGCGTATGGAAAAAGTTTTCTAAAGATATATTTCCTGTCACAGTTAATATCGAGAAATTTAAATTAAATGTCCATAAGCACTACTGTCACTTTCCTTCTTCCCACTGCCTATTTTCTTGATACCTACACAATGCAATGCATGTATGGGGACCGCTCCCGGAGTACTATTTAATACTAAAAAAAGTAGTGATTTGGAGGTGGAAGAGTGTCCATAGCTTCCATAAGCCACAGTGCTTCCTACAAAACAGGCAAGCGTTTAACATTTAAGGCGTTTAAATTTATTATATTTACTAGACGTTATTTGCAAAATTGTAATAAGTTTGTGCTTAGTTTTGCAACGAAAAACAAGCCTTAATTAACTAAATTGAACGAGAGACATAAAATGAGTCAACATTAGGTTTTCAACCCATATAACTCCCACAAAGTCATCAAAGCTCTGGCTGTGTGTGCAGTTGCTCGATCCTGTTTAAACTATGTGAGTTAAGAGACCGATAGAAGAGCTTGTAGTTTTGGCAAAAAAAAAATTCCTTAACTTCTTCGATAATTTTCAGCGTTGACATTCGTTGTCTGGTTTCAAAAATTATCAAAAAAAAATGGCCTAACTATCTCATGCGTAACGAAATGGTTTTTGATGTTTCAGTATAGGGTTGCAGTTTCATAAAACCACTAATGACAGTTTTGCTTGTTGACGTGGCCCTATTAGTGAAAATGAACCCTTTCCTTTAAAAAAACTTAGGGGTTTCAAAGCCAAAATGCCCAAAAATCGTTTTACGAAAATTTTTTGGTAAGTCAAATTTGTTTTCTTTCAGTTCTAGAACAATTTCAGTTTTGAAAGGACGGAAACTTAGATATATTTACAAAATCTTTATAACTAATCGCTTTTTTAAGTCGCAATGTGGCTGCTCTGCTCCGCATTGACAGTATTGGATTTTCACGTAAACTACTTTCAACCAAATTAATATTTTTGGGGGTCCTTGAAGATTGACAGGACCCTGGCCATAGGCGCGAAATCTCTGCATCCACAAACGAATTAAATTTAAACTCAAGTGTTTGACGAAAACCGAACTTAAAACATACTTTTCAACGAGTAACTATGTAAGAACCATTACTCTGAAAAAATATCTCCATGGCGAACGCGCCAAGCTTACTCAACCCCTGCGACATCTTGTCTGACAAATTCACTTAATTGATTATTCTAACGCATTACCTTTCCTCCATATCGTATATCACTTTTAAAAAAATCGTATTTAAAAATATAAACTTCACAACAGACACCCTTTAAACACGTTTTGACTAATTCTAATTTCAATAGCTCTTTTGTATAGAAGCAAATCCACTGACTGAAAATAGGATTAATGTTAATATCCCTCTGTCTATTCTACCCCCTGACTTACCAACCTTGGTCAAGAGTTTTTAGAATTCACTGACTTAACACTATGAAATGGGATGCCTTGATTTTATAAGGCACAACGAATTTTTTACTTAAATACCAAAAACAGAAAGATTTTAGGACGGGGTTCTTCTCATGTATAACTAAGTAAGGCTATAAGGATTTTCCTTTCAAAAAAATTAAATGAGACTGACTTTAACTTCACTGGGTTGTTATTTGATATCTATACTAACACTGAGCGGTTTTAATACTTTTTGCCATCATAGATTAAAGATCCAAAAAAACATTTTTAATTTTAATTATAAAAAGAAACAATTTCACCAAAATAGCTTTAAACAAGTCATTTCATTTTTGAAAATTGTTTCTTTGTGTAGGTTTAATAGAATAATTTTTGTTTTTAGCATTTTAAAGAAATTTTCAATTTTACTTTTTTCTAGCTCTAGAATACAAAGAAATATATTTCATATCTCTGTATATAAGTTTGAAAATCTTCAATTCATTTTTCTCATAAGACAAATTTCTTTATTTCAACACTAAAACATATTTCTATCAATTCCTCGAATTCTCTAAAGTAAAAAGTTCCAACCATAACAATGTTCTAGGAAAGACAACTAAAGTTCGTCTTAACAGACACACTTGAAAGAAATTATTTTTTTAAGAAAACGAACACAAAAACTTTATGACATTTGTTTGACAGAACTTGTGTAAGAAAAAAACCATAAAAAAATTCAGAAAAATATTTCTTTTTTGCAAAAGTTTTTTAAAGCAAACAAAGAAAAATAAACAAAATCTAAACCAGCAGTTTAAAACTTTAGCTTTTAAAAAAAAGGGAGAGATAAAGAAAAAGTTTTAAGCTCTTTGACAAAAACCTTAACAAATCACACAACTTGATCAAAGGGTTATAAAGTTGAGAAACATGATGAAATATATGATGATGATGATAATTTAGTTGATGTTGGTGATATTAAAGTTACTCAATCAATGTTAAGACTAAAAGAAATGCAAACTAAAATAATACAAACAGGCATTTTGAAAGTTGTTTATTAAACAAAGACTTTATGTTTTAAGAGATAACGGAACAGAAAATCTATGTCTATGACTCCCTTTCAATTGCAGCAACAGAAAAAGTTGTTAAGCAAGGACCCTCAGTGCATTGAAAAAATCTAATTTATTTTTGTTTCAAACAGCAAAACTTTAATTGAAATGATTTCTAAACTTTTCTTTGATCCTGTGAAAATAAAAAATGACTTACTTGAATGCAGCATAATCACTGTTTAATCAATCGTATCCTATTAATGCTTAAGTGCCTAAAGTAACATATAAGCTTAGCATAAAGCAGAAAGTCAACTTCAGTTTCACAAAAAGCTCGCAAATTTATAAAATGAAAGTACTTCTGCAGGCTTTTATTTGATTTGTTTAAGAGCAAACTATACAATAGGATTTAAAGCTACAACAAATGTAAATGAATGAGTTAAAAAAAGAAAAGGAATTGAAAAGTTTTAATGCTTTTTGTTAGATAATCTTAGAGGAGAGGCTTAAAATAAAAACTAATTAAATAATAAAGGCTCAAAGAGAAACTTAAACGGAAGTATCAAAATAGATTAGAAAAGAATAAATTGATTTCCTTAGAATACCCCAAATAGACTCTTTGGTTACATACTTAGGTTTACCACTCAAGATACAATAACGATAGCCCATTGATTTCAGTTAAACTAATTTTACTTAATGAAATTCAGGAGTCCATAAACTATCCTATCAAATTCCAATGGTTGTGTCTCATCAATCCCAGATAACTTCCTAAGATTTTCGAATTGCTGACATCCCAAAAGCCTTGTTTTGAAGGGCATGAATATTCGAGCGTCACATAGCAACAATATTCTTTAAAGTCTTTGACACTCAGCTTACCACAGAGTCTACAATCAATACCAAATAGCGGTTCCGATTTCCGACAGGAGCCGATTACCTGTTTTTATGCCCAGTGAAAGTCTGCAACTGCTGTTTTGCAAAAAACAGAAGAAAAAATTGCCTCCATATTATTAGAACTCCCAGTAATCTATAAGATTCTAGATGAACTTATATTTACCAAGACCTCCATTGCCCTGTTTAGTAAAAGAACAAAAGTAAAGCCAAAGCCTTCATTGCCATTTTTATATGCAAATAGACCTCTTGCTTCACCAGTTTATCCATCATCTTATTCCGCTAAATATATGTGTGTCCTTGGACCCAGCAAATCAGCCTTTTTCTTACAAAAAAGTATCTTTTTCTTTTCATAATTCTTATTATTGAATCTTCACCTTTGGCAAACTAACAATAAGTATTTAAGTCTTAAAGCTAAATAATTTAAATTTATTTAAATTTATTATTTTTTGATCGTGAAGTTATCGGTACGATAGGTATACGCAGTCTCTCATGTCCTTGTGTGTCATCATGTGTCCAGCGTTATCCTGCTTGTTTCGTCTTCTTTAAGCCTTTTTTCCTCTTTTTCACATTAAGTCCCTACGAAAGCTAAGCGGACACTATTGCTTCTAGATACATTTTGTGCTATTTTAGTTTTAGATTGGAGTAAAGTTTTTATCTTCCTGGTTGTAGAGGATAATGCCCGTCCCCTTTAGACTTTACTTTAACCTCACGTCCCTCGACCACTGGACTCTGCTCGAGAGTGTAGTTTTATGGTAGAGTGAACTGAATCGTACTGGCAATATCTACAAAAAAGTTTTCATACAAGGAATTAGCGGCTCCACCCTAACTCTGTTTGAAACGTATTGAAGGATATGTAGTCATTTCTGTCTTTGGATAGTTTCCTAAATTGTTCCAGAATTTATTCATATGTTTTAGCTCATTGCTGGAGCTGCATCGCCATGATCTTTTCGGTCAAGTTTGGACTCTGGATCTTTGACCGTTCCATCACAATAATTCTCGGCATATATCCTTTTCGTTATTACTAAGGTAATGGGCCATTTTTTTCTCTTAATTTCTAGATCGATTGGTATTTTCTCAGTTGCAGCAAGTTTTTTTTTTTTTTTTTTTTTTTCATATATTTATTATTGAATCTTCGCCTGTGGCGAACTAACAATAAGTGTTCAAATCTTAAAACTAGGTAGTTAATATAAGTCCAGCCAGTGCCAGACTAAAATTTAAGTTCTCATATTAATTATCAAGCTTCATATAAGCGCAATAGTATCCCTCCTTTTCAGGCGGGTGTGCCCACTATGTTGCAGGATGTTTCGGGCGAGCGGATTTGGGTGAGCTTCCAGCTTATTTAAATACTTGTCCACATAGTTCAGGATTTCGCATTTAACTAGTGGAACTTGTAGATCCTTGTGGATGTTGCTGTTTTTAACATACCAAGGAGCACCAGTTATCATTCTTAGGATTTTGTTTTGCCTGCGTTGAATTTTTTCTATGTTGGATGCGGAAGCAGTGCCCCATAATTGTATACCGTAGCACCAAATTGGTTTCAAAATCAATTTGTAGAGTAGAAGTTTACAATCAAGACGAAGCACAGAGTTTCTGCCGATTAGCCAATGAATTTGTGTAGCTTTTAGTTTCATTTGCGTCAACTTCGCATCTATATGTGGCTTCCATGTGAGGCGGCGGTCTAGGTGAATACCAAGATATTTTGTCTCGGTTCGTTGAGGCACCATATGGTTGTTAATAAGAATTGAAGAGCACGTTTCTTTGCGTAAAGTAAAAGTTACGTGGGTACATTTTTGTTCATTTATTTTTATTCCCCATAACTTTGCCCATTTTTCAACTTGGGTTACGTGTTGCTGCAATTGGCACGAAGCCTCTTTAGGGTCTTTATGAATACTAAGAAAAGCAGTATCATCAGCAAATGTCGACGTGTGTGTAAAACTATTGGTTGGCATATCTGCTGTGTAAAGCAGGTACAGAACTGGACCTAGTATACTCCCTTGAGGTACACCAGCCCCTATTGTTTGAAAAGAACTTATTTGGTTTCCCTCTTTGATCATAAATTGTCGACCGGTTATGTATTTTTCTAAAAGGTTAAAAATATTAGCTGGAAGGTGTATTTTTAGTTTGTTTAACAGGCCTTCGTGCCATACTTTACCGAAAGCTTGAGAGACATCAATGAAAAGCGCGGAGCAGTACTTCTTTTCCTCAAAGGTTTTTCTTATAACCTGCACCAGTCTGTGAGTTTGTCCGATTGTGCTATGTTGACTTCTAAAGCCAAATTGGTGATCTGGAATGCAGTTGTTGCAGCAAGTAGTTGTTACTTTAAGATGGCTTAAGCTACCAAATTTACTTAAAGTCATACATAAATTTCTTTTGCAATGAATGTTAAAAACGTGTAAAGAGTACTTTTTCCTTACAGTCTTCTTACAGAAACGCTCTTCATTTAAACACATACTGTCGTGAATTTTAAAGGACTCATATTGATCCGTAGTCAAAAACAATTTTAAGAGTTCATGCATATCTCATCACTAGAGTAATAATAATTTAAACATTACTTAAAATTTTAGTTTTTTAAATTTTTGTATTTGAATATTTAATTTAAGATTTTAAACATGAAGATCTTAAGCCATAGCCCTGAAGGTGCTTGGTATTTCTGCACTTAAGTGGTTTGTTTTTAGCATAAAGACATTAAATAGATTTCTTCAAAAAATATTCTTTTATTTTAAGAATAAAAGAAATTTTATTATTTTTTAACAAACTGGATTTAGTTGTAAGAGTTTCTTATATTCAGCATTCAAAACGCTGCAATAGACAGTTTAAAAACAATGAAGAAGATAATAAAGTTTCCAAAAAGAACAATAAAATATTTTCTTTTATTTTTAATGTTCTTTTTTAGTTGAGTCAGCAGAGAAGAATACTGTTTAGTAACAACTATAACAAAAATATTACAAAAATAAAATTTTAGGCCAAAACAATGCAAAAGACTTCCACAATGTAAGCTGCAGTAGAAAGAAAGAAATGTGTACGTATACGAAAATATTTAAAATCTACAAAGAAAGCAGGAGAAAGAAGGAAAGAAGGACATGGTTAAAGGCTACGATATGCAAAAAAAGCTAATTTTTAACAAAATTCCATACAGACTTTTGGACGAATGTAGCGTTTTCCAGGCCTAGATGCTGGCAGGGACGAGGAATGTGAAATCTGTAAAAAAAATAGGGTGCGCTCAAGGCTTTAGACTTGTGGACGGCTTTAGGCGTGCGCTCCAAGCAATTATAAAGGAATCAAGGGTTAGGCTTTATTGGGTTCCAGATCATTACGGTATGATGCCGCTAATCATGGTTCTTATTTGGACTGATAAGAGCTAGGATAAGGGACAAAGTGGGCCACACCTGGAGGGACAGTGCCGATTGCGGAATTTCTTGACTTCTGTCGCCTAGGCTTGATATGATGGGCACTGGCTTGCTGCTCAAACAGAACAGAGGGCTGTGAGGTGCGTTACTGGGACTCTAAAAATTCATTGCGATGTGAGATGAGTAAATTGAGCAGAAACTCTCCGGATTTCTGCAGGTGACGCAGAGATGGGGAGGAGGCAGAGACTATGAAACAACTTGTCTGCTACTGCCCTAGGCTGCCGATCTGCCAACAATACGCGTTGGGAGGGCGCTTCGTAGATATACTTTGTGAAGTCCCTGACTGTTGGCTGCAGAGCAACATAGTCAAAGGATTGGGTGGCACGAATGCTGACTTCATTTGATTTTTTGCGGATGGCATTCTTGCTCTCTTTTTTATCTTCTTTATAACCATACCTACAATTTTCTTGTTTTTGCTAAATCTGTTTGACTCTTCTATGGACTTTCAAGACCAATAGAATGTAATATTTTAACTCATAACTTATCTAAAAGGGGAATCAAAAGCTGTTTAAAGCTCTATATCGGGTTTCGTAGAAGTTTACTTATCACAAGAAATACGCATTTTTGAATCATTGATCGCTAATAATAAGATTTATTTAATTTACTTTAACTTTTGTGCCAATAATATTTTAAGCAGCTTAAGAAGTCCGTGTAGGTTTTTCAGACATTTATAGCTCATTGAAAAGATGTGCCTGTTTAAGTGATGAGTGTCCTTTTTTGATGTTGATTCTAGCCAATCTCTGTATCTTTTGTCATGTAAGTCCCTCGTGCTGGCTTTATCACATGTTTAGCTATAAAACATTTTTTATAAAATTATTCCTTATGGCGATCAGCCAGACGTCTTAAAAGACCTGTTATCGCAAAACCACCACTGCGCAATCTGAGAGGATCCTGGGCTAGAAATGATGAAGAAAAATGCGATATGTTCGCAAATCACTTCAAAAACGTATTCACTCTCAATACATGCACTGACGTGAGGGAATTACTGCCTGTTGTTGCAAGACGTCCTTTGGAAATAAGTTTCCGATTTGCAGATGTTGTAGAGGCTATCGCTAACCTTAACGGTAAAAAAAACTCCTGGCGTTGACAAAATAAGCAACAAAATGATCATAGAGCTGCCTCTTACTGCTTAAAGAATCATTCTTTTTATTTTTAACGCGATAATTCGGCTTGAACATTTTCCGCCTATATGGAAAATTGCCTTAGTAAAGATGATTCCTAAGCCTGGCAAAGATCCTTCAAAGGTAGAGTCTTATAGGCCTATAAGTTTGTTACCCACAATGTCAAAATTGTTCGAAAAACTGTTAAAAAACAAGCTAAATCCGATCCTGAATGACAACAACTGCATTCCAAATCACCAATTCGGCTTTAGAAGTCAACATAGTACCATCGAACAAACTCACAGGTTGGTACAGGTTATAAGAAAAGCCTTTGAGGAAAAAAAGTACTGCTCCGGGCTTTTTATCTATGTCTCACAAGCTTTCGACAAAGTATGGCATGAAGGCCTTCTAAACAAACTAAAGCTCAACCTTCCAGCTAATATTTTCAACCTTTTAGAAAAGTACATAACAGGCCGACAATTTATGATCAAAGAGGGAAACCAAATAAGTTGTTCCCAACCAATAGAGGCTGGTGTCCCTCAAGGAAGTATACTAGGTCCAATTTTGTACTTGCTTTACACGGCAGATACGCCAACCAATAGTTTAATACACACGTCGACATTTGCTGACGACACTGCTTTTCTTAGTTTTCACAAAGACCCTAAAGAGGCTTCGAACCAGCTGCAACAACACGTAACCCAAGTTGAGAAATGGGCAAAGTTATGGGGAATAAAGATAAATGAACAAAAATGTACCCACGTAACTTTTACTTTACGCAAAGAAACGTGCCCTCCAATCACTATCAACAACCATAATGTGCCTCAACGATCTGAGAAAATATCACCTAGATCGCCGCCTTACATGGAAGCCTCATATAGATGCTAAGCTGACGCAAATGAAACTTAAAGCTGCTCAAATCCACTGGCTAATTGGTAGAAACTCTGTGCTACGTCTTGATTGTAAGCTTCTAATCTACAACTCGATTTTAAAACCAATTTGGTGCTACGGTATACAATTATGGGGCACTGCTTCCGCCTCTAACATCGAAAAAATACAACGCCGTCAAAACAAAATCCTAAGAATGATAACTGGTGATCCGTGGTATGTGAAAAACAGCAACATCCATAAGGATCTAGAAGTTCCACTAGTTAAAAGCGAAATCCTGAAATATGTGGACAAGTATTTAAATAAGCTGGAAACGCATCCAAATCCACTCGCTCGAAGTATCTTGCAACATAGTAGACACTCCCGTCTGAAAAAGAGGGATACTATTGCGCTTAGATGAATATAACTATTTTATTATGAGAACTTAAATTTTAGTCTGGCACTGGCTGGGCTCATATTAATTACTTAGTCTTAAGATTTGAATACTTATTGTTAGTTCGCTTAAGCGAAGATCCAATAATAAAATATATGAAAAAAAAAAAAATAAATAAATAAAAAAAATATATCGTAACCTTAATACAAAAAGGCCCTAGCTCCTAGTTTTTAGGCCGAGATTTTTTTGCTTATATAAAAACAGACTATTTATTTAAATAAACGAAAAGCAGGTCTTACAAAAAAAATACGAGTTAATGCCATTCTTTATTACTTAAGTTAACAATACATCAACCCAAAATTTTCAATGACTTAAAATATATTTTCTAGTTGTGCTCGCGTTTAAGTTTAAACATTTAAATTATTACTATTCAAGTAACACAACCATTACTTTAAACAACAGCTGCAAAACGAAAGGTGTAACGAACTGAAAAAGTTTTTTTACTTTATAAAAATATTGGCAGTTGGTTTTGCTTACTTTGCAAAAGTTAAAATAAATAAAAATTGCATGTGTTGTCGGCATGTTTTTCTTTAGTTTTGCCATGGAGGCATATGTTGTGTAGGTTACATAGTATTTAATGAGTTTTTAAAAAAACAAATTTTTTTCAGCAATTGTGAAAGGGTTTTTTGAAAGAAACGAAAGGGTACTCAAAAGCATAGAACGAAAAATTTTAAATTCAAATTAGATAAAATGTGCAGATGCTGTAGCAGCTTTAAATTTTTTGCTAAATTTTTTTTTAAAGATTTTTTTCTTTATGAATTATTTTGATTTAAAAACCGCTAGAACTCTGTTAATTCTTTAAAAGAAAATTTATTTATCGGTGATAAAATAGAAAAAGGAATTGGGTTTATCAACGTCCTCTAGTCCATCTCTCCATCAAAGCGTATGTTTAAATGAAATTCTAAAATGTTTTGAAGACCCTAAGAATAAAAAATTTACTCCAAAAACTAAAAGAAAAAATCAAAATCTGTATAAAAGACTTTAACGCGCTTCATAAAAGCAAACGAAGGACTCTCATCAGAAGAAAAACTTATTCTTAATTCGAAAAGGGTAATAAAGTAAAAAAATAATTAATTTTTCACTGGAACTACCCATTATTGAACATTATATGTCTCTAGTAAAAAGATAAAGAATTTTTTTCGATTTCTAGCCCTTGCCATTAATATTTCATTAAAAGATGTTCCTGTTTAAGAAATGAAGGTACTTTTTCAATGTTGTTTTGAGGCAAACTCTGCGACGCTAGTAATCTAAAAGACGCATGCGAGGGTTGCCATAGCATTTGCTATAAAACACTTGTTATAAAAAATTAATCTCTACTTTAATATAGAAAAGCTGATTTGCTTTTCAAGGATATTTACAAAAAATCAAATCGTTACATTAATTAATTAACATTTTAAGATTTTTGAGACCACTAAAATTTAACTGATTTTTGGTACTCTGGGAAGTGGTTGCTGCTAACAGTTTTCACCATTTCATGCCCACATTCAGTCTTTTGGTTATTTTCTTTAACAAAAATCTCTAGTGCACATCTGTATTTCCTTTCTGTTTATCAAAGTTATAAAGATGGGTTGATTCTATTTTTTTGAATGCCGCTCTTTCTAATTGTTCATCATTTTATAAACAGGGTTCTTAAATAATTTTCTTAAAGCAAACTAATATTCATTAATTACCTTTTCTAGCTTAAGAATGAAAACAAAGCTACGGGGGATACAATACAGAAACATTAATTAACCTTTTTTTCAGCAGAACAGTTTTTTTGAATGATGAGGGGATATGCAATTGATCCAAGATCAGCAAATTTTTTTACAGTTTAGTGCAATTCTCAGCAAAGGATTACTTGGGACTTTTTTTAGCTTCAAGTGGAAAAGTATTTAAACAAGCTGGAAACACATATATATCCGCTCGCTCGAAACATTTTGCAACATAGTGGACACACTCGTCTGAAAAGAAGGGATACTAATGCACTAAGATGAATCTACTGAATTAATTAATTTTATTATGAGAACTTGAATTTAAGTCTCGCACTGGCTGGTCTAAAAAAGTATAATAGTTTTAATATTTGAATGCTTATTGTTAGTTCGCCAAAAGCGAAGATTTAATAATAAAAATATGAAAAAAAAATGTTTTAATTTACTCAAATTTTTAACCAAACCTCATCAACTTGAATAAAATTAAATAGATTTACCCATCAACGTTCATAAATTTTCCTTAAACTTTTTCGTGAAAGAAAAGGATTTTTTAAAAGGTCTTATGGCTTTCGTATGCGATATTTTACCTAAAATAATGATACGATTTTTAGTTCTATTTAAATTTCAAATTTACTGAAATAAATTTAGGACCCTTTTTGCGAATAATTTATTAAACGTTTTTGTTCTTAAGTATTTGTTGTAGATCTTTTAATTTTATTGCTTTTATTTTCATTTCTTTACCTTAATTATTTAAAGCAAACGCAATAAAATGCTTGAATTAAAACCTTACATAAGTTCCTAAAAAAACCTTTTCACAAATAAGCTTTTAACAAAAATTCCTTAAACATAAAATACAATATTTTTAGGCAACTTTCACTTTTTATTTATACTATTAATTGAAAAATCATTTCATCAGTAACAGCAGTCTTTGTTTAACCGTCTAAAATCAAACCCTTTTTATTCGGCAGCTTTTGACAAACAACAATATACTAAAGGTTGGGTTGCTTTAACATTAATTTCAAGTTAATTTTTTATAATTTCTTCTTTTCCTCTTTATGCCCTAAACACAACTGGAACGAACGCCGAATTTTTCGTTGCGAATATTCGTCTTAAAAAATAAAACACATTTGTGTATATGAAAATGCACACAAACAGTGCGTCGACTAAAATTCGTCATGCGTAACAAACTCTGCGATAGGTTTATTTCTATTTCTTACGCAGACGAACGACGAATAATTTGGCACAGAGTGACCATTTTTCTTTTATTTTCTTATTAAATAATGTTTTTTTATACTTTAAGAATAATTTTCACTTTTTATTTGTTGTATTAAATACAATTAGTGTATTTTAAAGTGTTGTATTTATATATTTTTTAAATATTTTTTTTAATTATTATTTTTTTCAAATAGTGCTTCTTTTTTAAAAAATGTGGTCTCTCTATCATAGCTGTTTTATTCGTTCTAAATGTGTTTCACTAAACGAATTAACGCAACGAATTTTAACAGACGAATTCGTCGTGAAGTGCGAAATTCGTCGTCCGTCCCAATTGTGTTTAGAGCATTATACTTAAAATTAAAATTAAAGTCAAAAAAAAATACACAAAAAAACCTCACAATTTTTATTGACGCAAATAGTTTTTGCTTTAATTTATGAGTTTTTCAAAAAATATTGTTTTTAATCCCTAAACCATCATTATCTGATCGAACGAAAAATAAAACATTTAATTTCAAATAAATTTTTTCAAACTTTTAATAAAATTTTTCCCAATGTAATGAGTTTGTTTATAAGACCGACTTAAGATGAAAAAATATGGGGTCTGTTTAATGTCTTACTGATAAATAAATACATTTAAAAAAAAAACTATTTATTAGAATACAAATTTTTAAAGATTATTCTGTGTACCATTATTTAATATTATTATTAATACTTTTTACTTTTAACAATCTTTAGATTAAAAACATTTTTAAACGATAATAAAAAATAAAATGAAATTAAACAGTTTTTTTTATCTTCTTTAAAAAAATTGCTTTCATATATGTGTTTTATATTCCAATTCTATACAAATAGCACTTCTTGTCTTTTGCATTGCATCTTCTTTTGCGTTGTAAAGTAATTGTTTGGAAAAAATTGCTTAGACAGCAAAATATAAATTTGGAATCACAAACAATCACAGAACATTAAATTTTAATAAAGGCTTATTGTAAAAATGGAAATAAAAGAGTAATTGTTTAGCTAAAACATTTCTTATTAAATAAGTTTTTTTAAAAAACCAAAATATATATAATAAAAAATTTCTAGCTTAATTCAAAGAGGCTTAACAAAAATAAATTATGCCAGCATTATTGCTGTTGGTTAAGTAACTAATTTAAATTTTGTTTACTTTAGTCTTTAGCCAAATAAGTGTTTTATTGAGTTTTCTAACACATTTATTTTTCGTTGAAAATATTTGGTTTTTTAACTTGTTCCCTAAATTTCTTTATTTAAAGTTACAACTGGCTACAACAAAACTAAGCCACTTCTTAAGAAAAGTCATTTTAAAAATTTTAAAACTTGGAAGTTAGAAAGTGGACCTTTATAAAAATGATACTTTTTATGCACTTGGAGTCCGACGAAGAAGTTTATATTATTTAAGGCATGCTTTTTATCATAAAAAAACTCAGGAATTTTCTATATTTCCGGAATTTTCTATATTTAAGCAAATTTTGACGCATAAGAGTTCAAATATTTTTAACTCCATTATATTGGATCTAAACGATCTGTACTTGAGAACGGGTACTCACAGTGTTTATTATATTATAAGACCAATACAATTTGCCGCGTACTATCTATGTTAATTTGTAACAATAATACCTGAAAAATTAATTTATTAAACAAGAAATGATTAAGAACCAAGAATAGTTTTTTTAACTATAAAATTATTCCATCAAAAATTTTTTAAAAAAAAAAATCATACAAAAATAATATTTCAGGCTTTGGAAAGTAACGAAATTTTTATCTTTTATAAAAAAAAAGAGTTGCTGCAACTGATAGACAAATACAGGTATAAAGAAGTCATCCTTCCGTCGATTCTGTTTTTTAATTATGTTTATTTGAACCTTTTAAATTTTTTTTGTCAAATCAAGAAGATGTTAGTGGCGAAATTGACACATTTCATGACACTTTTAATCACTCCGGGCGATCTTGCGGGCCATTTTAAATTGCCAAAACAAGAGACGAGGCGACCCAGGAAGGCCACATTTAAAGTATCACTTGTGGCTCGCGCAGCGTGTGCTGTTGTTCTGTCTTGTTGAAATTACATGTCCTCCAGTCCTAATTCATTCAGTTGCAGCAGAAAAAACTCGGCTAACATGGGCCTATAATGCACACCGTTCACTGTTGTCGTTTGACCTGCAGCGTAATTGAAAAAAAAGACCCGATGAATCCTCCAGCGAAAACAGTGCATCGTGCAATGTGTGCATTTTAAGTGGGTGTAATGTAATGCATCACTCGTGCCCCACTGAGCTGAAAATGAGCCTCGATGCTCATTATAATTTTGGTCGAAAAATCGTCGACTTTTGACTAGAGATTTGGGATAAGTTGGGCGTAGGTTACACCCATTTTGCGGTTGACAGGCAACAACTGATGCATAGACTTAACTTTGTACGGGAACATGCGCAGGTCTTTAACTCTATTCGCCTTAGGGAAGACCGGCTAACGGCTAGTTGCAAGGAACGGCATCAAATCGATGCTTCTAGAGACAGCTCGACATCCTCGCCAACAGCAGCGATATTCTCTGCAGAAACGGGCGCTCCGGGATCAACCACTCTTGGCAGAGTCTTGTGTGCTCTTATACTTTTCAGGTTAGTTGGCGAACGGCGCAGTGTTTGCGCAGTTGGTGCTGGACGACCGGCAACGTAATTTGTTTTGCGCCAGCACCAAAGACGAATTGTTACACAAAAATTATACATGATTATTTCGCGTTTCTAGGGTTTGTATCGCTCTTTGGCTAGTTCGTTTATATTCTATATCTGTTTAGTTCACAAATATTAAAACAGATCTCACATTTGTTGCCATTTGCAAAAAATAAGACCATCTTCTAATAGGATAATTTCTTTTGGCCCACTTTGTACTTTACTTTAATATCAAATGTTTAAATTAAAGCTTTTTATTTAAAAGTGTTTAAAATAAAACTTCAAATAAAATTAGAATCTATTTTTTGGCAGCAATTAATTTTTATCTGGGAGTAATCAAGTCCCATTTGTATTTCTAGTTTGAAAATAGCAACTGCAAACCACTGTAATTTTTGAGGTTTTTTTAATGAACATTCTTTGGTAGCAGAAAGTAATGTAACTTCGAGTTTTGAATTTTTTTATATTGTGATTTACGACAAAATATGGGAATTTTGTTAGCGGAAATAACAAAAACAACTTTTGAAACACAAATAAGGCAAACACAGTTAAATTTTTTGCGGCGTATCTAAAGAATTTATTTTAAAATAGGTTTTGTTAAGCAAAATTTTCGTACAAATTCAGTATTTAATGTCTACTATAAAAATCAATTTTTTTGGATACATATGTCCCTAAGGCTGCAAACTCTGTTAAAGCCACAGACTAAGTAAAAGCAACTTTAAACGTCTGAGCGCAAGTTAAGAATTTCAAAAGTTTATGTAATTATTTTTGTTCCTTGAATAAATATTCTTATTAAATCTTTCAAAAATAAATTTAAAACCCATATCTTCGTTTTATATAATAATGATATTTATTTGACAAAAACCATTTTTTATGAAGTTTAAAATTTATGTGTAAAAAATTTTTAAATTTCAAAATACTAAATGACATAATATCAATGCTAACTAGAAAACTTAAATGTTGAATATGTAAAGTGTATTTAGTTCAAAGTATATTTCTATCAGTTTCATGCTTTTACGAAACACTTTTACTTAAATAATACCGATATCTAACTTTAAGGTTGTGCATGTATAAGGAACAAAGTGATTTAATGAAATGTTCCTTGATTTTGTTTTCATTGTTGACTTCTTTGTTGTTGTATGTAAAACCGCAATTTTGTTTTTTCATTTTCTTCCACCGAGATTTTTTAAAAACATTGAAGTTGTTGGATTTTTGTTACGTAAAAAATGAGAGGTGTTTTAATTTTCGTGCTACATTTTTTCTCTTCTTTCTTAGTTTTACAGTTATTTAGGCATAAGTAAATTTGTTAAGACGTAGACTAGGATAAAATATATATGTAAATGTTTGTAGACTAGGATTAACACATGTACATACATACATATATGCAGATACATGTGTGTAATTTGATTATTTGAGATTAGGCTCAATATACGAAATTGTATGTTTGTTAAAACTTTGCTTGATTATATCAAATATTAGAATTACTCAATGAAATTTTTCATAAAATTATTTCCATGATATTTTGTGTTTCTAGACAAGGGGTGTATAAAATTAGGCTTATCTTCACTCGTTTTGTCTACAAACAAAAATTTCATGAAAAATTTCTTCTTGTAAGTCTGGTATAACTTTCAGATTTTCCAAGTTACCCAAAGGCGTATAAGTAATATACAATAATTCGTTTTTATTACACATTAAGTATACGCACGGAGGGGCAAATTATTACTTTGTTTTACTTTGTATATTATATTCAAGCTTAGACCCATAAAATATTATAAAATTTGTTAAAGTTTTATAGATTTAATATATTTTGCAAAATGTGTTAAATAAAACTTTGATGAACTGCCTTAATTGCAACTTTTTTTCTCTCTCCAGGTTTAAATGGAAATCATTTTATATATTTTAATTATTTAAAAAAAATTTTTGTATTTTAAATTCCATTATATATAGTATACAAAATATTTTAATCCATATATTAAAAAATATTGTTACTTTATCAACACCTAATCACGCATTAAATGTCATATGTGCCTGGATCTACAAATCCATTCACAATTTTTAAATAAAAAAAATTGGTTTAAAATATTTTTTAAGAAAAATTCGTTTAAAAAAATCAATAGATTCTTTTTAAATTTATAAAAAAAACAGATGGGATTTTTCACTTTTACTTTAAATTAAAATTTTTTTCTGAACAGCTAATATAAAATCTTTTATATGTACCTCGTTAACATATAAATGTCTGTTTATTAGCATAATCGATAAAGCTTAACAGATTTTGTTTCTTCAACTTTTAAGTTCAAAATAAATCAAAACAAAAATATTTAAACGTAAGAAAACTACGTTTTCACATCTGTCGTACTTAAAAAATTAATATAAATTTTAATGTAAAATGTACATCTACTTGTACTTAAATAATTGTATTTGTATTCGATTGTCCTTAAACTGTCTTTTAAAAGGATGAACTAATCTAAGAATGCATTGGTTTTTAAAACGTTTAAAAAAGCGTGTAAAAGAAATCGCAATAATTATGGTGACGTGCTCCTGTATTGCGGAAGATAACTTAGACAAATAATTTTAAATAAAATTTTTTAATTTTTGAAAAAATCCATTTTCAATCCAATTTTAAACAACAGCTTTTATGAATATAAGTGTTACCCTTTAAAAATATTGTATTTGCAGGAACGCACTCATGAATTATAAATGCTGATTTTTGCTTTTTAAATCTTTTTTAATTCTATGTGATTAACAAAGTTAACCAGAGCGAAAAAATATTTCTATAAAAATATCTTTTTCTAACAAAACAAGTTATTTTTGAATAAGATTATTATTTACTGCCACAAAAATTAACGAGTATTTCTTCGAATAAAAATCAATTTAGCTTTTCACACAAACGTCCCTATACAAATACTAAGAAAAAGTGGTGTCTTAAATTTAATAAACTTTTTCCTGACCTTTTTTAGCCTTCTCAGTGTAAAAGACGTTAAGTGCGTATGAGTGTTATTAATTTATTCAAAACACGTATACGTCCGGAAGACCTTTAAAGATTTATATTCTTCTAACAGTTTGTGCAGGTTAATACATTAGACCCTAGAATTTAAATACACAATTTTTTAAAGTTTTCTTTTTCCTATAAAGCCTAAGTAGACAAAAGCATAATTAAATTTTAATATAAATGTTTGTGAACTTCCTGTTTTTATCAAAAAGAAAAACAAAAATTTCCAAACCGTTAAGGAAATTAATAAATAAACTGATGGGTTTTGTTTTCAAGATTGTTTAATAGATTAAAAAGCAATTATTAATTTAAAAATTCCTTTTAAATTAATATTTAATTTTAGCTCTTTTCAAAAGGGTTTATGGGCACATAAGCTGCTTAAAATGTGGGGTGATAATTTTGTTTAATTTAATATTGATTTAATCCTTAAGATTAATTTAATCTTTTATTTTCTTTTCTTTCTAGATCTACCCTTTTCATCGGCATCATCAACATATCATTTACATACAAATTGTACAAAATCAGAGACAATACGAATAGAATCAGGCTGCGAAATAACTAACAAACGCTGTCAGTGTTGGCCCACTTT
This sequence comes from Melanophora roralis, assembly GCA_963583895.1. Lineage (NCBI taxonomy): Eukaryota > Metazoa > Arthropoda > Insecta > Diptera > Rhinophoridae > Melanophora > Melanophora roralis. The sequence continues at coordinate 83,999,386 of OY757189.1, forward strand.
AAAAGTGTGTCGCAATCAATTGGATACCGGCGTGGGGACAACAGATATACGATGGCACTTTAAGACGTTAGAGGTAAGTTGCCCTTATATTATTATTATATATATAAAATGGAAGTTTTTAAATGAATGAATTTTTTTAAATGGCCAATAAATATAATAAATGAATTCTTTATCTAAAGTAAAAAAAAAAATAAAAATTTTTTCCTAGACCCTTATAAAAACGCGTATGTGTGGGCGTGAGGCCTTGATATTTGCTTCTAAGGTGGTTTTGTAAAATCTTTTCAAATTCTTTCTAGTGCGAGTACAGAATGTTGTCTTTAATCCACCACGTCAAGCCATCTGGCTCTTGCCTGTTTTTAAGATTCTATATTATTTGGGAGCACATTCCACTAATATCATTGTCCTTTATTTAAAATCAGATGCTAAAAGATCTTCAGTGGGTCCTTCATGCTTTTGTCCCATTGCATGTTAGGTTATTAAAAACTGATTTTTAACGTTCTCTATCGCAGCTAGTCTTTTTAGGAAGTCCGGATATATTTTTTGGCCTAAAATTTTATATCACGAGCCTTTATGTACTGTATCAGATAAGTTTCATTTTTATCCAGTTGTATATTACATTTTCAACAGATTGCTTTGCATCTTCACAGGGCACAGGAGTGATAAGATGATGGCACACCGCTTGATGTTTTTTTCAGGAGGCTCATTCTCAAAAGCATTGTCCAATTGTGCATTGAGCTTGAAATTTACACCGTTTTGAGACTTTTTTGTTTGATAAACACATTTCAAAATATGTTTAGTATAATTTAGCATAAAAATAAGTATCCTTTGGTTTAATTATTTATTCAACAGATGATCTTTGCTGTGCATAGAAAAATTGATTTAAATATTTTGTAAATTAAATTTTTTAAGCATAAAAATACTGGGGCCAAATTGCCGCATTTGATTCGAATCAAAATTGAAAAATTTTAGATCTCCGTTATTTAAAGCATTGACAACTCGATCGACCGAGTAAAATTCGATTTTGAATCGAATGCAACGATTTGACCCCAGATCTTTAGTGAGTTTACGCCGTAGAGGGTTTCTTGTAATTTAAAATAATTTTTCAAGATGCCGCAGTAAGGTTTCTGTATAGTAATAAAAGATATTAAAATACTGTATCTTGTATTTTAAATACTCGACTTAAAGGTATTTGGTATTTTGTATTTGAAATACAAGCGGAAAAAGTATTTTGTATTTCAAATACAGCAAAGCATGTATTTTGCCCAAATCTGTGCACAACAAACAGATGATATAAAATTTATTTTAAGCCCACAATTTGAAATTGCTTCTATTAGTTAGATGCTTTCAAAGAAAATCACCTCCTTTGTTACGTTCTTAAACATTTTATTTTAGAATGCCAAAACGGGGTTTGCGTCTGTAAGTGCCGCCATTGAAATAAGGATCAAAAGAAAAATTCTTTTTTAATAAAGTACTTATATTTAGTTCAAAAAAATCCTTCAATGGCAAAAGTCTTGAGTTTTGGCCCAAAACATTCATTTTGGATTGGGAACAAATTTTAAGGAAAGTCGTTGTGGCGTTAATGTCTGCTTTTGTCCTAAACTGCATGGACGTTGCAACGGGGACTTCCTGCGCAAATGAGGCTGAATCTCCAAACACCAGGAAAATAACATATTATAAAAGAATCCATGGGAGATCATGAAGTCTAATGAAATCATGTGAGAGGACATTAAAAGGGGTAACGAGGATGCAAAAGACTTTCAACTGAGTTTGTCATCATTTCAGCTTAACTCAATAAGTCTTACTTTCATAAATATCAATGACTAGGAAGTATATAGTAATTAACATAAGCCCTTAATGAGGCCGTAGGAGTCATAGGTAGATACCTAGATTTTAAACAGTTTATAACTGAAGTGTTTTTAAACATCAGGGACGCCTTTACTTACATGATTGCTCCAGTTCTTTAGCGTTAGCTGGCCAATATATATGTTGTACTTCCAAATGGCTTGTTTTCATGTTAAAGTCAAAAAAGTTATGACAACTCTTGGCAACAGAATTTTGTCAAAATTAGTTGACGGTTTCATAACTCATCACTACTTATTTGGCTAATTATTGCTTACTAGAAAAAAGGGAACAAATTAGTGCGCTTATTCGACTCAATGAGTGGAACTAAGATAATAATCTAAGAGTTACCTCGACAAAACCTAACAATATTCCAAGCTTTGAATTTCACACATAAATGTTTGGGTTTTTCCCTCGACTTTAAATGTTCAGCAGCTTGCTTTTTGTCTTCAGGGAATCAAGCCTTCTTTAGCTTTTCATTTATTATCTTCTCATTCGAAAAAGTTTAACTGTAATGTTAAGAAAAATCTTTCTACTAAATAATTTTTTTCGGTTTTTTAATGTTTTCGTTCTCTTCTCTCTAAAAATATTTGCCCTTGAAAAACTTCCTTATAAATACTTGTTGTAAGTATACGAAACTGAAACAAAAACTCAAATTACCCTCACATGTCATTTAAATGCTATTGCTTCAAGGTCAATCTATTTATCATAGACTTTTCATCAAATTAGCTTTTAACAACTAAAAAGTCTTAACTCAGCTGCAACATCCAAAACTGTTGACAGTTTAAGGTTCCCTTAATTCGCAATATTTCCTTAAAACCCCCTCTTCTAAATACTTTCTGTCTAATTGTGTCTATATTTCATACACAAACACAAAAAATTTTATCCTTTAAGGAAAATAACAAAACATTAAATACATAATATAGAAGTTAAAGCTGAAAAATCGCACACATGGAATTACAATATGTTTGAATGTATATGTGGTTAAGGTTATATGTGAGTTTTTATATACATGGTTTCTCATACGTATGTATGTGTGTATATGTGTAAATTTCATAGCAATGCGTGTAGAGTGCAACTGCTAATATTGTTTGTAAAATCAATTTCACATAGTATCGTTACATTTATATCGCTACTTACTGCTCTCTCTTTGTTACTTGACAACATCTTGTAGTCTGTATTTCTATCACATACGCATTCATATATTAATCTTTATTTGTAGCACACGTTTGTAACAGGGATATTGTAATATGACTGCAAGCGCTCATTGTTGCAACATTTGTTATAGATCTTTGTTAAGCACTGACATTCACCACAAATTGCAGTCATTTTATCATTGTCATAACTGCTGTTCTTAGCACAAAGATACTTCTGATATTTCCTTTAAAGTTTCTATTATTTTCAATTGTTATAATATAGCAGACATGTTGTTGTTTCTGGCTTGACTTTAAATCTTTAATGTATGTCTTTTTATTTAGCGGATTTTGCTGGAAAGTTCAAAAGATAAATTTTGTCTATATTAATGCAATTGCGTTGAAACTTTAGCATTAAATATATTTATGCCATGATATAAAATGCATTTAATTTTATTACTTTTATACATTTTTCTTTCCTCTTTTTGCAGGACTGCCAATTAAATTTACAAAATTTAATAAAGCTGGAAATGGAATTTGATGAGGACTATACAATCTCACCGAGTACGTTTACATATAAAAAATTAAGAAGAAGGAGAAAGCGTTCAATAAAAAGAAAGACGTAAGTTTAATAAAGAAAATTTTTATCAAAATTTAATTTTAATTAGAAATTAAAGTTCGATATTCAAAACATGGTTTTTTATGAGCTTTAAAGGACCTATTTAAAAATTTTTAATTTTACTTATGGTAACATTTCATTAATATTTTTAAAAAATTAATTTTTTTTAAATTTGTCTCTAAGCAAAAATTCTATTTAACCATGATTTTATATAAATGATTTTTGAAATAAAATAATTGATTTTGTTTTTTCTATTTTCATGCTTTAAAAACCTTCCCACAATTTCCTTTCAAAAATTAGTTTTCTTTACCAATTTCCCTTTTTCTGTTTTTAAAAATTTTCAACACAAATATTTTTCTCTTTCCCAAAGTTTTTCTGTTTCATTTGTTTAAACATATTGCAAAATTGTTTTTGTTATTTTTTCTTCAACGATTTCCAAGTTATGAAAGCAACAATTTCGACCACGAAAACATATTTCCTAAATAAAACTTTTCAATAAACTTTGCAAAGCCAAGACTTTGAAAACAAAACACTTGTTTAGTTAAGAAAATTTTCTAAAAATAATTTGTTGGAAATTTAATTTTTTTGTCGATATAAAATTCTGTTGTTAGCGCAAACGCACGGAAGAATCATACTTTAGACAAAAAAGGAAAAACTTTTTATAGGGAAAAATAAACAAATAACTAAAATAATTTAAATATAACTCAAAAAAAATTTAAAGTTATTTTTTATCACAGATTTTTTTGTGTTTTGAAAATTTCCTTTCTTTGTGGAAACATTTCAGCTACTTACAAGTAAGAGCGCTTTATTCGGCTGTGCCGAATCTTAGATACCCTTCACATTGGCCTTTAGAAATCCCATTTTTTTTATAGCAATTTAATAACAATTTCCAAAACTTTATATGGCAACCTCGTTAGGTGATCAAAAAAGGGGTAAATATGCTCTAGGAATATGTTTGGGAGGGAAAATTAATGGGGGTTTTTTGTTGCTTGGTTGGCTTTCGTGGTAAATCGCTGCACACAAACTGTCAAGTAGAGTCTAAATGACCCCGGTTTGGCAACACCACACCACTCGATAGGTGGTAGATCCCGTTAAACAATGACCTAAAGGAAAATGAAGTACTAGACGCACCCTGTCGTGCTTATGTATCTCGATAGGTCGTTTAGCCCAATTGCAGATACATCCCCTAGGTTATCCAGCACAAGATGTCTCTTTACAGCCAGAGCAGGCCATTCGCAGAGAAGATGAAAAACTGATTCCTAATTTTCCCTATTCTGGCAGCTGCGACAGTGATCATTGAATGTGAGGCGGAGTCGATCTGCATGCCTTCCCAGCATCCAGTGGACCGTTAGCCAGCAACTTCGAAATTCCAACGCGCTTCCGGTTCATAAGTTCCGTAGTACGTCCGACATCGAAAGAGGGGGTTTTTCGTACACTTTACTTCTTTAAGGCCGACTAGTCATAAATTGTGGGCGTTTTTACATCATTTTTGAAAATTATGTGTGGCAACCCTCTTTGGTGATGAAAATAGCACATAAGAATGTTCTAGCAATATGTTTGGTAGGAGAAACTAATGGGGGTCCGGCGTATACTTTTTTCTCTAAGGCCGACCCTGGGGAAGTTATGGGCGTGCTTACATCATTCTTGTAATTTTTGTTTGGCAATAGGAATATGTGATACAATTAGAGAGTTAATCTGTTTTAAGAATATATTTGGGAGGGAAAATAAATGCAGGCCTGTGATACATTTTATTCTTCTAAAGGTTTTTACACTATTTTTTCGAATTTTGTATTCGACAATATTATAGTCTGAAGATGGGGTGTAAGTACGTTCCACAAAAATGATTGGGACGAAACCCTAATTGGTGTCTGTTTAACATTTTACCTTTGTAGGAGCACCCTGAAAGCCATGGGAGCGATTTAAAAAAAAATATAGAAAAAATTAAACTTTGCATGGCAACGCAGATATGGGTGGAAATAAGGTGTAACTTTGCTCAACAAAAATATTTGTGGGAATAAATTAATAAAAGTAGGTCTTAAATTGCACATTGTACAGGGCAACTCCGGGCCAGTCGTAGAGATTTTTCTGTACAAATTTAAGAGAAATAAAAGGAGATAGTCTTGGTTTTTTTTATATCTGGTTCAGGCGATTTCGTTGAGTTTCAAAAGTTATTCGCTCGCAAATATTTCTGATAGCTTGAATTTACTCTTCTATGCGATATTGAGGGGCTTCAAAAAGTTGATTTCAACAAAAACACGCATAGACGTGCAGACGGACAGATGGGCATCACTAAGTAGACTTTTTTTTATACGGACTAAGAAAAAATATATTTTGTAGGGTCGCAGATGAATATTAAAAAAAATTACAACCAGCCTAATGCAAACATAATATAAACTTTATTGCCCCCAGGTTATAAGTCTGCAAATAGTTTTGGTGACCCAACGCGAAATGTTGTTTGCCACACCTCTGTGGCCCCGACCCGTTAAGGCGAATCTATACTCCTATTAAACAGCTTGATTTGAGGAAATGCGTCTGGTTTTACATTTTTTTATAAACATATGAACTCCGCGTTTTTCTGGTTTTCTCTCAATACTTTTGTATTTGTTTTGTCTCACGGCACAGATTTTACTAAGTGATACTTGGCCAGTAAAACTAGGTTCCCCAAAAAATTTCAGTTTTGGCAGTAACCACTCCTGCAGGACTCCTTTCATATATTTTAGCCAGACTAATTGCCTTTAACTCTGTGCTTGAATTCAGCTACACTGTAGAGGTGCTATGTTAATTACTAGTTGATCAGAGTCCTACAAGTTTCTGTTTCATGGCGCCTGTGGTTAACTTGCTTTTCCAGTGCGGTCTACCAAATGAGTATTTCACAAAGTAGGTCTAGCTAGCCACTGCAGTAAAGACCTAATGAGTCTTATGCCGTCAGACTGCACTTTTTAAGCATTTTTCTGCATCCATTAAGCAGATTAGCTGTCCTCTTTATATTTTCCACCTCGTTAATCCCTAACAGCAGCCCAATATTTGGTATTACTTGTGGGAATTTCACGTGGCTTATTCGTCAATCACCAACTATGAATTTAAAACTTCCGCAAGAGCTTTGTCTAAAAGGTTTTAAGAATATATTTTAAAGATATTTCTTAATCTTATACCCGAATTCTGTATTAAAAATTAAAGTCTTACACTTTTAACATTTTTTGTTTGATAAATGATTCCAAAAATGTAAGGCAATTTAAATTTGTCAATCTATTTTAAGGTTGACTGCTATTCTATCAAAAAACGCATATATAAAGGATTTAATATGATTAAACTTTTTAACTTAAACAAATATTTGTTAAACAAATGAAAGTTGTTTTTTATAAAGACAGGTAGTATTTTGTAATAAAAGGATAACCTTTTTCCAGATAACTTATCATTTTCCTGGTTATGCCTGGTAAAACTTGTACTCCTGTCTATTTGTAAATATTACTTTTAGTTTTTGTAACTCTCTGCAGTAGAAACGTGACATGAAAAGTAATTTCTGTTTTTCCTTTTTTTTTTAGTTTTTGCAAAACTTTGCAAAATAAGGGAAGAAGTATAACTCAAAATAGTAACAATAATACTAATAAAAGTTGTGGAAATATTTCGTATGTGTGAAATTACTAAAATTGAACAAATCTTATTTACTGTAAGCGTAGTAACATTTTAAGGCAGAAGTTGAGAGATGCTAAACAAATAGAGGACGTCCTTTGAGAAACGTATTTTTAAGTCTTGTAAAATAGATTCAATTAAGGATAGTATATTTCGACATCTTCAAAATGATTTTTGCCTTCAACTAGGTTTTTCAATTAAAATTTCCATACCGACTTAAATATTTTTAGCCTCTTCAAAAATTGTGTCTGATTTTCATTCCTTTAAGTCTCAAGACACATTGTCAGGGTTTTTAAAGTGAATGATCCTTTTTGTACAGTACATCCTGCTTTCGTAGAATTACTCTAAGCGGCTGGGTGACAGTAAATATATTATTGAGAATCTGTCATCCGCAAAAAAATTCGAAATTTATGGAGAGTATGGTTAACTACCGCCTGGTTAACTATCTGGAGATATGAAAAATGGTGAACCTCAATTTATCATTTTGGCGAAAGTAAAGTGGTGGCTCTGGACATATCTTAGGCGTTTGATAGAATCTGGCATTGTGCGCTTGGTGCTTTTGTGTCGGTGAAAAATTTTCTCGATTTATATCGAGTTTTCACAGAGATCGCACTTTTCGTGTTGTGTTAGATGGGATCTCTTCCAATGAGTTCAAAATCAATTCAGGGGTACCGCAAGGCTCCGCCCTCTCTCCTACTTTATTTCTTATCTTTCTGAATGACTTAGAATCCTATTTATTACTTTGCAGACGACAGCAGCAAATGCCATTCGTACATGTTTGACCATAGGCCTAGCTTTTTGGAGATTGGAGATAGGAGACAGAGTATGAATGTTTCGATTAACCGCGATCTGATGGTAATTTCCAATTGAAGCCTTGCGAATAGGGTCGATTTTAATGCCCGTCAAACCCAATGTTGCCTTTTGACACATAAACACACAATGAACAATGCTGCCTCATCTGAATTAATTAATGGTATAAGTGTTGAAAAGACAGAGACTCTTGATGTTCTGGACATGAAAATCCAGTGCGATGTACGCTTGTGTCAAAGAAAGCATCGAAGTGTCTTGGTTTCCTTAAACGGCGTAGGAGTTACTTTACACCATCTGTTCTTCTCAATATTTATACCACCTATATTAGATCGAAAATGGAATACAATTCACATGTATGGGCTGGTGCCCCCAAGTCTATTTTGGGGCTACTTGACCGCGTACAGGAACGAGCGAAGATACTCATCGGCGATGACCGAACACCGTTGATATACGATTTTCTGGAAGAGCACACCCACTTTGTCGACTGGCCAGTGAATCATTACACTCATTACAAGGAGAATTCCTTCTTCGGTCGCACAGTTCGTATGTGGAATAAACTTCCTAGCGATGTCTTTTCTGTCACAGTAAATATCAAGAAATTTAAATCAAATGTCCTCAAACACTACTCCCTTTCTCATTCTCTTTATTACCTATTTTACTGATACCAACAAAATGTAATGCATCTATAGGGGCTCAGGGGATGCTTATTATTATTAAAAAAAAAGAAAAAATTAATAATAAGGTTTTTGAAGACGCATCGCTATCTTTCCTCTCGGATATCTTTTCCAATGCCTGTATTATGTGCTTAAGTCTACTGCAAATTGTAAAATTGAATCATGACGATCCACCTATCGTGTTCCGTTTAATGGAGACTACTTTGTACCTGGATATTTAAAAAAACTGCATTACGCTTCGGATAATGTTTTTTTAAAAATAAATTCGCTGGTTTCTTTAAGAAACGATAGATATTTTTTTATTATTGGTACCTTGTTGCCTTTCGATATCGAGTTGCTAAGTTTAGGGGAACAGCAAGGCATTTGTTTTGCATTTCTTGTGGGTTCTTGTAAGTTTTAAACTGCTCCATTTTCTGCCAACAACAAAGAGCACCCGTCAGTTCCAATACCTACACAATTTTCCCAATCAAGACCAACGTTTTTCGAATCTCTTAAATGTACTAATGATAGTGTGTTCACATTAATTGACACTTCGACGTCATCCCCAATATCATTTAATGTCCTTTTAAATACGCCGATAAAGCCGATAAATTCTTCTTTTACTAACTTTTCCTTTCCTTTACGCTGACATACCTTAAAACTAAACAAATTTGTCTTTTTCCTAATAAATCAGGGGTTTTGTCAAAAAAATTTTTTGTGTAATTTCTAAAATAAGATTATGGAAACTTTAATTTATTCCATTTTGAATTGTTTTCGATATATTTGAAGCACCTAACAAATTTTTTTTTATTAAATATGAAGTTTTAAACGCTTTGGGGTACCTGAACATAATCCAGGATAATATTTTTAACTTAAGCTTTTTTTACTAGTTACAGCAGCACTTTACCTTGGACCTTTAGCTCAAGTTCGCTATCTCGAATTTTGTGGTGTTTACCTTTTTCCCTTAATTTAATCACAGTGGATAAAAATTTATATTTCTTTCTCCTGTCTGCTATCCATACGTCCCTAAATCAAACTGTACCTGCAAAGATACACAAGATTGGGAACGGATTGATTCGTACTTTAAAATGTGCGTGACAATATTCATTACACTTGTGACAGTATGTTGGCATAGGGCAATGGCGAGTTTTAAGTAATAGAGTACACAAATTGCAACACAGTTTTTTTCAAACCTCTAATTCAAACACCCAATATTTCTTTTAGTAAACTTAGATTGTATCTTGAGTTGTTAGTTATTAATTTTATTAATTAAGCCAAATCATCCTGGAGGGTATTACCTTTAATGCGTTTCCCTAAATTACCTTATTTGCAATGGACATGGTTTGTGTGGTTCAAATTTAATTGGAAGATGATTCAAAATAAAATCTTTCTAAATGACATTATAATAGCATTGTCTTCAAAGCAACCTCCCACATTAATTTAATATTAATAAGAGAATGGGCAACTGATTTGTTAACGATTTATTTGAACTGTATTTAATGTATTTCTCCTTTTATCAAGACGTCTTAAAGACACAAAGCCATTAACAAGTGGATAAAGTCCTACATACAAAAACACATTATTTATTTGTATGTTTGTTTTGTGGTGCCAAATTATCTTGTGTGTTTTTCTAAGTAAAATAAATAACACAATTCAATTTGTTTTTATTTTATTTTTTTTCTTACATTTTTATATGTATGAAACTCTCATTATGTGTTAATAAATGCCAACTTATTTATATAATTTACTTTGAAACCATTAGGAACATCCTACATAATGGGTTTTCTTTTACTTTTTGCTCTTTCTTCTATGTGCCGTTAAGCATTGTCTGAAATCAAACTGACAGCTTGTTGCTGAAATAATTTCATTTGCAGAATGAAAAAAAAAATTTAATAAATAATAAAGAAATAAATTACTTTTGGGAAAATTCAAGTTTATTTAAGGTTTCAAGCACAAGCAAACAAAAAGTAAAAATATAAAAATATGTGTTTGTAGAAACAACATTATTTGATTAATTATAAAGGATCAATTCCTCATAAAACGTCCTAAATTGGGGAACAAAATCCATTTTTTCTTTGTAAAGAAAATCGATGAATTTACACCTAAAAAATCGAAAATGAACAAAATATATATAAAAAATTGGTAAGTTTTTTACTTTTATTTATTATTTTGTAAGAATTTAAAATGATCACATACTAAATAATCTTTTCTTTATTTTGGGGAAAATGTCACACCCTTCACTTTTCGTAAAAAGTTTTTCCTAAAAAAAAAATATTTTTTTGTAGAAATAAAACACGATTAAAACTACTTTAAGCTACCGTAAAAATGCAAAAAATTAAAACCGTTTTCAAGAGTATTTTACACAACCCGATCTTAAAGTCAAAGTCCAAATTCCTAAGGTCACGCGCGTCACACTCTTCAAGTGAGTATTTTGAGCAGAAATTATATTCTGGGAGTGTTAACTTACTTTTAGTTGCTTAAAAACATAATAAGTATCCTTAGGAATCGTAGCCCTTTTTACGACTAAAATTTTAAATTATTTAAGTTATAAGCAACACTGTGAGCCTAACGGTCGCACCCATTACAATGGAATTGCCCATAACCATAATGTTTTATATGTACGGTATCAATAAAAGCAGTATGAAAAATCAATTTCGAAGAGCTTAGAGATTTCCAAGTTTTTAAAATCAAATAATTCTTATATGGTTGTTGATTGGTTTGGTTTTTTTTAAAGCAACGATTTCCGTTTTACTAACATCAGCACAACTAAGACTCGGTGAAAAATTAAAAACGGAACTTAGTTTCAAAATATGCATTCACCTTTTGGTTTTCTGCATACATCGCCCTTCTATGCAAACTACTTCCGCTCGTATTATATTGAACCTGGTGCTGATTTTTAAAATTTTAAAAAAAATTATTAAAAAAATGAAATGCGAAAACTAACAGCAACTTTTAAAGCCTCTCTTGTCAGATAAGATTCAAAAATATAGAAGAAAAATTTGGTTAATTAGTATGCTCCCACTTTTTGACTTTGAGGGAAACGGATTGCACAAGACCACTACACCGTAGATTATTTGATCGGTTTTTCCTTTGGAAAAAGTTAATTTTAGCCAAACAACTAGGATGATTTGGTTGGTTTTTAGGACTTATGCTTCCTCTTCAATTTTCTAAATTATTTACCCACTCTCGCGGTCAAAAAATGTCATGCGTGACGAGTTTTTTACTTTCGTGATTGTTTAAAATTTTTTAACTCTTAATACAAAAAAAGGACTTTTTAAAAATTAACTAAAAGATTTGGGATCGTATTAAAAAAAATTATTTAGAATAGGTCCATACGAAATAAGTATTTGAAATCTTTTTTGAACTCAAAAACAAATTTTTTGGGAACGATTCTGGATTTTCAAACTCCTCACAGTATGTCATCGTGAGTGAATTTAAGAACTTTCGAAATTTTTTTGTAACCCATAATCGATTTAACTTGATTAATTTTGTTAGCAAATACTGCATCTATATTAACCCGTTATTTCTGTCAGATCAACAGATTTTTTTTACATATCCAGAGTGTTTAAAACTCCTTGCCAAGTGCTCTTAAGCTTTTTTGTTAAAATTTTTCCTCCAGCACACAAAATTTAAATAAAAAAATTTGTCATTCGCGGCTGCTTTGGTGACCATGACGAAGTCTATCACATTTATAACACTTTATGTACATCTCAGCCCCTTATAAACTGAAAAAAATTACAGGTTTAAGGATTTTTCTGGATTAAAAAAAGTTCTTGCGTACTGTCGCAGCCATTAGGAGCCAAGGATATTTTGCCGTAATGAAGCTGTCAATATTTGTAATATTGGAAGAACAACTCAGTTTGGTCCGTTTTCAAAAGATGGCACCGGCTGTTTTGAATATTGAACAGTAGCAGCTGATGTCGATTGTTTTAGATAGCTTAGACATCTATGATTAATATTCAGTTCATATTGCTTCGAGTTTTTTTTTTTAAAAAACCTTGTTTTGCAATTATAGGCAAGTTAACGAAGAAGCATTAGCGGCAAGTTTTATTTTAGTTTTGAAAGAAAATTACAATGCTCCAATCTGCATTGTTTCTAGAATGGAGAGTGTTGTGCATCTGGTGGGACCAAAAGGGTTTTATGTACTATGTGCGGCTACAACCAGGCGATACAATAACGATATAGGCTTCAATTGATGCGTTTGAGCCGTGCATTACGAGAAGAACGGCTGTATTACAAGCAAAGACATGATAAAGTTATTCTACTGCATAAAAGCGCTCGGCCTCATGTCGCAAAAGTACTGAAAAAACATTTTTAACGCTCAAGTAGGATATTTTGCCGCACCCGTCGTATTTTCTTGACATTACTTTCACTGATTACTGGTTATTCCGACAGATGCAGCACGATCTTGCAGGTCACCGCTTTACTTATTTCGCAAAAATCGAAAATTGGCTTTAAACCTGAATCACCTCAAAAGATGAGATATTTTTTTGAGATGGAATTAGAAAATTGCCTGAGAGGTGGGAAAAAGTAGTAACTAGCGATGGAAGATACTTTGATTGGTCTGCAAATTTTTTTATTTGGAAATAATAGCATTTTTTATCCCAAAAAAAACGGACTGAATTAATTTGTCCTCCCAATAACTAATTAGGTTTCGTCTATTGTCAAGTTATTTAGAACCTCATAATGGATCTTTTGTTGTTGTAATTAGAACGTTCACTTAAGATGTGAGCATATCCGGATGATTTGCTCATTATGCTTGAAGGGTAGTATCGTACACTCAAAAAAGTATTTATGTATAATCTACTGGAAATGGTATTTAAAATAACTGGATATTCATTTAAAACCCCTCCAACTAGATATTCATTAAAATCAACAAAATATTTCATTCAAATTCTGACATCAAAAAATAACTTACATATTCGTCTAAAATAAACTAGATTTTCTGTTTTTTACAGCTAAACACAAAGTATAGGAAAAAAATTAACAAAATAAAATATAACTAAAAAATAACTGACAAAATTAACTGCAATGGAAAATCAGTATTTTTGTGCAGTTGGAGCTTTGAATAACTCTTCAAACCAGTTAAAAACAAATATTATATTGAAATTTAACTGTTTTTTTAATTTAAAAACAACTTTACGGATTACTTCCTAAATAACTTACAGTCAGTTACTGTAATAATTTTTTTAATTGTACTATTCCCGAACCTTATAGTGATGAGATAATGCAAGCCGTGAGTGAGTGGGTATCTCAAGTGGAAATTGAGGTTGCAATTGGTTTAACCTCGACAATATTAAAAAAAAACACCAAACAGTGTATTTTCCTAGAATGTCCAAGAAACCTATGCGTATGTGATTGACATATTTTTAAAATCTTTAAGCAATTTCAACCATAATTTTAATTTTTTTTAATCATTTGATAAACGAGAATTTACCAAAACTTTCAAAATATTATATATCTTTAAATCTGTCAAATGTGACCATATAGTTATACGATATTATTTATATTATACTTAACACCATTAAATGTGCTGGCATTTCTACGTTTAGGCTTAATTTTATTCTCTAATTTTTATCCATTTTATTCTATTTATTTGTGCATTTAATTTGTGTCTTAAAGATTTAATGTCATTTGTTATGTTGTTTTGTTCTATTAGATTTTATGTGATTACCAGATATCCTCTGTCACCAGCAAGGGAAATGGTATAAATAATGAGCAAAAGAAAAAAATAGACATAAGTATGGGCTAAAAAGCTAAACTAATATAAAATATGATTTTTGTTTGTTATAAAATAAATTTCATACACTTAGAAGACGAGCAGTTTGTTAATCAAACCGGTATTTTCATTAATTTTAATTTCCAGGAAACAGGAAATGTTAAGGAAAAGGGAATTGAACTTAAATAAAACTGTAACTTATTTCAAATTAACAAAAAGCTTTTAAAATACAAAAGATGTATTTTTCTAATTTAATTTGTTTTATTAATATTTTACTGTTAACTGAATAGAAATCAGAAGTTAATAGCTATTGAACACAATGGAAAATTATAAATTTCCTTACCTTATAAAAACTTTTTAATTGTTTTTTATAAGCCGCACTAAAACAAAACAACAATAACTTTAAATTTTCGACAATAATTGTAAAACTTTTTACTAAAATAAAACTCTAATACTAACCAAAATTATTTAACATCTTATTATTACCTACCAAGGCGCCATAAGCTTTTACTCATTATTTCCATGTAAATTAGAACATAAAACGACCCATAAATATTTTATAAATGGCAAATACTCATTTTCATATTATAAATATCTTTTTTAAATTATTTAGTTTGCATAATAGAGAAATATTTAAAAAATATTTATTTACCTTTAAATATACTAATGAAAAAGAAATTGTGTGTAAGGCACTACAACCGCAATCGAAATGGTTTCTCATGCTCTTATTTTAAAAATTAACAAAGAATTGGATTTTAAAAAGACCAAATATACTTGCTTCCTAAAGCAAATACAGGGTGTCTGGTGGCAAATTTATATTTAAAAATATGATTATTTCAAAAAGTAATAAATGGTCCGGAGGGAGTGTGGCACCGTTGGAATTATCAATTGTGCGGATTTGTCAGTCACGATATCGCGGTGCTCGATGAGCATCGCGCGTTCGCTGTGGAGACCCTTTCTAAGAGTAAAGATTCTTACGTAATTTGTCGTCGACAATATTGTTCAAAGTTCGTTATTTGGCGAATGCGTATTGGGCCGAGTGTCTATATAATTCATTCATGGGTGCACAGATTTCACGCAACTGTTTCGGCTATGAATATCCCACAGCCCGCGCCCAGTCGGACTCCTGAAAACATTAAACTGGTTAAAAGCAGTTGACGTGAAAATCTGTGACTTTTATGACGAGAAATAGCAGCCTCACTGGGATTTCAAAGAGCGATTATATATGAAATTCAAAATTAGGATCCAAAGCTCCATCCTTTTAAAATTCAAATCGTTCAAGAACTAAAAGAAAGTGACTTTGATTTACGCAAAAATTTGTGTGAAACGATGTTGGAGCGTTTCCGCATTGTAAATCTAATTTTTTTAGAGCAAAGAGGCTCACTTTCACTTTAACGGCCACGTCAATAAGCAAACCTCTCGCTACTAGTCTCCAAGAACCCGCAACCCTCGATTGAAATACCAAAAACCATTGTATATCCCCAGGGTAACTTTTTGGTGTGCCTCATGTACGCATGAGGTAATTGGAAAACTCTAGAGGCCAGGCAATGAATGTCAACGGTGAAAATTATCGACCCATTATAACGGAATTTGTTTTCAAACCAGCAAGCTCATTTATCGTACTCTTCACACACGTGGTATTAATAGGAGGAGGCGACTGCACACAAATCCAGAGCTTCCTTGAAATTGCTTCGGAAAAATTTCCCCCAAAAACTGATCAGTCGCTTTGGTTGCAACCCATGGCCATCAAGGTCTCCCGTTCTACAGAGGATTTGTAATAACAATCTTCAATCTGTTGTGACTTTAAAAGAAAATATTCGTCGAGAAGTCAGCTCAAATTAACCAAGTTTAATGCATAGTAAAGAGTAGAGCACAAGGCTCAAGACATATTGATGGCATACCCTTTAAAAAATAAAATCCGCATTTTCATTCTATTGTTCTATGCTTTTAATGAGAGTTAATGTTTATTATTACGTTTTATTAAGGTTTAAATATTTAAATCTGCCACTAGACACCCTGTATCTTAAACGTACTTTTTTTAATTAGAACGCTTTAGCCAAGTAGTCAAACTCATGTCTTGTTTCATGACAGCTATAACAGACTGTCTCGCCTTTTGTTGTAGCCTCGATGCCTTTTCCTTTTTCTCGCCCATTCTTTAAGGTTGAAATAAGGGCCTTGGTTTTTTTAAGTACATTGGCCGGTATGGCACTCGGTACTTGTTTTATCCTGAGTTCTGACCTTCTAGATACAGATACGCAAAACGTGGTATCCAATATTTTTCATCGATGTCAGCATCGATGTTTTGGAAGACGATATATTATAGATAAGATTATTAATTTTTTCCCGCTATTTTATTAAAAAAAAATTTTGGAAAGTAGAGGAAACTTATGTGCTAAAATACTTCTGACTGCAAATTTTATCTTTCAATAATGAGAAAACAAAAACATTGGAAAACATCGAGGTTTCATGAGGTTTTTTTATCATCGATATTTTTCATTAAAACATCCATACTTTTTTAAACATCCTAATGCAAGGCTTTTTCTTTAATTATTTTTTTTTTCTCTTGGGAAATTATCAGTTACCAAACTTATACACTTTCGAATAGACTTACATATAATATATTATACAAACTTCAATATTTACATTTATAATGCTCTTATTTGTTTTTGCATTCATATTATTATAAATTTAAAAAAAATACGATACAAATTCTATACATATTGTTACATTTTCTTTGATAAATGTGTTTATAAAATGATATATTAAGGGCAACAATTGTGTTTTTCTAGCATAAAATAATAATAAATGAGTTTAATCATAAACAATTTATCTTTACACTTGACCTGTTTTAATAATATATAAAGCAACTAAATAACAAAATACAAAATGTATATGGTTTCTCAAATAGATGTTTATTAAAAGCTCTTAAGTAATTTAAAGCTATTATTTTTTTAATATTAAAAATAAAACAAAATTTTATAGAAAATCGATACAAGTATTCTTGTGTTAAGGCTTGCTTGTAGAAAAAGCTAACGAATTAACTTTATTATAAGTTAAAAACAAATTTACTCTTCAATTTAACTTTTACCTTCAAAAAAAACTTTTAGATATATATCAGTAAGTAAGAAGGGTTTTCCAATTTTTAAGACAAATGAAGACACTTTTTTGACAAAATTACAAAAATTATTTCTAGGCAGTGTGACCGTTCGTCGTTTTAAGGAGCAATTTGCAACCTTTTTCCAGGCCTGCGACTTTTTGTACGACTTTTTTAAACTGATAATATTTTGCATATTTTTTCTACTTCTTGCAACTTCTGATCTTTTTTTGTTACGACAGATATAAAAATATGTTTGTTACGTATGTATGTGTGCATATACATGGCGAATTCCATTCAATGTCAAAAGGTAAATTTATTATTTCTGGTCAGTTCTAAGTAAAATGGTCCAAAATGGCCAGATAAATATTATTTTTTTCTACATTAAAATATTGGATAAAATTTAGTTTAAAAAAGAAATGAGAATGCTCAAACTATAAATAAATTAGATCATATTTCATTTTTATTTACTTAACAAGAGCTTATGATGATCCTATACTGAATAATCGTCTATTGTTTTTTCCGTTTTGATTAAAATGTCACACTCGTCACATTTTTTAAGGCATTTTCCTTAAGCAAAAATAGTTAGTTGTAGAAAAAATTAATCAAATATGATTAATAGCACTTTAAACTAACGTGAAAACTTAAAGAATCAAGCATGAGATATAAAATTTTTTACATAAATCAATCTTAAATTCAAAATTTCCTAAAATTCAAATTTGTAAGGTCACGTCCATCACAGTCTTCGAGTGTTCATTGTGAGCAAAAACTACGCTCTTTCAGTGTCTACTTATTATTAATCGCTTAAAAGCGATCCCAATTGGGTAAAGTTAAGTAAATTAATGACCAAAAACTAATTTCCCAAAAACGACAAGAATGCATAAAAGTATGGAAGTTTAAACAAAAAATCTTTTAAAAAAATTTGAAGAATTATTTTAAGAAAATAAATTTGTTAAAATAAAATCTGTTATTTTTGCATGTTGTTTTAAAAAACAAATTTGCTACCATCAACATGTTTACCAGACACAATAACTTTTTATTTATTATTTTCAAACAGCTGATTGTTAAGGAATAGCTCTAAGGAACCCGAAAATAGTACGGGCTTCTATGTGCTAAAAGAGAAAAAAAATTCTAATAAAATTCCGACGTTGAGTATAGAATCACAACATAATTTCGATTTTAATAAAATTCATTATAAGAAACATTAAATTAAAGCTTAATAAGGATAGGTAGAACAGGCAGCCGTTGAAGGAAAGAATACAGCTCACTTGGGTCCGTTTAATTCGGTCCCTTTGTGTTACCTGGAGAGGCAGATAGAATAGGTTGAGATGGAAGGAAAGAAAGAAAGAAAGAAAAAATTAAGAGAAGGATAAGAAAGAAAGAAAATGAAGCAAACTTACCAGGGTCTCTGGTGGGAATCGAACCCACAACCCCCAGATTGATAGACTCGTGCACTTACCACTGATCTACCGGGGCACCCTAAAGCTTAATAAACGCATTTGACTTTAATTTTTTTAAGATCTGTTTCATGCGACTTTATTTGCTTTAAGCGACTTTCTGTGCCACTTTTTTAAAGTTCTCAGCGGTCTCCCTGATACTAGGAATTATATTAAATGTTCTTACGTTTTTACTTGAATGCCTTAAGCTGAAGTTTTTGTTATTTTGAATTACGTTGCAAGCTACAATGGTTTGTTATAACAATAATCAAAAGCAGAGAACAGTTAAAATAACGATAACTTTTGGCCCCAGCAATCATATGCTCAGTTTATATTGGGAAATATATTTGAAAATTAATTTAAAAAAAAAAGAAGATTTCGGCAATGATGTCCTGTTAAAAAAATTATTTAGAAAATTTTAACAATATTTGTTTAACAACAAAAAAGTTTATTTACAAAACTTAAATAAATATTTCGCAGAAAAATTCAAAGAAGGAACTGGATTTTTTTGTTTTTTCTTCTTTAATATCAATATGTGTCTTCTGTATAATAAATTAATTTATTGCTTAATGTTTATGATATTTTTCAGGATTATAAAACCTTTTTTTTACTAAGCCCTTTTATTCGCAATAATAAAACTTATTAACTTTATTAAGAATTTTCATTTAGCCATTTGACCTTAAGCAGTAGAAGCCAAAAACCCATAATCATGTCATAAATTCTTCAACCTAAATTAATTAATTTAATAAAAAAAAATTATATCTATATCAAGCACTCCTTAACTTTAATATGCTAGAAGCTTTCGTTTTCTTTACATTTGTTATATTGTTTTGGCCAAAACAGGATTTCTAAAACAAACAGCGTTGCCAGAGTAATGATTTTATAATATTTTTGATGAGTTTTTCTTAAAAATACCATTTGATTATTTTTTTTCAAATGATGATTTTTTATATTGAGTTATTTAAAAGTACTTGAAAATACACAATTTGTGTACAAATATTTTCAACAGTAAATTAAATAAATCAATAAAGTTTTGTTTCAGCTTGTCGTTTATTGCCTTTGTACACTCAACATATCGTTTGCTCAATGTTATATGGTTTAGAGTAAATGAAATGTCAAGGTTGTTTATGAAAATGCGCAACTTTAAGTGTTGATTGAGAGGCTGTATAGTGCCCCTAGCACTCACAAGCAACAGGGTTTTATAGTTGTATGTGGAAAGTGTTAAAGAACTCAGCACGTTTGAGCGTTAAACATATATCCACGTGACATTGGTGGTGGGGATATAACGTGTTTGTGCTAATATTTTAAACAGGACTCAAAAGTCCACCTTTACTAATACCAATCAAATAAAAGTCACCTAATGAGTCGACATAGCGATGTTAGTCCGTCCATCCGGCTTTTTGTCTCTGCTAAATCTAATAAAGTATATACAGGGTGTCTTAAGGCAAACTCAAATAAAAAACGAAATAATTAACCCAAACTTTTATTGAGAGCGATAGAATGAAAATGCGTTTTTTTGTCATCCAGATGTCTTCAGTCGAGTTGAACACACTGTTCAAAACAGAGCCTTGTGTTCAGCGCCACACGCTGTTTTGTCGACAAATATTTTTCTTTAAAGCCACAAATGATAGGAAATCGTCATTTTAAACCCTTTCTTAGAGGTAGCCCTATAATAAAAATCCAAAGGGGTAAGATCGGGCGACCTCAGTGGCCATTAAGTGTCCCCAAAGTGACTGTTTTGTTTTTGTGGGAAATTTTCCAAGTGTGCAATCGCTCCATCCTATCGAAACCAAGTGTATTAACTGTAAGAGGGATGAGCAAAAATAATTCCACAGTCATGCTTCGATAATTTTTACCGTTGACATTCATCATCTGGCCTCGAAAATTTTCGAAACTAAAAGGTTTAATCATTTAATGCGTGGATAAAGCACACCAAACAAATGCCCTGGGATAATGCAATGGTTTTTGATATGTCAATTGAGGGTTGCGGGTTCTTGAAGACCAAGTGCCGTTTAGCTTTCTTACGTGGCCGTTAAATAAAAATGAAGCTCGTCACTCAAAAAATGAGTGCAAAGATGCTCCCACATTGTTTAACAGAAATGTTTGAGTAAATCAAAGTCACTTCGTTTTAGTTCTTAAACGATTTGAGTTTTAAAATAATGGAATTTCAGATCCTTTTTAAAATTTCATGAATAATTGCTCTTGGATATCCTAGTGAGTCTCCAAATACCGAACTTCAAAAAAAGTTGCGGACAAACAATTACGTAAGAATCATTACTCTTACAAAATGTCTCCACAGCAAACCTGCATTGATAACTTGACCACTGCGACATTGTGATTAGCAAATCTGCACAATCGATAATTCCAACGGCGCCACCCTCCCTCCTTACCGTTTATTACTTTTTGAATAAGTCGTTCTTAAAAACATAAATCTCTTACCAGACACCCTGTACAAACAGGGTAGGTTATGAAAGCTGCTACCAAATGAATAAATTAACTTTTTGATAAGATGCCGGGCATATGTCACCGAGGGAGGAGGAATTCAAACCTATTCGGTAATTTTTGTCCCCCCTGTAGTAATTGTCAAAGGGCTCAAAAAACCAAGTACCATAAATTTGTTAACCAAAGGGACAGTTTCTCCAAGGAACATATAGGGTGGTTTTATATTAGAGCTGTAATATATGATATACTCTTTCCCAAAAATAAAAAAAAACTAGGTTTCTTAATTAAGAAGACAATAATAATTTCTTTGCTGATTACTTTTTTTATACATTTTTCTTGTTTAAAATCTAACTAATATTTGGTTTTTCTTATTATCTTTCCAGCAAATTTATTCTACACTAATGCTTTTTGTTTAACAACGCTTTGACCGCAAAGCTTTTCTATTCTAAATATTAACAGGTAAAATATGCTGTAAGAAGATGCCGACCACCAACTCCTAGAAGAAATGCCGAGAAATAGTTAAAAGTTTGTAAAATAACAACAAATAAGTAAACGTTAATGTAAAATAAAAACCTACAAAAATTACTTTTTGTATAAAACTATTGTAAATGCTTGCCTAGAGTTTAAAGAAGATATTTAGTTGTTATAAGGAACTTAAATTAAATGCTTATAAAAGTGTTTGTATTCGATTGTATTAATAAATTAAAATATATTTATATTAACAAAATTAATTATAATAATAATAAAGTTGTAAAAAATGAATGTAAATTATACAAACTTATGTATTTATATACTACAAATTACAAAAACTAAATGTGTGCTAAAAAACGTAAAAGCCCTTAATAATTTTTTAAAAGCTTAAGTAAACATGAAAGTATAATTCTATCAATTATTTTTTTTTTAACTAAATACATAACCTAAAGAAAATTTTAAGGCTAATCAATGTCATTATAAAGATTTTTAAACCAAAATTTATGATAAAGCTTGAAAGTAAAAAAAGATAAAAACCAGGGGTCAAATCGTCACATTCGGTACGAATTGAAATTCATTCGATCGATCGAGTTGCCAATGCTTTTAATATAAGAATTCTAATAAGAGATTTTTATTTTTGATTCGAATTGAATGCGGCGACTTGGCCCTAGCTATTTTAAAGAGATGCTGCTTTCAACCTGCCCATGTTGGCATAATAAAAATTGCAGGAATTGTCTTTAAATAATTTTTACTTAATGTTTTCACATTAGTTTTTTAAAGGGATCGAATCACCTTTCACTAAGTACCCACCCCTAGATTCAACTTATTTTCTAAAATAATTAAAAATTTTTCTAAATATCTCTTTCCGTAAATTCATTCTCAGTCCCCGTTAACTACTTTTTTATGTGTCCCTTTACTCTCGTCTACTTCTTTTCATTTATTAAGGCACGTCTATTTGACTCTAATAAAGTTCTAGGTTCAACATTCCATTTTTAAGGATTTAAAAAATTTGCTAAATACACTGCAAAAAAATTTTTATATTTGGTTAAGGTTTTATGAACCATTTTAAGTTAAATGCTTTTACCCTAATGGTTTTAGTTTTTCTTTATGAAATCTTTTAAGAGTTTCTTAAATATACATTTTCTTATTGGTTTGTTAACAAAACTCTGACCTTTTTAAACTTAAATGCAAATCACAAAAAAAATAACCAAATGTTTGGTTTTAAATACAAACTTATTATATTTGGTTTTATTAATTTTATAAATTTAATTTATTGCTCGTACAAGCAAAAAAGAAAACTTTTTCTAACATTTTCTTATATAATTTTATTAAAACAAAATACATACATGCAAAATAAAATATTTTCAGCTGTTGAACAAAATTATTTACTTTATGTACAAGTATGTAAATATATATTATAAAAATATAAAATATTATTATATACTCATGAATGTTAAAACAAGGAATATTTAATATAAGTTAATAATTATATAAAAAAAAATATATATTATGTAAGACAAAGAAAAAAAGTAAATTTAAACATATGTATGATAATAAGGAAAAATGAATAAAAAGCTAAAAACTGTAAGAAAATATGGTAAAAAAAGTATCTTTTTTATTAAATATTAATGACAAGGTAAGAAAAGTTTTTTAATTAATGTTTATGTTATTGCAAATTTTTTAATGCAATTTTTAGTCCTTAATTATTTTTTCCTGTTTTCTTATTTTACTGTGGCTTTTATATTTATTTTTGGTCAAATAAATAACCATGTCATAGCAATGAGAGAATATAATTTAAGATACGGTTCAAGGCATATTGATACAAAGTGACCGCAAGAAAAAAATTAAGAGAGTCGTTCTCTTCTTCTTTTTTTATATAGAGTTTGACACTAATATTGAAATTATTTTTCCATAAAAAAATAAAAGTTAAGAGAACGACTCTCTTAATTTTTTTCTTGCGGCCACCCTGTAGCGATATGCCTTGATACGGTTCAAATGATTTTCCCACCCTGTTGTCAAACTCCATTTATAAAAAAAAAATTTAGAAAATTCAAAATTTTCCTTCCGTATGCGTTCATCTGATTTTTCATTTTATCATGAAAATACCTTTTAAAATTATTATATAACAAACGAAATCTAATTTTCCGAAAGAAAACACAAAAGAGTTTCTTGCAAAGTGTATCTATAAAATAACATGTTGAAAGGGCGGCAACCCCAAAAACTGTATCTTGTTAATATTTGTTATGATCCTGAAAACTTTCAAGCTTTTATAAGATTATTCTCTTTTATACATTTTAACAATTTCCTTTTTTATAATTTTTGATGTACTTCATTTTAAATTTCTTTTTATTTATAAGAATTTTACATTTTCCGTTAATGTTGACAGAAATTTAATTATAAAAAGAAATTTTTTTACTGATACTAACCAAGTAGAATGCAATTTCGAACCCAGATTCTAGTTTAAAAGAACTTATTATATAAACTAAAGTCTAAATAATAACAGCTAAGATTTGTCTTTAAAACAAAGAAGCATAAAACCGGACGGACGTTTTGACTCTTTCAATTTTTCTTTTTTTTTGTATCTTATTGTCGAACTCCATATGAAAAAAAGAAAAGAGTAGGAAAATGATTCTCTTAATGTTCTCTGCTGTTATCTTTAACGTATGATCAAAAGCACATTTAAATTTTTTTAGTTAAAAGCTTTTGTCTTCTCTTAAATATATTTTAATTTAAGTGAAATTTAAAATCGTCTCATTTAAACTTTTATTAAAAAAAACTCTACAAACCTTAATATATAAAAAGCTTTTAATATGGTATCACAATTATGTACACATGGGGCAGTGATGAAAATGTTGATAAGATCGTACTTTTTTTGAAACTATTAGATGACGGAAAATACCGTGGTACTCCACTTGCTTATTTGATACTCTTATATGTATTTATTTAATAATTAACATATTTTGCTATCTCGTCAGCTGCCTTTTTTTCTACGTTTTATGAAAGTGTTCGGCCTATTTTCAAAGGGATTTCTTCCTAAGAAAAAAATTTTTGTAAAACCAAAGTATGAAATATGGCAAAAACCAGTTCAAACTACGAGGAAATTAAAAAAATACATTTTCCTAATCGTATTTTACAAAACACGACCTTTAAATTAAGAAATTTTAAGAACTTAGAGTTGTATATACCTGTTCTTTGCAATTTTGCTGTGCAGATGCAATTTTTTTAATATTCACAAGTATTAAAAAGTGAGTTGAACTTGTTCATAAATATTTCAGAAATGTTTTTTTGAGCTTCTACTCTTTATTTTAGAGATAGAATGTAACTTCAGCGTGCCGTTCACAAACCCATATAGAACGTATGTTTGTGGAAATGTATTTATTTGACCCGTGTAGATTCCAATTTGCCTTTCCGTTTGCTTTTCTGCTAAAAACTTGCTATCCGAGCCCTAGTCGGTCAGAGATTTCCAACGATACTTAGTGTTTTGATTTAGTATTTTTATACATTTCACATAGAAAATGATAAGGGTTTATGTTAGTTTTATACAGTTATTAATTTCTATAATAGTAACTTTCGATCTCATATAAACATATCGGTGGATAAATATAGAAAGGGCGTAAATAGATTTCATTTTTTTTTGGTTATTTAACAGGGGAAGAAAAGCACACAAGATTTTAAAAATTTTTGAAATAAAAAAGTACTAATGCAATGCTTGATATGACCCTCCTTTTATATATAAAAACTTTATTTTAAATTAAAAAATGGAAAAAAAATTAGGATAAACTTAACTTTTATTTGGCAAGAATAAGCAAACACGACTATGTTGAAAAAAAAACCAAGTTACGCCCTTCTTTCTACATTTGGCTATATTTTTGCAAATATACAAAATTATGTATGTATATACACACAAAAAATTATCTAAGTGAACTTTACTTAAATCAAGCCATAGAGGTGTCAAAAGTACGGTGAGTACGGTTTTTCCTTAATCAAATACGAAATTTCTTACTCCAAGTAAAATTTTTCAAGTACGAATTTCTTACTTTTAGCCACAATTAAGCCAAAAAAGGATTGATTTGAGTTCGAAATCGTACTTGATGTTAGCGTGAAAAAGATTGTGGAGCTTTATTAAAGAAGAAGAATTTTAAATTTTATTTTTTATTTTATAGATACTTAAAATTTATAATTTAATATAAAAACTTAATTTATTTTATTTACCGAAGCTGAGATTCGAACCAGGGATTTCTGTGTTGCAGCACAAGCGCGTTACCTCTAGGCCACCGAGACACTTTGTTTTCAAATGTAAAATAATATATTAAAACAACAAGCTTTTTTCTGCTTGATTTGTTGAAGCAATCCCAATAGGCTTGATTTAAGAAAATGTAAGTAGCCACAATTAAGTCAAAAAAGGATTGATTTAAGTTCGGAACCGTACTTGATGTAAGCCAAAAAAAGATTGATTTAAGCCATAAACGGGATTAATTCGAAAATGAAATGTCATTTTTTTGACTTATGGAGCTTTATCAAAGAAAAAGAATTTTATAGTTTATTTTTATTTTATAGATACTTAAAATTTATAATTTAATATAAAAACTTAATTTATTTTATTTACCGAAGCTGAGATACGAACCAGGGATTTCTGTGTTGCAGCACAAGCGCGTTACCTCTAGGCCACCGAGACACTTGGTTTTCAAATATAAAATAATATATTAAAATAAGCTTTTTTTGCTTGATTTCTTGAAGCAATCCGAATAGGCTTGATTTAAGAAAATGTGAGGATCGTACTTAAAAAGATTTTGGATAAATTCAAGAATAAAATTCTTGATTTTAGAAAGCGAGTTTTCTTTCTGTGTACTGAATCGTTGTAAAAAGGTAAGTTGATTTAGCCTTTTCCGCCAATCTCTCGTTTATAGCTTCTTAACTATGAAAGATATCCCTGAAACAGCTACTTATAAAGTCGGCCGAATCAGCTTCCTACAGAATAAGATATATGCAAAAACTGCGATTACCCACTTAATAAAGTTACGCATGTATGTCTCTTATTTAGGTAATTCTGATGTTATCTTAAGGTTTAACTAATATTAAAGACCTCTCTTCTTAACCTATCCAACCACTGACCATTCTCTTAAAAACTTACTAGAGCTGGATATTGCCTTTTCACACAGCACTAAAAAAAATGTTCCATCTGCCAAATCATACCTTATCAAACACACACACAGTCAAGCATACAATACAAAACGGTATGCTCCCAAAGTTGGGGCCTACTTAAACTCTTCAGCAAATGCATGTATTTATGAGAGTACGTATGTGTGCTTATCCCCAACATGAAGAGTGATATTTCTGAGCTCTTAAATATATCCCTTATTCCGTAAAACGCAACACTATAATAATAAAAACAAATGCTTCGAAATATTAAAAGTTTTATATACATTGTATTAATACAACTGTTTTGTTAATGTAGCGTGACGTTTTACGAAATAAGGGTATAAGTAAAAGAGCACAAAAATATCACTCTTGTGTTAGCTTTTCAAAATTTTTTTTATTATTTTACAGCCAAATAAATAGGTTTTAACTCTACTCTTACAATATTTTTTTACCCTCATACTAACTTAGCTCACGCTAGTGTTGTGGTCTATCGCTGTTCTCGATTTTTTTGTTAGCATGTCGTCCCCCCAACAATGTTTTTTCTCATAACCAAACAAAAAGCAAACAACCAAAAAAATAAAATAAAAACATAAAGTGATAATAAAACAAACAAATAAAAAAATTTGATTTTTAATGATATCGTTGTGTCTTGCACAAATCAGTATTCATTTAAAAGCGAACTAAGAAAGATGGTATAATTTTTAATTTCGAAATATTAAAAAGAAATTGTGAAAATAAAGAGCTAAAAGTTTACGTAAAAATCAAAAATAACGTAAATTTAGAAAATATTTGCAACTAAAACAAAAAAAAATTCTGAAAAGTAAAAACACAATTATTGTGGTAATTGAAAAAGAAAAACTTTTATAAAAGTTTTGAAATTAATAGAAAGAAAATTAAGTGATTGGCGGCAAATGTGTTTCAATTAAAATGTACGTAAGATAATTGTGTCTGTAGCATAAAATTTAAAAAAAATCAAATAGTGCATACTATTCGTGTTGCTTGGCAAACAAATTAAGCGATTAATTGTTCTTTAGGTCAAGAAACAATTATTTAACAATAAACGTCTAAAGACGAAAATATCCACATTATAAAAAATTTTCTTGAGAACGACTGGATAGATTTTGCCAATTTTCGTGAAATCTTTTTAAATAGAAAAAATTACTGGAAAATTAGAAAATCGTTAAATTAAAAATTAATAATTTTCTACACAATTATTTTGTTTTTTTTTTTTGCTGCGGCTTAATGAATTATTGGGGTAAATTTAAGTATTTTTAGGCGTACCTAAGGCTTACAATAGTTAACGGCTTCTTAAATATCGTGGTACATGCCATACAGGACTAATTATTAATCTTATAAACTAAAACAATACAGCTTTTCAAGCATTGTTCAGCTGATTTTTTTACCAATATTATTAGTAAAGATTTTGGGATGTCCTTAAATTTAAAATTATTCGACCTATTTAGGTGTATGTGTATTGCTTTAATTTAATTATAAAATTTTTTTAAATTAAGACTTTCATTTAAACTAAAAAGCTTTACCTAAGCAAAACTGAGTATTAAAGTGGTGGCTTGAGCAAAATCAAGCAATTTTAAAAAAATAAATAAAACATTTCTATGGGCATTTTCTTACTTTTTGCATTAAAGCAAATACATGGTCCTTAAAGTTACTAAATTTTTTTACATTAAGCTCCCTAAGATTCAAATATTGTTCAGCTTTTGAATAGTTTGATTTACATACATATCTATTTTATATTAATTTTATGATATAATTATTGACATAACTTTTGCCCACCACTTTTTCCACTCCCAATACTGTAGTCTTTAACGCCAATTAAAAACAACAACTGTCGTTTTTTATTGTTGTAGTTGTAATGAGAATTTTTCAATGGACATAAATATCTCTTCATGCTCCCAAACTTTTTACCGTTTATTTAACTTGTAATTATTTGGAAACTTTGATTTCGTTTATGTTTATTCTTGTTCAATTATTTGCTCACACCAACATTTTTTATCCTTTTTGTTTGTTTTGGTGTGTTTCCTCCGCAGTGAGTGACATTAGTTTCGTGGTGAAAAATTTTTTCCTACGCTCCTTTTAGGGTGATGTCGAGAGGGAAAAAGAGAATTTATATTCCATATTTTAAGTGAATACGTTCTTAGTATATTCTTACATAAGTACATAAATATGTGAGGGACATTAGAATTTATTGCTACGAGATTGATCATTTTCAAATGAAAATAAATTGATATTTTTTTTTAATTTTTAACAATAATTTCCGATACTTAACAATGCTTTTGTAGTATTTTTAAAGTAATGGATATTTAATTCTAAATTAAACCATTAAAGTTTGATCTTTAAATATTAATATTTTTTCAAATTTTTGGTAAGTATTTGCCTTTGCTACAACCCTGCGGGAAATGGGTGTCAATTGGTCGATGTACCCGTCCTGTAACAGGTACAAACCATGGATTGAACAAAAGTTATTGATCGTGATCGGTTAAAAAGGCACACATCAAGTAACTGGTTAAAATGTGGAAGAGGTTAGGGGGAAAAAATTGAAATACTGGTCCCTTCACATAAACATACATCTGTATATACATATGTACATATATACACACACACACACACCCGTACAAATAAACAAAGTATATTTAACAGGATCCTTAACAATTAATGTAAAATTTGCTTATATAGGATTGACTTGAAACCCATTTTGTGGTGTTAGTTTTGAACCGATTGCCCCCTCCAATGACAACGCAATGTAAAAGTGACAGGTTCTCTTCATATAAAGTGCAAGAGCTATAACCAGTCCCTACCCTAAGGAACCGTTCAAGTCAATGGTCTTGGACCAGTCCATTTCCCTGTAGGGAAGGTCAAGTTTTTCAATATTAAATAAAGGGTTATTGCGCTACACATAGATTGGTTGCCAACTAAGTAAACAAAAATTACTTTTTTTATTTTTGGTACTTTTGGGATAATTTGTGCCAAAAAATTAAATTAAAAATTATTGAGGGTTTTCACACTAGACTAATCCGCACAACTATTGTTCTTACGTTTTTACACTAGACTAATTATGCTGGCAGGAAATTGTGCACGTATACACAGCTTTGTGTATGTTAGTATTTTCTTTGTTTATTTCACGTTTGCCTTTCGTTTTCATAAGTGTGTATGTGTTTTGTTTTGCTTGTGCGGGGTTGAAGCTGGTTGAAAAATTGTGCCAACCAAAAACCGCTCTCTTCACCGAAAAAGCCAACGAACTGCGATTTTATGCCAGCATAATTAGTCTAGTGTGAAAACCATCATTGACTCATATAAACACATACATACATAGATGTACGAAGTTCAGTAAGTAAACAAAAAGTACATTTTAAGATTTTAAATCTAGAAGTGAGGAATTAAGGACTATTGTCCCAGATAGAGGTATAAAGTATACGTACAGGACAAAAAATTAATTTTTTCAGTTTTTAATACTCGTAGAAATCTTTTGTATTTATGTATTAATCTGTTCCAAAAATATTTGAAAATTATTTTACGAAGTAGCGGGTTAATTCCTAATATTAAACATTTTGACTTCACTAACATTATTCAATCAAGTCTAAGATAAAACTTAAATAAAAATTCTTCATATATTTTTTGATAATAAGATTTGTACCTTTTATTAAATTTCCCTTGGAATTTGTTTCTAAAATTTCCATATTTGTTTAAGTATTGAAAAGATGCCGTGTTATAGTGTAATTGTTGTTATTTTTGTTTTCATTACTTTGAATGTTCTAATTGTTATTAACTCTTGCTTAACCTACATATATTATGCGTGTTTCTCAAATGCCCCAATTTTTGGCTTGTTGTTTGTGTGTGTGTGTCAATAATAAAACCAAAAACAAAATAAAATTCCCAAACAACTGTTATTATTATTTTCGTTAGCATAGTAGTATGAGAAAAATATATAAAAATGTACCAAATATATGTGTTAGCAGAGGAAAAAAAACAATGTTGTTTGGTTGATAGGAAAAACTATAGTGACACGTTTTTATTTTTCAGTATTACAAATTTCAAAAAAAACCAAAACATGTTACAATATTTTCAAGGCTAAAATATTTTCATTACAAAACTTATAAACGGGTGTTTTAACAACAAGTGTTTTATAAATAATTACAAAACAAATCAACGAATTCTTAACACTTCCACTTTTGTTTTTTAAAAAAAAATTATTTATTCTAAAATATTTAACAAATTTTTCATGTTGTTTAACTGATTCCTTAAGAGGGGTTTTGTTAATACATCAGCTAACTGCTCTTGCGTAGGTACATATTTTAATTGGAACATTTTTCTTTCATACATGTCTCGAATAAAATGAAACTTGACTTCAATGTGCTTAGTTCGTCTATGGAATTCAGGGTTTTTAACAAGTTTTATAGCACTCTGATTATCTATACACATCACATAAGATTTTATGTTGTCGCCTATTAGGTCTTTTAGCAACCGTTGCACCCAAATTAGCTCTTTTACTGCTTCACATGCTGCGATATACTCTGCTTCTGTAGTAGAAAGGGCTATAATATGCTGCATTCTTGACGACCATGAAATTGGACCATTGGATAACGTCATTACATTACCACTAGTAGAGTGTCTAGTTTCAATATCACCAGCATAATCGGAATCTGAATAACAATATAAAAACAAATTTTTAGTTTTAGTAAAAACAATTCCTTGATTCAAGGTTCCTCTTAGATATTTAAAAATTCGTTTTATCCCTGCAACATTTTCTTCATTATATGAATCCATAAAACGACTTGCATATGACACTGCGAATGCAATATCGGGTCGCGTAGCTATAGCTACATACATTAAAGACCCAACAGCTTCCCGGTAAGGAAAGTTTACTTTGCTTGATGCTGCACCTGGTTTTTGAATATATTCAACTGGAGTACTTACTGCTTTGGCATCTTTCATATTGAACTTTTCTAAAATTTTTTTAATGTAAGAAGTCTGGCGAACTAATATCCTATTTGGAGTTTGAACAATTTCCATTCCTAGATAGTACAGTGAATCAAAAACTTTAACATCTAATTCTCCTTTTAAAAAACATATGAACGATTCTGCTGTTTCCTTAGTTTCAGAGGCTATAATACCATCATCAATGTATATTGCTAATATAATTTTCTTTCCATCAATATCACCAACAAAAACACATGAATCTGCAGTATTAACCTTGAAATTGAATTTCTTTAATATGTTGGTTAACTTTTTGTTCCAGCATCTAGAAGCTTGCTTAAGCCCATAAAGGCTTTTTTTAAGTTTACAAACTTTTTTACTACCATCAGAAAACCCAACCGGCTGATACATAAAAATTTCTTCTTGAAGGTCCCCGTATAAAAATGCAGTTTTTATGTCAAACTGAGTAACTACATAATCAAGTGACACACTTAATGCTAAAATAGTTCTAACAGAGTCAAATTTTACTACGGGACTAAAAGTTTCTTCATAATCAACTCCCAGCTTTTGGGTAAATCCACGAACAACAAGCCTGGCCTTAAACCGTTCTATATTACCTTTTTGGTTTCTTTTAATTTTGTAAACCCATTTATTAGATATTGCTTTCTTTTCAGCTGGAAGTTCTACAAGATCCCATGTACCGTTGCTTATAAGAGATTTGTACTCCTCATCCATGGCGTTCTTCCACTGAATCTTGAGATTACTCATGATTGCCTCTTCGTAACTCTGTGGCTCTTCAAAGTCTGCGACTAAACCACAGTTTGTCTCACTAACTTTTTCATTTTGTTTTCCTGATCTTAAATTGTAACGTTTTACTGGAGCTTTATCATTTTCTGTATCTATAGAAGCATTCTCTAGATTTGATACATCATGAACATTGGGACCTATTACATTTTCAACAATTTCGTTTTCTGCATCCTCAAATTCATCATTTGAATCAGTTGTAAATCTATCTTCAACTTTTCTACTGTTATTATTCTCCCCCTCAATGTCATGATGTATACAATCTACATTCTTTTCTTGAAAAACTACCTGTGGATCAATATCCCTTATCACAACATTTCTTGAGACTTCTACTCGCTTTTCACTTGGTATCCAGACTCTATAACCTTTACAGTTTTCCTGGTAACCAACAAATATGCCCTTTTTAGATTTCGCGTCTAGTTTCTTACGTTTCTCTTGTGGTATGTGTACATAGGCATCTGAGCCAAAAATACGCAAAATAGATGTATCCGGTACTTTCTTAAACCATAGTTCATATGGAGTTTTATTTTTTTCTGGACTTTTACCTGTTCTATTCAATGTAAAAACTACATTATTCACTGCCTCTCCCCAATAACTAAGACTAAGTCCCTTGCTGTGTATCATAGATCGAGTTGCTTCTACTATAGTTCTCATATCTCGCTCAGCTCTACCGTTGTGTTCTGGTGTGTATGGTGCTGATTTTTGGTGTGTAACTTTATATTTACGTAAAATATCACTTACTTCTTTATTCACGTACTCCGTACCATTATCAGATCGCAATATTTTTACCTTTTTTCCAGTATCTGCTTCCACTTGATCAAAACATCTTGAAATTACATTGGAAATATCAGATTTGCTTTTAACACAATACACATAGCGGTAGTTGGAATAGTCATCACGAAAATTAACCATAAAACGAGCTCCACCAAAAGATTGTACTTGCATCGGCCCACATACGTCTGTATGAACTAGTTCACCAACTTCTTTTGCTCTGTTTAAGCTTTCTTTAAATGACAGTCTGTGCTGTTTTCCCATAAAACAGCCTTCGCAAAAGAAATCACCACCAGAATATTTTATATTTTGACGAGATAAAATATCTTTAACATGATTTTTGTCTTGATGACACATTCTAGCATGCCATACTTGTAGAGAACTAACTTCTATTGCAGCATTTGAAACACAAGGTTCTTTATCAACTTTTATTATTAACTTGAAAAGTTTGGAATTTTCTCTTTGACCTATTAGGCATACCTGGCCATTTCTCTTAAAAACGCATTTATTTCCATTTGCTTCAAAAGAATAACCCTTATCCAAACATGCATTAGTGGAAAAAAGATTTAGTTTAATTTTTGGTACATAAAGCACATTTGATAGGAAATTTGAATTCCAGACCTTACCATTAAATGCTTTTACATTAATATCACCTTTACCAATTGCAGGAATAATTTCTCCATTACCCACACGAATACTTATTGGGGTTTTAAATTGAACATAATTCTCGAACCATTCTATCTTGCTTGACATGTGCTCACTTGCACCAGAGTCAGCAAACCAAGTATTTTCCTCCGACCATCCCACGAATAAATGATCGCCTACAAAAGCTTCACCACTATTGTCGTTGCGATTATTGTTGTTGTTGGGGCAATCCCGTTTCCAGTGCCCAAATTTTTTGCAAATAAAACATTTACCTTTTGGCATTGGCTTAGTTCCTTGATTTTGTTTGCTGCTACTGAACTTCTTTTTCCCATGTTTTGCTGCAAATGCTTCTGACTTTAGCGGTTGAATACCCAATCTAGATTCTTCCATACATAATCTAGACGTTAAATTTTTGAGTGTTCTTTCGCCTTTATCTGTGGCTTCCCATGAAGAAAAAAAATGTTTGTATTCATTCGGAAGAGTCATTAGAATCTTTGTAATAAGCATGTTATCTGTGACTTTTTCTCCAAGATCTTCTAATTGTTTCGCTAACTTTTGCAATTTTGAAACGTGTACAGAAATTGTATCTTCTGGACTCTTCTCGTATTGGAAAAACTGTTGCTGTAGTAAATGTATTGATGTTTCTGACTTCTGCTCATATACATTTTCCAAAACTGACCACATATCAGCTGCTGTATTACAATTCATAATGTGAAGCAATGGCTCTTCACCCATAGATACCACCAAAACTTTCTGAGCTTTTGCATCCGCAAAAATCCACCTACTTATCTCCGCATTATCTTGTTCAGGCTTCTTTGTACTTCCATTTACAATGTCCCAAAGGCTACTTGCTCGAAGCATTACCTTTACTTGAAATTTCCACAAAGTCCAGCCTTCCGAACCTTCTAGCTTAGAGATTTTAAAGTCCTCCATTTTTAGCGACGAAAAACTTCTAAATTAACGTCTTTTTTTCCCAAAACTTTTATAATACTCAGGATGTTATGGATCTGGGCCCATAACCTGTTAGCAGAGGAAAAAAAACAATGTTGTTTGGTTGATAGGAAAAACTATAGTGACACGTTTTTATTTTTCAGTATTACAAATTTCAAAAAAAACCAAAACATGTTACAATATTTTCAAGGCTAAAATATTTT
This sequence comes from Melanophora roralis, assembly GCA_963583895.1. Lineage (NCBI taxonomy): Eukaryota > Metazoa > Arthropoda > Insecta > Diptera > Rhinophoridae > Melanophora > Melanophora roralis. The sequence continues at coordinate 84,034,674 of OY757189.1, forward strand.
CATTACAAAACTTATAAACGGGTGTTTTAACAACAAGTGTTTTATAAATAATTACAAAACAAATCAACGAATTCTTAACAATATGTATCAAAAATTATCTTGAATTACATTGGCAGTAATGCCAAGTTTTCGGAATTTAATGCAAAAAAAAAGGAAAAATGATAAAATATCAACGGAAATAGATATTTTTAAAAAACCTATTAAACCAAAAACTAATAGGTATTTTTTTTAGTTTTTGAACCCCATATAATAAAATTAATTTTTTGAAAAATTAAATTAATTAATTTTTTTTTATTGCCCAAAAGAAGAATCTTCTGCTAAAGTTTCGAAAACCCTGGGGCAATAGAAAAAAACTCATTTTCTTCCCTTAATTAACTTATAAGCCAGTGAATTAACCGTTCTATTGAAATATAATTTTGAAATAACAAATATTTTTAAAAATTTTCAGTATGAAGGATACTAAATTTAAGAAATTAGAAATAATTTCGAAAACATTTAATAATTTTTAAAACTTTTTTAACTTGTTGTTATTAATTTTATTTCAAATTTATTTTAACAACTATAGTGAAACATCATTTGCTTGCTTAAGCTTATTAATCATATAAGGGAAACAAAAAATTTAACCTAAACAATTTAAAAAAGTCTAATGTCTTTTTTTTTTGGAAATGTTACCTCAATGCTGCCCCGACCTGTTTTTTGCTTTCTCTTCAAAAAAGGGGGCAACTATGTTATGGGGTCACAAGTTATTTTCTGACAATGTTGACCTGAGCAAGGCACATTCAACCAGGTAATATAAAGAGCCCAGCTGATTAAAATCAATTTGACAATATTACGTTTTGAAAATTCAATTTTATATGAAATTTTTCATTTTTCTGACATTCTACCGTTTAAACACAAAAAGGAAATGCAGCGGACGAATTTTTTGAATTTGCCTTGGGTTTACCTTGTTGAATATGCCTTAGACCTAAGTAAATAAAAAAAGGCTACATATTTGTCGCCTAACATAATAAAATTAAAAAACTGTTTTTTGATAATATTTATTGACGTTTCTAAATAAAATATTTTTCCTGGAAATAATTTTTATTTATTGTATGAAAATCTCAAAATAAAGAAAAAGAATGAGATTTCATTCAAAAATTAAGTGCTTGAGTACCTTTTGGACTCCTTTTCCTTATTTGTTAAGAACAAAACCATTAAAGTTGTAAATATACAAAAATTAATTGGCAACATTTTTCCTTAGAAAAGAAAACGCTATAAGTCTGCATCACTTGCCATTAACTTCCTTTTTACTGCATTGTTCTTAGCTAATTAGAAACAAAGAGAAAAAGCAAAAACAAACAACAATTATATACAACAACAATGTATGTATGTATGTTTGTATGTATGTATGCATGTTATCTAAAAAGCTAATATATGTACTTTTGTAAAAATTATTTACTTGTTCTAGTGATAATGGATTTGCTTAGATTGGGGTGCTGTAGTTTGTATAACCATTAATGGCGTTCACCAAATTAAAGCTTCTAAATAAAGTTATTACTTTTTTTACCGTTAGTAAAGACAATTTCGTTTTGGA